>VWZW01007759.1:5924-29764 GCA_013397115.1 Edolisoma coerulescens | reverse complement strand
TTTTTAATAAAAGGCACTTTTCTTCCAAGGCAGACCTATTTATCTCCAAGTAAACAAAACACCTGGAACCTGATGAAAAATAGAAACTTTTTAACCAATTTCCTCTTTGGCTGTTCTTTCAGTATTACTTCCTAAGTCTCAGAGGTTCATAATGAAAATGCACAGTGGGTTTCATGCCGTATCTGTCTTGCATTGATTTTCTGCCCTTTCTTCCTCAAAATGGGGAAAAAAGCACCAAAAATGAGATGAGGCACTGCTGCCTCCACACAATTGACCATCATCGTGGTTACAGTGACCATTTAAAGAATAAACACCGTATTTCAGACAGGCAACGTGTAAAGGGAGACGCAGTTTTAAAATAAATACTCGTATAAGGAGGCTAAAAAAATGGTTTAGGCCTGTGTTCGGTTCATATCTGCAGATCATAAATAAGAAATATTTGTACTTTTGGAGATATTTTATGCTGTAGAAAGCTCTGAGTGCTCTAGCAACGTGTAGAAAATTGCACAGGACTGCAGAACCCTCAGCAGTTGTTTTAGGCTCACCAATATTTGCAGGATTCAGGGTACAGAATTAATGGGGAAAAAAAGTCTTTTCCTGCTGTGCTAAAAGGCATATGAATAAACCATAGAGACCATAACAGTAAAAGACACCTTTTTGTACTTCTGTTTTACAAAAAATCATACATATGTAAATAAATATACACACATATACACAGACTAACTTTTAAAATGAAAATAAATATATTTACAGGGAAGAAGGATAGCTAAAATGGAAGAAAACCCTGCGGGGGTATAATTTTTAATTATAATTTCAATGAATATACTTATATTCAGAGTCACTATGATGCTTTTGTCCTCTTCATTTCAACGAAAGGAAAAGGTAATTGAAAGATTCCAACCAATGCTTTCAGCCTTTGAGGGCAAAAGTATTCAAGGCATTTGTAAAGTAAAATTGAGGTAAATTGAAATTGGGCTGAAATTAGCAGTGACAGTGTTAGTTATGCTACTGAAGGGAGGGGTCCCATCATGAGTGCCACAAGAAATTGTAAATTAGGAGTCTGATTGCAATGTGAGATGGTTAGAGATGGTCATTGTGCCATAAAGATGCAGTTCTAACCTTTACTGAGACCTGACTCATAGAGAGAACACAGGTCTGATCATGGCTGATAAAAAGTAATAATTTGTAGGTATTTAAAGGGAGGTGACCACGAATACATAAAAATACATTTATAAATTGAAATAATTGTCTGAGCTCTACAAAAGAAAGGAATGGAATTGATTTTATATTGAAATCATGAAAAGAAAATTTCTTGGACTTAGGTGTGATGGGGTTTTAGCCCAGTAGGCAACCAAGCACCACACAGCCTAGGTAGGTAGGAAGGCAGAGACCTAGAGAGATAGGTAGATAGATAAAGAGAGAGAGAGAGATAATAGATAGATAGATGGACAGATAGATAGACAGATAGATAGATAGATAGATAGATAGATAAAATTCAACTGGGAATCCACACAGGGTAACTCACATCTAAGTTGAAGCATCATTGTTTTCTCTCTGTGTACTCAGAGGTTACACCACAATCTCCAAAAGGCTCCAGACGAAGATGTGCAATTGAAGATATAACAACTACGTGTGTAAATGTTAGTGATTATATTTTAATGCAGACATTGCATTTAGGTGCCTAAAGCCTGAAAAGTGGCCTGAAAGCTCCTTTAGTCAAGCAATTAAGTAACATCTTACCTCTCCTTCTCCACCTCTCTGGCACTGTTCACCCATTCTGACTGCAGTGGTTAGCTGTAATGTGGGTTTGGGTTTGATTTTTTTTCTGTCAGAGAGAAAAATCAGCAGTAGCTTCATACCTTTCATGATTTTTTCATTATTATTTGGGATAAATAATGTAAGAAAAGGTTGATATGATTTGACATGGTCACATCACCGGTATTTCTTACACTTTCAGCAACATCTAAGATAGTGTTTCAGGGCTGGATTTTTGACATTTTGCTTCATTAAAAGCACATCCCTTCTCTTCTGTGAACAGAATGTATTAAATACTGTGCAGAAGTGTGAGATGAGCTATCCCACCGCTGAAGAGTCTCAATTCAAGTGTGTGTTCATATTTCACATTCACTGCAGGACTCCGAACCTTCCCAACGCTGGCTGACCCTCGTGAGACCTGTTTGGGAATTCACCACGTAACATTAACCTGGTTTAAGGTAGGATGTAACACATGAGTGCAGCAAGTAAGAGGTGGGAACAAGATTAGCCTGGCAGGTCATTGCTGTCCAGATTTGCATTAGTTATGTGTATTTTCATATCTCCTTCTTAAAGTCACACCTCTATTTAAACCCTTCTGTGCTACTGTCTCAACCTCAATCTATAATTTTAATGATTCCTGGATCCATTTTCACTTATCTGACCTTCTTTTTGCCTTTGTCCCTATGTGTAGCTCCTTGTTCAATTGATTCTGCTCTTGGAGCACAATGTACATGTGAGTAGTGCCTGTTTTAAGACTACACAGCACAAACAGCATTAATATGCATTATTTCGATAGTAAAAAGAAGGAACTGATTCTTGAAATACCTGAAAGGAGCCTAAAACACCTGGAATGAGCCTAAAACACACGAGCATAGCCATGCTGACTTGAGTCGTGCTCTGAGTTGCAGGAGGTCTTCAAGGTATATGAACTTTGTTGCAGAAATGCTGTCTACAGGTAAATCTGGTTCATCCATAGGCTTTCTACAAAAACCAAGCTGTGAAATCCCTTGTTGGGTTCTCCAGCTGGGTGTCCCAGCCTGCTGATGAACCACTCATGAGCTGAAGGCCAACAGAAGTCATTGTGCAGAACGACAACCAGGATACCACCCAGAAGAAAATCAATAAAAATGTGCTGCCTCTCTGCACTGCTAGAAATATATTCCTCTAATCTAAATGAATCTGTTTTGCTACAGTTTATACCCATGAAGAATTCATTAAACAGCAGCCTCTTCTGTAATTAAAAGCTGCCCACTTCATCATCTCTACATCCAAAAAAAAAACCAAAAACCAAAAAACATGTTTAGTCCTTTTCTGTCAGCTTTTTTCCCCAGCTCAGATATTCCACTGATCTCCTACAGACTCTAATTGCTCCTCCTTTCTCCAGGAGTGTTCTGTACAGAGATGAGCTCAGCTAAAACCTTGTGAGTGCTGCTGAGTAAAAAGGGAAGGTATCTGCAACAGCACATCATCATTGCCTTGTTTTCCACTTGTGATCAGCCATAATCCCAAGGCTGGCTTTGGAAGAATTGCTGATTGTTCCCTGATTTCTGCCTGTGGAGCTAATTACTGCCACCTAATCTTACATTTCCCCCCATGAAATTAATTGAATTTCATTTTTATCTGTTTGCATCTCTAAAAATTTGAATCCTAAGCCTGTCTTCCAAAATATATTTCCTGTGTCTGGCTCGTTGGATTCAACTAAAACACTGACAGAGACTGGCCTAGAAGAGACCACTGCAGAACCTCCTTCAGGGTCTCTTCCCATCAGTGTCTGTACCTTGGCTGCAGTTACTCTTTCTTTTTGTACCTGTTAGTTTTATCTAGACCTTGGTTGGTTACGAGAGTTCCATCTGAGACCACGCCAAAAGCCTTCCTAAAGCCAAGATTCATGACATCCTCTGCTCCTCTCCATCCACGAACTCTTTAAGCCTGTCACAGAGGGAGTTTAGATTGGTTTGACGTGATTTGTTCATGACAAATCTATTCTGGCTGCTACTCATCTTCTACTCATCACTCAGATAATAATCTGTGTTGCTTCAGTGCTGATTTTGTCTGTGTCAAAAATAGTCTGACTTTTAATGCAAAATTTCTCCATTGACACAGTTTCCTTCGTAACAGGTGAATTAAGGTAAAGTATATGAAAATACTTTATAAATACTTAAATAACACTACTTTGTGGGGGTTTTTAGGAGTTGGGGGGTGTCTGCTTTTTTTCTCTATGTCAATACAATGAGAAGGATATGCTGGAGATTTTTTTTTTTTTAATATACAAAATAGAATTGAGAATTAATTGAAAATTCAAGCAGTTCTAACTCTGGATCTCTCAGAACTGCTTCTTTAATAAATATACATATACACATTGCTTGAAAGTCTGGGAAGCTACTGCAAAAATATAAAATTAATCATATTTTCTGAAGGGCCTATCACCCAGGGAAGATATTGGAAACACAAAGTACAAAATTCATATTCAGGTAGCATAAGGGAAGATTTTCTTGCCAATATATTTCAGCCTTGTTGCAGCAGGGTGAGAGGACAGTTCATTCTCTGCAGGTCGCTCAGACCTTGGTTCCTCTGTCCAGACTGTCCAAAAATGCCAGTCAGCACCAGCTGCACACAGATACCTGTCCATGGGGCTGGATGGAGACCAACACCATTTGGGATGGGTCACTGGGCACCCATCTGTCCTTAGGGATCTGCAGTCACGACAAGTGCTGGACCTCACCCAGCCCCGGTGAGACAAACACTCCTTTTCTTCTAACCAAGCCACTACTTTTTTCCCACCCATGGAAAGATTTTAAAGCAGGTTTTACATCCCCTTTTCACATTGCTGTCCTTAGCCTGCTGTCAGGCGCTAAAATGTGTGGTGACATTCAGCATCTCTGGCGTCCAAATCTGGCAGGGAGCAGGACAGGGAGAAAAATACGTCTGGAGTGTGCGGGGTGCAATCAAAGCCCACTGCTGTCGTGGCAAGTGAGGTCAGGCTGTGACAGCTCTGCATGTGGGTCCTACATCAACCACATACACTCTCCATTAAGGCTTGGAGAGCCCTGCTCTGATAGGTTTAAATCATGGCAATTTATTACCAGAGTGGTGACAGCATTTCTCTACAGCACCGTGAGGAATCTGTCCTTTGTCACACCAAGGAACACCGACATATTCATTTTCCCTCCTGAGTCTGTGAGACATCAGGGAAGTCCAAAAGAAGTTTGTGCCTTAGAAACCATAAAATGCCCATGGTATTTCCTCCTCTTCTCACAAATAACATAAAAAATTGCGACATGTAGGCCTTTATGGCTGTAATTTGATAAAATACAGTGTACAGTCCCATCAAAAAGTGATAATAGATCAGGATGGGCATGAGAAAATATTTTAATGACAATAATAACAATAATGTTTTTTTCTACACGTCTTAAAGGTTCTCTTTTTCTGTTTAAATGTATTTGTCTATATATACAAAACAGTTTATATTCCCTACTTTTAGTACAAAGAATAAGTGTTGCCTGGCTGTCCTAAGGTAATGCAAATACTAATGAATATTAATGAAAGGTGCATTGAAAAGTTCTGAATACAAATTAACCTGCTTCTTATGAGGGAACAGAAAAAATGTAGAAGCACTATGTCATTTTAGGGTGTTAACATCTTATCTTTTTATGGAGTTTCTGGGACTGGAAGCCTGTGATAGATGGGATGACTCACTCAGGTCCTTTTCCAACCTAAATGATTCTATGATTCCATGAAACAAAAGCAGGATGCTTTCTTGAAAATAAATAACTAAGCATACAATTGTTTCCCAGCTCTCAGTGTTCTGTGTGCTGCTGCTTGGCATCATATCAACCTGAAGGAACTCATTTAATGGCACTGGTTTTACAGTTCCTTGGCATGTCCCACCTCCATCACAAAAAAATTTAGGAAAATCAAATCTGAAAGCATTTAATTTTGTTTAATTAAGTTAAATATCTCAGTTAAATCAACCAAGTTAAACTAACTTTGCTGCATGAGGTTTAATTCTTTCTGGTTAAATGCAGGAAGGTTTTTATCCTGCTGTTTCTCTGTTGTGTTCTGTGGCTGTAGACATGCCCAATAAGCCAGATTTCAAACAAAAACCCCCAAGTTAGCAAACACGGGGTTGACCTTCGGAGAAAGATATTGGAATTACAAGACAGATACAGACCATTTCTAAATGCCTTCATGAACCACTTCCAGTAAATATCTGGTCTCACTTATGGCTGCAACTGCTCTGAAAACTTCAAATGTAAAAGAGGAGGCACAGCTGGGGAGGCAACCTCTCCATCAGACTTTTTTGGGCTTCCCAATTCCAACCAACTTCCACTGCACATCCTCCTCTCACAGCATCCATCTCCTTGTCTTTTTCCATTTAATTGACTCTCTATCTATTTTCAGACCTCATCTGAAAAACACTCTCAAACAGCCACAAACACACACAAACAGCCCCTCACAGCTGTTTTAATTTGAAATACAAGCTTTGTGTCTCTTAATAGAGGAAAGTATTTATGTGACACACTCATTCTTGCAAACAATAAATATTGTGGTGACACTTCCCCGAGGCCAGGAACTCATAGACGTACTTATTTATCAAAATTCATTGTTTTGTTTAATTAGCATTTTGAAGAGAGAAGATTCCTGCTCAAGATCATGTCTTTGAGTACTCAGAACAAAAATTGTTTTCTCTATGGCAGTACTTAAGTGCTAAACAGCTCTCCAAACTCAAATTATTTGCAAGAAAAACAACCAACAAAACACATTTGATTTTATTTTAAGAAAAGCATTTACACTGTAGACATTAAAATCATTTACAAAACTATTTCTCTGGTTATCTGAGAGCTGAATGCCACTGAAGCAGCAGTTGTGGCAGATTCAGTGGTAGCAGCCACTTCTCAGGAGGAGTTCAAAGGGGGTGGGAGGGTTTTCTTCTTCAAAATAAGGGCTTGATGCCCTCTTAATCATAGTGAAAAAGACTGGCAGGAATCAAGGATATAATCTCAACCTTCTGTTGATGTCTTCTGAAAGACAAAGACACTCTCCATGTCCTGCTGGGATGGTGTTTCTGCACACAGTGGCCACATGGGAAACACTCCCTGTCCATGTGACACAATCTTCAGATTGCTCCCTGGAAGGGGAAAACTTTATATAAAAGACAGAGTTGGTTTTCCATCTACCTGGATTTAGCCTTTCCATTCTTTCAACTACATTATCAAAGAAAGGAAATCATATCATTGCCTCCCGTTTTTTTATTGAGGTGCACCACCTAAACTCTCAACCTTTTTTGATTGTGCAGCAAAGATGACAATATTCAATCAATTCACAAAAATGTAATGAAGACTAGTTAGATTATGTCATTTTTTGGAGTTTTATCTAGGGCATGAGCTTTTCTTACAAATTAAATCTGCAGGTTGGGTCAGTGGCAGATTTTGGTATCACATCATGTAACACTGTATGTAATATTGCTTCCTACATTACCAGTCACACCTCAGAACTCACACGAGACTCTTAGGAATTGTTAGAATGATGAAAAATGTTTCTCCAAACCTATGGACTGGCCAAACAATATCATTTGAAATATTTTCTCCACCGGAAAAAGAAGGTCTCACTGAAATGTTTGGAAATGTAAACCCGAGAATTTCTTTCAAGTCAATATTTAATCTTTTCATCAACCTGAGCTCCTCCATACTTTGTGGAAATTATAACTGGAGTTTTAACACTGAACACTTGGACTTCTGTTCTCCTGCTTCACAAGGGGATAAACTTCTGTTTCTCCCTCTAGGTTGTTGTTATATCCTGGGGTACAGCAAAACAATGTTGAACTTATTCTCTAAAAAGAAAAACTTTCAAGATAAAAACAGCTGCTAGAGTTATAGAATTTCCTACAGAAGAAACTCCCTGTTTCCTTTGGCTTTACTGCCCAGATTAAATTCTGCAGAATTCTTCCACCCCTATGTCCCCTGCCTGCTCTAAGCTACCTGACGTTACACCAGCTAGTTCTGCACTTTGATTTTTGTTTCACCAGTAAAGGTAAATTGTGATTTTGTGATAAATATTGTGATCTGAAAATGTCAGAAACATCTTTTATGTTTTCAAGAAAACTCATGCTCCAGAACTGAGATTATTGCAATTTTGATTTTATTGTTTATTGTTAGTTTTGATTCACTTGGAAGCTGGTCTTGCTGTGTTACACTTTTCAACAGCCAAGACACCAAAGCTGTGCTGTGTTACATGAATATGACACAGTTTGTAGAGAAGAGAAAGAAATCTATGAATGGTGGCAAAGAGACCTTTACAAGAAGAAATTATGATCTTTGGGAAGTGATTGATGTTGTAACATGGTAGGAAAACATCCTACAATGACTAGGAACTGGAAAATAAAATTGACTTACAGTTAAGGACACTGCATGTAGGTATTTGCAGCACTTTATGAGGACCCCAGGACTGCTCCTAAGGAAGACAACGGAGAGGGCTCAGTTAGAAACCTGAACCCCATGAGCATTATGAATGGTCCTTGGAAAACACCAGGGACCAGGCTTAATTTGACCCAATACTTGTGTATAAACTGTAGGTTTATAACCTGTACCTGAGGTAGTCACGGTTTACCATTATCACAAACCCTTGAGAGAAATAGGCACTTCCTCTCACACTAAAAGAATCAGCTGGGACAGATCAGGTAAATCACACAAAATCATTGACTTTTTTCTCTATGGACTATAACCAGTTGCAGGTTTGTCCACAGGACCTGATCAATCCTCTCCCTTTTCCCCACTACATCTTTTTCCACAAAATAAGACACTGGTTCCAATCTTAAATCCCTGTTTAGTACCAAACTCTTTGTGTTGCAAACTGAGCCTGCCAAGGTCAGTCTTCTTCATGCCACTCCCAGCTGTGAATCAACAAGTGTCATCCAAAGAGGATGTCTTTGATCTCACTTGAAAATCTCCTTGGAATTAAGGCTGGGGTGGCAGCACTGCTGAAAGTGATGGGGCTGCATCCCTGCAAGGAAACCTGCTGGAAGAAACAAATCCCTGCCTGTGGTAGGAACAGAAGCTGCTTTATGGAAGCAGTTAAGGTCAAGGCTATATAAATGAAATAAGCAATGCAATTTGTTAAACACCCAGTCTTCCTTGCTTCATCTGTATCTGGCTGCAGTCAGCAGACTGATGGATAGGTGCAGTTATCCTGCCTCTGCAGCCTGGCAAGGAGCTTTAAGTCACCTTAATTCATGTAATTGCAGACCTTTGGCAACAAAGGTGAAACTGCAAAAAACGTGTCACAAATGCCCTTTTCAGATGGTATTCTTGCCCTTTTAGTATCACTGGCATACTTTAACTTGATGGACATTAATTTATATCTTCTAAAGTTACAGGTTCAGAACCATACGAACTACAGTAGTTTGTAGTTCCAAATAAGTACAAGTAGGTTTTGGAGTCAGTGTTTTCTGAATGAAAGGCAGTTTTTCCACTGAATTAATAGATGCTGGACTATATCCTAAATCTGCAGTGACTGTGGTCATAAAAACTCTGTCGGTGTTGAAGATCTTTGGGGAAAATTCCAAAGTCTGAAGTAGTAAATTAATCCATAACATTGTGTGTACTGTAAAGTCTGCTGGAGAGGTGGCCAAGATTATTCAAACAATTTTCTTCCTAAAATTGCAGTTCTGAGTAATTCAAAGTTATCTTCAAATTTTAAACTGAATTTACTAAAGGGTTTAAGCAAAACAATTTTAATTAAGTTCACCAAATTGGGAAGGCAAATGTTTCCTACACAGTCAGAGGACAGCTAAACCAGAATGCAGGAAAACTGTGTTTAAATCCTTTCTCATTTTTTAATGCACATCTTCCAAAATGAGATCCCAGTTTACTCAAGCTCATCCTAGTGAACTCCCATAATATCCATCCTGTATAAATGCATATACACTAACTGGGACCAGCCTCTGCAGCTTGCTCATAATCAGCCCTTTCTTGGTGACCAAGAGGAAAAACAGAAAATGGGAGATATTTTGGTTTTCTTTGTTTTTCAGGGTATTTTCTGCTGCCCCAAAGTCTTGCAGTATGGAGAATTTCCAGATGGTTGCAGGATTGCTGCTTGGCTTAGTCAGAAGCCAAATATACAGTATATAAAGCCATAAAAGAGACAATTTCTGATTCTAGACTTCTCTAACCAGAAAAGAGGTACCACTTTAAGCCCTCCTGTCTTTGCTCTTATATAGACATTTTCTATCCCTTGTTGACAGAGGATACAAGGACAATTGGAGCTTTAACCTGATCAGAAATTCTTGTCTTCAGCCATCTTCAGATGTTGACCCACAAATTGTCTCAAAGTCTCAGATTTAGTAAATACACAGGAGTGTGTGTGTGCGTGTGTGTGTGTGCACGCACAGAAATTCACACAGTCGACCTGGCAGTATAAAACTTTAATATTATTTTGTACTTACTGGATCTTAGATTTCTCAATCTGCAGCCTACAGCTAAAAATTCCTATGGCTTTACAAGAGAGTTTAGCTTTTCACCATTTTTTGAAAGCTGAAGTATCCATTAGTATTTTTTTTTTAATTCTCTGTGGACTCAGGGATCTAAAAATTATTCTAAATTCAGTATCTTAGCACTTTTGTACCTGTCCTAATTTTTGTGTGGCTCTGACAAAGCCTTTAAAGAACCTTCCAAAAATGTAAAAAGTTTTTTCAGACTTTGGTGATTACAGCTATTCCTAGCTAAGGGATTTCCATTTCACCTTAAAAGTCATGGAACGGCTCCCTCTGAAATACAGACATAATTTATTGTCTCCCAGTATAAGGAACTTTGACCACTCTGTCTGAAACCATCAGTCTTCATTCTTTTGCCTTAAAAGCCTCAAGTCTGTTACCCAATTCTTCCTCATCCTCTCTGTGAGCAAGGAACCACGAGAGGGAGATGGTGCCTCAGCCAGGGTGGGGGTGGTGGTGCAGTCAGTAGGACTGATTAAAACTGGGGGGTTGGGAGGGGGGAAGGAGCAGTGTCAGAACAAGAATTCATCTGCAGCCTTCAATACTCCATGAAAATGGCAGTGTTTTCCACAAGGAAACTGCTTTGCAAACATCAGCTCATCTAATTCTTAAAAGAGTTGAGACAGGGCCATAGGGAAGTAATGCTGGTAATTTAAATATACACTGAATTAAGTCAGCAACAAGTCCTACAAGCAGAAACTCTGGGTCTAACTCCTCTGTCCTTGTTTCCTCTTTGCCCCTTTCCTAGTTTTGCTTTCTTGCCACGTAATACTCATTTGATGGTAGAAAAAGAAGACATTACAGAGCTGTCCATGGTTTTGAATAAAGTAATTCAGAAAGACAAGTGAGTGATTACAACCACGCGCTGCCCTGAACCTTTACTGGGATTGAGACCTGAGGGAAATTCTGCCCCTCTCCACTTTGCACTGAACTCACTGGCTGTGTTAAAAATCTCTCATTTCCTTCTGACACGAGCGTGAGAAGCCGAGGGCAATACAGAATAGGTGATGGCACTTATTGAAAAAGTTGTAAGGAGTATGCAAACTGCTTGCTGGTGTTCAAATCACCAGCAATTTAACACATCTTTCTAGCAAATCATCCAAAAGTCTGAAATAATCCGCTCGCAGCATTGCAGAAAGAACCTGTTATCCAAATTTGCTTCTGAGCAAATGACTGTGGTTAAAGTTTGTTTAAAATGTAGAAGAAAATATTTGCCTCTTTTTTTGGGTATCTTTTTTTTGCTGCAGTGAATATAAGTACTCACGTACTGAAGTATTGTTTTTGAGGGTGTTTTCTTCCCAGGGATTCATTAAAAACTCCTTGTAAAAATATTCCACATGCTTGCTGTGCTGCAGCAGCTAAACACAGGACACAGTCATGTTAAAAGCCACACACCCTGGGAAATAGCTTCAGTTACACAAAAGCCGGGGCTAAGGAACAAAAGAGGTTCAGCGAAGGGTGAAAGGGAAAAGTTAACTCCCATAATTAATTAATTCTGCAATCTGCTTATTTATCTACTCACACACACTGAGGGAATTGCAGGAGAAGATTTTAATGGGAAAGGGAGAGACATTTGCCACCTCCTTTGTTAGCAAAGCTGGACGTCCTCAGCTGATATCATCTGAATAATGGAGGAGCTGTGTTTTAGCACACACTCCTGGGCTGGGCTGGCAGATGAGTCACTTCTGAGAGGGGACAAACACAAAAGAGGCTTCTGGCACTCGGCTGGGGCCTTGTTTTAATTATGGTTTTCAGAAAAGTCCTCAGCAATACTGGAGGAAGCCACATTTAATGAATTCTTCTTCTTAAGTTGTTTCTTCCTAATTTTAAGATTCTCTGGAACAGATTTGCATCATATTTTTTCTAGCAGAGAGCTAAAGTCAATCTCCAGCAGAAGAAAATGGTATAAAATCAAAACTAAGGTAGAGATAAATTACTTCTCTGATTTCATATATCCAGCACTGGAGATGGTAACAAACCTGACATGTTTATCTATTCAGACAGTGTCTCATTTCCATGAACTATGTTAAATTATTTTTTATAGAGAGAAACACATTCTGACTATACATTGTTACTATAATACTACCTGGAATCAGTCAGAGATTAAGAATCCAATGTTTCACACATAGCACTAATGGAAAACAAGAAGTCGATCCCTGCATCTAAGATTTCACAGCCCCATTAAATACTCCTCTGAGCCAGATGCATTTTACTTCAGTTATGTCACAGGAGAGGTCAGCTGCCTCTTCCTTTTTTCCTGTCCTGAAGGAAAATATCATCTATTAGAGAGCAATATAGACACCAATATAAAACATTCATGAACTTTATCTTTCATGAAAAAGCCAAAATCTTTTACTTTTTTCTTTCCAGGAAGTGCAATTAGTTAAAATGATACTGATAAAACCCATTTGTTTGAAGGTAGCTTATTATTTTTATGTCACTCTACGGTGTAGTCATAGCCTGTGGATGGAAGTCATTTATCCACACAAATGAGAATGCATTTAACTCTCATGCATTTAACTGCATGAGCAGCTTGTTTAAACACTGGCTGTAGTCAAAGGACAGCAACACACATTTGCAGAAGGCAGTTCAATCTAACAGAGATGAAAGTCTAAAATAGTTGGGATGAGGATTTAAATGACTGTCTTTGAGCAGACATCTTACTTTTATGTATCACAGAATCATAGAGTCACAGAACGGTTTGGTTTGGAAGGGACCTTAAAGATCATCTAATTCCAAACCCCCTGCCATGGACAGGGACACCTTCCAAAGATAAGTTTTATTAAATTATATTAATTCTACTTTAAATGCCAGCTTTGAGATTGGTGCACTTTCCCATCAAGCAAGGCCACTTCTCTTCCTACTGACCTGAGCTGTTCCCAGGTGATCAGCTTAGCTTAAGTATTACAATACTAAAAAGAGGCACCAAAAGACTTGGAAGGACGACATTTATCAATGTAGTTTTTAGAAAGTAGGAAGCTCCTTATATTTTCTGTCTCTTTCAAGCTTCAGTTTTCATGGGTTTCATTTTTCCTGGAAGCTTTGAAATCTAGAAGTCATCTGGCTATCTATTTATAGAAGTAGTTATAGAAGGAAGGCAGAAAAGATTGTGTGGAAACATGACTCTAGAGTCCAGGGTTTTAAATTAAAATACTAGGATATCTACTGGTTTTGAGCAAGGATATCACAGAATTATGTAGTGAGAGGGATGGGGAGAATGACCTCGGGTGTTTTTGTTTTCTGTGTAAACCCAAAAGCAATCAATGACCTCCCCATAGACATAGAACATGTGTCAAACTCTTCATTCCAGCTGTGCTGTCATTTCAGAATTATTCAAAAGGTCCTGATCCTGCCAACAAACTCCCTTTTCATAGACATCTGCATTCATGCAAAATTTCTGCCAAACTCAGAGGCTCTCAGCAGGCACAAAGGGAGCTGACCTTGCACACTGAACACAACTAAAGGTTAGGTGGGTGAGGAACACTGCCAGCCTGCGCTAGCAATGACTGGTAAAAGACAGTTTTGACTTGTTCTAATGTGAAACATTTCTTTTTTTTTNTTTTTTTTTTTTTTTTTTTTTTTTTGATGGCTTTTGCCCTGAGAACATCCTGTAGCAAGCACTGCTGTGAAGCCATCTGCAGTACAAGCTGCAGATTTTGCCTTGGCCATGGGCATGTGAGAGTGCTACCTGAAACAGGCAGGCTAAAGAGCCACTCTACAGGACCAGAAGAAGAGGACTTTACTCACTGCAACAGCAAAAAAAAAAAAAAAATTACAGCTATTATGACCACCTCAGGAGAAAGGGGGCTATTAGGTCACCCCTCTGCCTTTGCTGTATTTTCTCTGCAACTTGAACTATATTTCTCCCTTTTGTTCAGCCTCAGGTTTAACTTTCCAAAAAGATGGAGTCATCCTACTTACCTTCTCCCCACTGTCACAGTTTCCTTGGAAAGCTGCTGCATAGGCCAAGCAGAGTTTTTGCTTTCAGGTTGATGTGTCCTTCAAATACAAAATGTCAGAATTTTATTGTATTTGACTCACTCCCTTTTTTTTCTTCCTCCAAGGATTAAGTGTCAAAGCTGCTTTTAGGAATAAGGATTTAGGTCTTGATCTAAAGGAGAGGTGACCATAGACTTAAAGAGATGCTGGATTAAGTCATCTTGTACTCATTCCTTTTTGTTGCCTGACAGTTAAAGTTGATGTGAAATATTCTGCTGAGGCAAAGTTTGTAGGAAAGAGCAAATCAGCCTCTCTTTAGGTCTGAAATGTGAATATGTGCTCTAACAGAACAGGGAAAATACAGAGGTGGTGAAATTGAGATTTTCTTTGCTACCAAGATTGATGCTACAGATATATAACTAAAGGTAAGTAAGACGTTGTGTGTATGCCTACTTTCAGTTTTCCACTGAACCAAGAGAAACAAATCGAGAGAAAGTGATGGGAAAAGCCTAAGGACTAGCAGGGAAGGGAATGTATCTGTCATGGGGAGAGCTGAGGCTGGGCTCTGCTCTGGTTTTGCAGTCACTGAGGCAGGGAGCTGAGCTGACAGTCCCCAGTGCTCTCCCCACAGGTAGCTGAGCCCTGACATGATGGATGGCCAGGCCGCTCAGCAAGGTCAAAAGAGATTTCCATAGCACAGATGGGAAAAGTGCTGTGAGACTGCTTCATTGCAAAAAAAAGTCACACAGGGAGAAAAGAATGATTTATCCAGGTGAGAAATATTTCTGCAGTGCAATTTCTTCTACTTGACCTGAGCTTTGCTGCCAGCCTTCCAAAGCACTAGCAAAGGGAAGGTTGTGCCCAAAGCATTCCGTCTCTGAGGGCTGGGTCCTAAGGCACCTTTGTGCTTGGAAATTTATTACAATTGCCTGGAAGCTCACCAAAGCCAAAGGGACATCAGGACCAAGACATTACTCGTGTGTCTGACTTTTTCTGCTCATTCTCTCTTCCTCAGGCAAATTGCAGGCTTTAAGGTTGGAAGGCTTTTGTCCTTATGGCACTCGGCTTGTTATATTGCCTGAAGAGACAAATAATGGCCTGTCTGTGTGGCAGAGGAGGGAAAGATGGAGAAAAAAGAGAAATGTCGTGTGGAATATTCCTGCTGAATATCTGGATTTTAAGAAACACTCTCTGGGCCTCAAGCTGAGCTCTTCAATTGCAGGTGGTTCACATACCACTATTAAACAGGATGGTAGGAAGCTAGACCAGGCTGCATATCCCTTCCTACCTTCTACCCTATATTTATCCTATTTATCCTATATTTATCCTATTTCTACATACTTTTTATCCTATTTTTCTGTGTCTAAGAAAGCTTTCTCTCCAGTCATCAAGTCCATATAAATCAGTGCCTGTGCAAGAAGAGAGAATAAAGGGCTGGTTTGGATTTACAGCCAAAAATCTCTCCTCACCCTTTAGAAGGAAGGCATAGAGAAGAACCCACACATCACTTTAAAAACGGTTAAGGAAAATCAGGATAATCACAGTCGTGTAGACAACCACTCCAAGAGGCAGGAAATGCAGAATAATTCTCGGTTTAACTTCTTCTATAGTTTCAAACAAAAGAATACATGCGGTTAATTATACACACAATTTCAATTATTGCTAGCCTCCTTTCCTCCCTTTCCATAAAGAGTGAAACTGTATTTTTGGCTCTCTAGTACTCTACAACAGGAACATACGGGTGACAGTGAGGTGATGTTCTAGGTCAGCCATCTCCATGACTGAAAGGAGGCTGAAAGGGCAGAAAGGACAAATCCACTGTATAAATAATTCATGTGCATGGATAAATATGAATACCACATGATAATTTTAAGTAGGGAGCTGTCTTACAAGAATCACAAAGCATAAGATCCTGCAGTGTGTTTTATCATGCTAAGCTGTATCTCTAAGCTTATATTTAAATAACTAAATGACCACCTGACCTTCAAAAATATTCAGGACTCAGCAAGTGTTAATAGCATTCACTTCTTTTGGTTTCCTGTGGAATCTCTCAGCATTAAAAAAAAAAAAAATTAAAAATCTCATACAAATGAGTAAACAAAAAAATGAAGTGTGTTACTATAGTACTACTACAATCTGCTTCTATTTTCTGAACTCTTTTTTTGTCACTTGCTTCCTTCAGAGTATGTCTCAATTTCCAGCATATGTTCCTGAAAGTTATTCTTGAAAAATGTTTTCAGGGTTAGAGACTGGGGTCATTCTGTGTCTGTGGGAGATATCAAGTCAATTAAAAACAATATACTCTGTCCCACTTGAAAAAGGGGTAGATCGTAAAAAAAAAGCCCCACATTCCCACATGATAAAAAAATGGAAAGAGATTTAATAGAAGTTTGTAGGTTATGATTCCAGCTGGTCTCTGCAGTCTGTTTTTCAGATTCAGATGTTTGCCTCAGGCCTGTGACAGTCGCATCTCATTATGTGCTCGCACTAGTGACCATCGGGGCAGAGACCACCCAAGAAATTCTGGTTGTTGGCTAATTATTGCCACAAGGAACCCCCAGTTCACATACCCTCTCCCACTGGTGCATTGATTCAGCTTTCTGTAACTGCACAAAAAAAAGGCCTTGAGAAGGATGAGAAAAGGCTTGTTTATATTTCACACAAAGAAAACGTTTTCAAGGTCGGGGGCCAGGCCCAGGAGGATGAGTATGGCCTCACGTTGGGTGGGTGTGGTTGTCAGAAGAATTGAAATACCCTGAAGTTCTGTTATTGCTGTCTAAGGAGAGAAAGAAGATGGTGTTTACACCTCCACTCCCAGCTTGTCTTGTGCTCTTGCTTCTTCCCTGCAGCAGCCGTGAGAGGCCAAATGTTTAGACAGGGAACAAGGTTTACAGGAGCTGCTCCGGGCTCCCACGTTGTCCTGCTGAGCAAAGCCAAGCAAGTCACAATTAACTGCCTGATCATAAATTAGGTACTGTCACACCTGCCCTGCAGGGGCAGCATCCAGAACAACGGCCATCAGAAAAGACCATCAGGATCCCTGGAAGACAACAATAATTTTTGTGCCCAATGTTGGTGGGAATAGTAATGGACAGGAGCATGAACCATCAAGTTTGAAGCCAAACATGCTTGACAATACACAAAGGCAAAGTTCAGGGAGTTCAGAGGGGGAATTTTGGGCCAGCTCTCATCTGTGCCGAACAGCAGAATTGTGTTTTCTAGGTTTCATTGTTTTTTTCTTCCCCCTCTGTGCTGTTTTTGGCTGGGTAGAGTTAATTCCCTTCCCAGTGGATGCTGTGTTTTGGGGCTGTGCTGGACACAGGGCTGATGATACAGAGGTGGTTTTGTTATTGTTGAGCAGGGCTCACACAGAGCCAAGGCCAGGCTGGGGAGTGCCTGGGAGGGTGGGAGGGGACACAGCCAGGACAGGTGACCCCAACTGACCAAAGGGATATTCCAGACCATGTGACCTCATGGTCAATGTGTAAAGTAGGGGGGAAAAAGGAGGAATGTGGGGGACATTTGGAGAGATGGCATTTGTCTTCCTTGGTCACTCTTACATGGGATGGGGCCCTGCTCTCCTGGAGATGAAGAAACACCTGCCTGTCCATACAAAGCAGTGAGTAAATTCCTCAGGTTTTTTTGCATGTGTGCATGGCTTTTACTTTCCCTATTAAACTTTCTTTATCTCAACCCCCAAGTTTTCTGCATTTTACCCTTCTGATTCTCTCCCCAATCCCACTGGTGGAGGAGTGAGTGAGGGGCTGTTGGCGGCTTGGCTGCTGGCTGGGGTGAAACTACAACACCCTCTCACTCTTCTCTTTCTTCCCTTCTGTATCACCAATTCACCTTCTCTTCTCCCACTTAAGCTCTACAAACATCCTCATGTTCACACTCATCTAATTCTGTTTAATCCATGGCTCATAAGACTCAAAAATTATAAATTTATCAAATGGGGTGTAAGCAATGATGAGGAAAGCGCTGTTGTTCCACATGGCTGGTTTTGTACATTGTTTCTGAGTCTCAATCTACTGAGTCAATGGAAGAATAAAAAAAATTTCAGCAGGAAAAAATGTCTATTTTTTTCCCCTATAAACTAAGGCAGATTTGTGTAGTGAGATGAGAAACTGACTGGCTGAAAATGAAAAAAGGTAACATGTCATTTTTTTCATCCTGTGGAATTTCTTGTCACAGAATTTTGGTGACACGAAAGAGTCACAGACACTTAAGAAGTTAATGGAATCATCAATGCAAGAAAAATCTGTCTCTGGTTGAGACAGCTCTTCTGGGTCACAAAATCCCTGAGATTCAGACATCTGAATCTTGGGAGCATCTTCCAGAAAAGTAGTACTACATTTGTTCTGGTTTCTTAGTCTTTTTTAAGCATCCACTATGGGCAATGGTCAAAGACAAGGTCCTGAGCTATTGGAGAGGTGATCTGATCCCATATGGCTATTTTTAGGGGAAAATCCCACTGTTTTGAACCGGGATGCTTTCCAGGGAAGAAAGAAGGCATGTTATCTCTCTAGCTGTGGTCTCTCTTGCACACCTCTCCACTGGCATTTTCCAGGCCCAGAGTGAAACTTTTACATATCTGTGCAAATCTCTGGATTTGTTCTTTGCTTGAGAACATAGTAAAAATTTATTTAAGAATAAAGTTAATTTTCCAGCTATTTTTCAAACAGCTCCAGTTGTTCCACAGAGTAAATTCTGAAATAAAATGTCATACGAAATTAAAAAAAACTTATTTTTTTATTCTTCCCCAAAAAATTATTACCATATATAGATTTGAACTATTGGCTTGATTGTATTTATATTCTATTCTTTTAGCTTGATTTGTCTCCCAGGTGGTGTTAGTCAACACCAATTTGCATTTTGCATTGTGACACAGGCTAGAGCAAAATAATAATTAAAACCAAATATATCCCCAGCTGTAGTGCAGTGGAAAGGCAGCTCTCCAAGGAGTCTGCCTGCACTGCCAATAGCAATGTCTGTGTTCTGTAGGGAAAAACCTCCTTCAAGTGGGATTCCTACTCCACCATGTGATGTAATAACTGCTCGGGCCTCTCTGCTGGGTTTAAACTAATGGTGTTCCCCAAAACTGCAGAAATAACTATCCCTGAAGGATGTGAATCTCTCTAGACTTACTTCTGTATCTTCAGTGAGACACAGCATCCCTCCTATCCCTGAATAAAATGGGGAGATGATCGAATTTGGCAGTGAGGCATCCAGAGCTCAGTAGGTAGCCTACAGCTTTTAGCTGCAGGTATAAAAAAGGGCCTGATTTTGTAGTGAATAAAAACCATAAATCAATAAATCATTATCCACTTGGAACAGAGAAATGGCACATATCAAAACACACTTTAATCCTGAGCTTAAATTCTGCCTATTCAACAGCCTCTAATATATCCTGGTCTACTGACACAGGACAATATGCCAAAGGCATCAGTGGATTGTAATCATGCAAGGAAAGTGATGAAAGAAAAGAAAATCCAGCTGGGGAAAGAGATGTCCCTTAGCAAGTGAAAAGGTAGTGACAGCCATGAAAAGTAAGAACAGGAAAAAGAGAAATGCATATCTAGTCTGAGTACAAAGGACATGCAAGGAAAAAAGCTAACACAAAAATGCAAGTTCCTGTGGTATCCTTCCAGCTCTCAACAGGGAATGATTCAAAAAGCATCATGGTCAAGAAAAACACATGTAACAGAGCAATTTTTTTAGTGCATATGGGCACAGCTCTCAATACAGGAATAACAGCATGCTCCTACTCATGGAAAAAGCACATTTGACTCACATTTGCTTCCTACATTTTTGTTACAGGAGGAGTTTGAAAAAGTAAGACAAAGTGGATTTTAAAATGCATTACAATTGAGGAAGAAGCACAGGCAACGAAAGCTCAGATCTGTGCACTCCAAGGGCTGCCACAAGCTGTGGTACTTCAAACGGAGGGATGTGAGAGGTCAAAATTTGCCAAAGGCCAGAAGCTGTGCTACCTGGTGGAAAGCCAAACAGACTCCCTCTATGGGACTGCGATAACAATCTGCTACATTTCTGTTTCTTATTTCTCTAGTGACTGGAATATCTCTTATCTGTTTCTTTTTTAGACACAATACAGAACATAGTATCTTCACAATTCTACATTGTATTTGTCATAAATTGAAAGCAGTTTTCATCTTCTACTGCTCTGGTGGGACTACTATGGTCACTGAGGAAGACAACATTAGTCAAAATGGTCCTTTTGTAAAACAACACTCTACAATTACTCAGCTATTTGTCTTTTTCTTATGCCTTATGGCAGGCTAAGGCAGGCAAGCCAAGAGATAAGAGATAGATTGCTTCCTTAGACCTTGGTTGTTGAAGTGGTAAATAAAGCGTGGATGTTGGATTGGAGGTGCCTGCCATCGAGATGGCATCTTCTTATATTATTTCCATTGAGAAATAATGTGATTTTTAGCACGCTAAAGTCCAAGTTATTCTGGTTTAGCAACCACATATTCCTGATGATGTTTCATTCTTACTTTTTTGTTTTTAATTATATTTTCAAAAAGGTTTTATTGAATTATCTTTCAAAAGAGAGGCATTAAAATTGGTAAACAAGAAACTGGAAATGTTTCCAAGGCTAGGACAGAGAGACCATTAGGAATGCTCACAGTGGCCTCCTGCGCAGTCTGGAGAATTTTAATCCTTATCTGAACTGTTTGCAAATTGACAAGGGTATCTTGACATTTGGTTTAAGGACCTGGCCACAGCTTAGATAATGACTGCTGCATTATTTTCCTTCTTAATTGAAATTTAATTGAATACCATGCTGATAAAGTACCCAATTGATTATTTGCTTCTTACTTTTGTGCCATGGGTACACGTGCTCTGAGATTCTCTGGCTCACTAAGCACTTCTCCTGGCCAACAGAGCCAGTGGGACATTTTCCTTAACCCTTTTTTAATCTATTTGAAAAGCCTCTCCAGAAGCCCGTGCACCTTTTATACTCTGCTTTTTTGTTTTGTATGGTTTGGTTGGGGTTTTGGTTCTTCTTGCTTTCAAATATTGCAAGTAAGAAAAGAATGTAGCTCTGGCCACATTGTCAGGGAAGCAGTGAGAATGTAAGGATGTCTGCTCAATCTTCTGCATGGTCTAAATCACTTGTTTGGGACCAGGAATAAAAGGGATTCATCTACAATGATGGACTTGCAGGCATCTGGTCCCTAAACTTTTTAGTGAGCTGGCAAAGATCCCCTACATGAAACGCAGACCTCTCAGAAGTGATTTTCAGGAGTTTGGGCAACGACTTACGCCGGTTTTACATGTCATACATATTCACTATGGCCGAATAATTTGTTTACCAGGGTGGTCTAAACAAGATACAGAAAAGGCAATAAAATGGCTGGAGGTATATGGTGCTTTTCAAGATAAGAAATTAAATAAATTAGGATGCCTCAGTCTAAAAAAAAAAAAAAAAAAGAGACTTAAGCAGAAGTTTATAAAACTGTGGACAACATGAAAGAAAATGAATAGGGAAATACTAATTCATTTACACAGATGAGTGCCCAAAGGCATTAACAAACAGCAGGTTTTAAATAAATTAACACTAAAAATGTAGAAATAATTGCCACAGAATGGTACAGAGGCCAAAACTACAGATTAATGTTTGAAAAAGAATAGCAAAATACCAGTAAAGAAGATCCTCCAGGACCTATTAGGCATGAATATTTGGATTCAACATCTGTTTCAGAAAACCCAAGCCTCCAGATTGCCAAAATCTGAGAGTCCTCACTAAGGGGGTATTTTGTTGAGAATATCCCTGGATATAAGCTTGCTTTCTTTTAAAATATTCTCCAGAATGGGACCGGACTTGCAAAGGAAGACACTAAGATATAAGTGCTGACATTTGTGTGTGCACTTCCACCATGTGCAGCACCAGTGCAGTCATCACTGAAATGTGGAGGGGGATTCAGCTGCCACATCGTAGGCACCTCACTGGGTGAGATAAACAACTCCCCAAACTCTGGAGAGTGTAGTTCAAGCACAGGTGAGTGCTGTCTCAGATATCCTATGAGTACTGGCTGCCTTCCATTGATCCTTCAGGAGGGCACAGAGGCCCAACAGATCCTGCGACATGTCCATGCAGATCATCTAGGACCTATGAACTGAATCTCCTTGGGTTTAGATATTGTAAGTGTCTCAGCCTTAAATTAGTCTTAGTGGTCGTTGTGAGAAACAAAGTAGTGGAATGAATGATCCTTTGGTTTTATTCACTAAGACCATTCCTATACTTCCCTCTGTCTCCATTTTATAACTATAAAGTGGACAAAAATGTGATTTTCCGAGATCTTGTGTATTATGCTATTTGGGATTAAATCTGCAGTATAAGCAATGAAGTTCTGATCCATACAAGGATTTAAATCTTCTCAGTATCTAAATGGCCTAGTAGATGACATCCCCCGTCTCCTGGCTCACTACCTAAGTGGCTGGGAAAATAGTGCACACCAGCTGCAGCAAAAATCCTCTGGGGGCATTGGCATTCATCAAAATCAGGGAGAGTCTCTAATTTATCTCTAAATCAAGCTCTAACTTATTATCTGATGAATTAAAAAAAAAAAGGAAGATAGTTCTGAGTCACACAGTGGAATCAAGGCAGGGTCCTGCCTCTTGAGCATAAAATAGAGGTAGAAATCAAAGCCTTTGAATTAGATTAGTAAGAAATTCTTTGCTGTGAGGGTTGCCTAGAGAAGCTGTAGATGCTTCCTCCATCCTAGAACTGCCCAAGGCCAGGTTGGATGGGGCTTGGAGCAACCTGGTCTGGTGGAAGGTGTCCCTGCCCATTCCAGGGAGTTGGAATAAGATTGGTTTTAAGGTTCCTTCCAACCCAAACCATTCTGTGATTCTATGATTCTGTGATCTCAGCACACAACACAAACCAACATGTAAATGCAGTTCTCATCCTTTGGTCCTCGCTGTCCTCTTACTGTCTAATTATGTTTCTCTCCTACCATAGTAAATTGTGCTTTACCATTGGGGTGAGTGGAGATGGTATGGGGTACTGCAACTTTCCGAAAGCATCTCCAACACAGAGCCGTTCGGTCGCCACCTCCCACGCACACACTCAATCACACTCACACCAGATGATATTTCCAACAGGTCAACAGCAAAGACCTGGGAAGGGTCCTTCGTATGGGGTTCCACAGGAGAGGTTTATTTCAGCCACACATGGGAAGGGGACCAGAAATGAAGAACCAAGAACAATGGAGGACCCAGACTGATATATACGGGGGGGCGGGGGCGGTNTGATTCTATGATTCTGTGATCTCAGCACACAACACAAACCAACATGTAAATGCAGTTCTCATCCTTTGGTCCTCGCTGTCCTCTTACTGTCTAATTATGTTTCTCTCCTACCATAGTAAATTGTGCTTTACCATTGGGGTGAGTGGAGATGGTATGGGGTACTGCAACTTTCCGAAAGCATCTCCAACACAGAGCCGTTCGGTCGCCACCTCCCACGCACACACTCAATCACACTCACACCAGATGATATTTCCAACAGGTCAACAGCAAAGACCTGGGAAGGGTCCTTCGTATGGGGTTCCACAGGAGAGGTTTATTTCAGCCACACATGGGAAGGGGACCAGAAATGAAGAACCAAGAACAATGGAGGACCCAG
>VWZW01007733.1:372085-454804 GCA_013397115.1 Edolisoma coerulescens | reverse complement strand
ATAGCGTGTCCAGCAGGACCAGGGGACTGATCGTCCCCCTGCACTGGGCACTGGTGAAGCCACACCTCGATGCTGTGTCCAGTTCTCGACCCGTCAATTCAGGAAGGACATCAGGGCTGGACCACATCCAGAGAAGGGCAGCGGAGCTGGGGAACCGTCTGGAGCACCAGTCTGGGGTTGTTTAGCCTGGAGAAGAGGAGGCTCGGGAGAGACCTTACCACTCTACAGCTCCTTGACAGGAGGGTGGAGCCAGGTGGGGTCGGGCTCTGCTCCCAGGGAACGAGTGACAGGACGAGGGGACATAGCCTTCGGCTGCCCCGGGTGAGGTTTAGGTTGGACATTAGAAAGAATTTCCTCATGGAAAGGGTGATGAGTCCATTGGAATTGACTGCCCAGGGCAGTGGTGGAGTCACCATCCTTGGAGGTGTTTAAGGAAAGGCTGGACATGGCACTCAGTGCCATGGTCTGGTGGACAAGGTGGTGTTCAGTCATAGGTTGGACTCAATGATCTTAGAGGTCTTTTCCAGTCTAATTGATTGATTCTCTTGAGTTCGGGGACAGGGCATGGGGGTGAGGGAACTGTGGGCAGTGTGGGAAAAGGGACAGGGAGATGCTGTGCCAGAGGGTGGGGTTATGGGGATGCTGCATGGGGGAGCGAGGACAATGTATAGGGGAGATAAGGACACTGTGCTGGGAGATAAGGACAGTGTATAAGGAAAAGGGTGCTGTGCAAAGGGGTGTGGAGGACAGACTGTGGAGAACCGTGTTGTGCAAAGAAGGGATATGGATGGGGCATGTGGGAGCTAGTGCTGTACAGAGTGGAAATGGGAGAGGCAATGCGTGGGGAGAAGGAGAGCGTCCTGTGCAGGGTGAGACAGAAATGTGGTGGGGGAGGCTGGAATGAATAGGGGAAAAGAGCTGTGCAGGATGAGAGAGTGTGATGGAGTGAATGTGTGAGGGACTGGGGCAGGTGTGTAAGAAAGTTTGGGGCTCTGTGGAAGGGCTGGGTACACAGGGAATGGGGGAGGTAGATTAAATTATTTGGGATAGAGGATAGGAAAAGTTGGGTTGGGTGTTTAATGGGTAGGGGGAATATGTGGAGGCAAGAGTCAGTGATGGAGGAGAAACAGGCTGGAAGTGAAGGGTCAAGAGTCTCCTGTCAGTAGATGGGTTGGGGTTTTTGTGTGAATGCTCTGGAGGATGGAACATGGAAAAAGGCCACGTCAAGAAGACACAGTGCTTGGAAGGGGAGAGAAGGAAGATGGGTGTGGGGACAATGTAGTGTTTGAAAGGGGAGAGATGGAAAATCTGCATGAGGAACGTGTGTAAGGAGAAAGAAACAAGCAAAAACATGGGAAAGAGCTTAGCAGTGAAACAAGTGGCTCTGGTGGATTGTATAGCTGTGGGGAAGAAATAGGAATTGTGGTGGAGAATGCAGCACTGCAAGTTGGAGTTCTGGAGTTTACTGTAGGCTAGAATTTGTCTGATGCCATTCCTGTCTTCCAACTCAGGGTGCTGGCAGTACTTTTTTTATAGCTTATAAGCAGCTCTTGTATCCTTCACTTTTTCCTGTTGTGATGTGGAGACTACGGCTTGTTCTGCTTTTTCCCTCCCACCCAAAATTATGCAGGACAGATGGCATGCAAGCTAGAGCTCATTTTGGGATGCCTTTATCCTTAAAAAAAATCTAAAGGAAAAGAGAGAAATGCACCATACTGAGCCTTTTTTACTCTTCTGGATGAATTGTACAGTACTTTATAAAATTTCTTTACGGGATAGCCTTTCTTTTTTGTGTAAGTCCTGAGACACTGCTGTTGGCTAATCTTTTTTTGCTGGATAGTACATTAATTCTTTGATCTTGTATCGCTAGTTAGTTACCTGTTATATGTTACCCTGAAAGAACAAAGTCTATTGCCCATGATGACAGATAGACTCCCTAAAGGTTGTGAGTGTGTAAAAATGAAAATGTGATTGCAGCACATTCTAACATGCTCACAGTGGCTTTATCTGGCTGGCACAAGGTGTGGTTAAAGGGGCTTCAGTGTGTATTCATACTGTGATCTTCTAGCAAGTCCCCACGTGCACTGGTGTGTGTGCTTGGGGGAAGTGCTGTTTGTGGAAGTGACAGAACAGGACTTCCAAAACAATGCTGTTTGTAAGTTTGTTAAGTTACTGCAAAGGTGGGTGAGGGTGATGAGGCCCTGGCACAGGTTGCCCAGAGAAGCTCTGGATGCCCCATCCCTGGAAGTGTTCAAGGCCAGGTTGGATGCGGCTTGGAGTAACCTGGCCTAGTGGAAGATGTCCCTGCCCACAGCAGGGGGTTTGGAACTAGATGATCTTTAAGGTCCCTTCCAATCCAAATCATTCTGTGATTCTGTGAGTGCAGGCCCTGTTCCACACAAGAAATACTTTAAGGAAATTAGGATATGGGTGACTTATGCTGATGCAATTCTCTGTGTTCCAAAACAGGTGCTTTTGCTGTGAATAATTTTTTTTCCTTGACATAAACTGAGTGATGTAAGCTGATCTGAAAAGATGTATTTGTGCTGCAAGAGCAGTGTCTTCATCATGTGTGCTTGTCTATTAATGTATGTATGACTGATTAGAGTCCTCTGGAATGGGAAGAAAAGTCATGTACTATGTAAGAAGGACTTTATCTCTACAAAGGGTGGAGAATTTCTGAAGGAATGTATATTTCTTTTAAGTCAGAAACAATGTACTTGCTGAAAGGAACATTTTCTGGTAAGTTACATCTTTCAGTCACTTCTGATTATATTAGCAAATTTCCACCAAAATTACAAGTTTTTAACACCTTTTCCTGTCATCTTGGTCAGCTCTTTAGGTCTGGCCCTGGGGGATCCTCTGTGTATGAAATGCCTTGGTCTGAGGCTCCTTGGGCTGTGGTCTGGTGATGTCAGAGAGCCTTACTGTGTGGAGCCTTTGCAGTGTCAGAGGTGCCTGGGGTGCTGTTTTTGAGTCCCTGGCTCATGGTTAGTAGGGCTGGGTGTCTTGGAGAACACTGTCTAGGGTTTGCAAAGGATGAGGGATGTCAGGTTCTTTATTGCAGGGCTGAGAATTGAACGGGGCGTTTGGTGTTTGTGGAGTTTGGAGCTGCTGGTTGTGCAACAATATTCCTCAAATCCTTTCAAGATCTACAACAGCTTCTATTTGTGTGCTAATACATGTTGAATAGTTACAGATGCATTTATTAATAATTTATTTTCACCTTCATCATAAAAAAGCAAAAGGGAGTGGAAAGCACTGAGACACTGATTTCTCTTTTTCACATGTAGCAAAACGTTTTATTTTGCCAAGCTACATGTTAAGATTTCAGAATCTTGCATCCGTTTACTGAAGGAGTGAGTCCTGCACTTCTCTGTATGAGCACAAAGTGGCCAAGTCCTTGCTAATAAGTCATGTAGAATCCCTATAAAACATTGGAAATCCTTTCTTTTATTCTCTTAGGGTTGGAGGAAGGTGTGAGATCACAGTCAAGTTTTCTCCGGCAGTATCTACATTGAGCTAATTATGTGCCTGGTGTAGGAAGCCTCAACACTGATGCCTTTCACAGAGAAGTTTGGTGTAGCCAGTGTTTGCCAGGGCAGGTGTGTGAGTCTGTTCCTTTCCATTGTTTTGATGTTTTAGCAGCTGAGCTTTTTGTGTGCTGAGGAAGCGTGGGCTTGTGCTTGGCTGTGAATGAGGGGTTTTGCTTTGCTCTGCATGAAGTCTTGGGAAAATGCAGGCTAGTTAAGTGTGTTGGACAAAAGGCTGGAATCATAGAATCATTTAAGTTGGAAGAGACCTTTGAGATCATCGAGTTCAACTGTTAACCCAGCACTACCAAGTCCATCACTGAACTGTGTTCCTGAGTGCCATATCTACATGCACAGGATGAGCCAAGAAAGTAGAAGTAGTGAAGGATAAAACAGGTGTTCTTTACAGGTAAATATAGGGTAACAGTGCTTTTTGGCAGAGTGGTTTGCCTTGCAGATCCTTTGGAGCTTTCTAAGGAAGTTGGTAAGTGGACAAAGCAGATGGTTGTATTTTCCAAGGAAGGTCAGCAGGATCTTTCTCCAGAAGCCTTTTTGGTAAGTGGACAAAGCAGAAAGTTGGATTTTCAAAGGAAGGTCAGCAAGATCCTTCACCCGAAGCTTTTATGCAATCTGAGCTGTCACTGATCAGGAAAAGTCTTTACAGAGCAGAGTAGCTCTTCAAATGATAAGAAATGCAGTCTAGAGAGCAATGATGTGTCTTGTGAAGGAGGCGCCAGTGAAATTCCATAGAATCTGGACTGATGGTCTGGAAAACAGGTGACTGGTGAGTTAATGAGGTTTGTGGGCAATACTAAATTATTTGGGGTAGTAAAGACTGTAGAAGGACCTGTTGCTTTTAGTGGATGGATAGTAGGATAGCAGATGGGATCCAGAGTTGCTGTGAGAGTTAGCATTGTTCCTTTCTTCCACGTGTGGTTTCTTCTTTGACATCCAAACTGGCTCCATAACGTTGGAAGGAGATCCATAAGTCTTAGTGGATAGCTCAATAAAAACGATTAGCTCAATGTTCATTCATGGCACAGAAAAAACTGAGTGGGGAGGGGAATGTTAGAAGTTAAAAGAGCGTGTACAGCATGTCTGTACACTGTTATGTATCCACAGTGTTACCTCCAGCTGAAGTGCTGTGTGCAGTTCTGATGGGTTTCTCTTTTCTTCCCCCTCCTCAGGAAAACCTCTAATAGAACTAGAAAAGATACAGAGAGGATGGTGGGGTGATTAAGAGGAGATCTTCCTGAAGAGCTTCTCAGTTAGAATGACTGAATAGACTTAGCCTCTTCAGACTGGAAAAGAGATGATTGAATGGGGCCATAGTAGAAGTCTGTAAATGCAGTAGAATAACGCAGCAAGGATGAGCGGCTGCTCAGGGTCACATAATGCAAAAGGTAGGGAGTGCTAAGAAATCTAGCAGCTAGCTGATTGCAGAGATAGTGGGTAGGAGGTTCAGAAGCATTAGGAGGTTTTGGTTGGTTGGTTTTGGTTGTTACAGAAATAACTGCCACGTGAATCTGAAGTTGTGGATGTTAAAAGTTTACATGAGTTTAAAATGATTGGGCAGGCAGAATAAAAATGTGTTGTGGCCATTAAAAAAATACCTTGTTTCTGGTTCAGGAAATCCTTGAGCCACAGATCTCTAGACACTGGGAGATTATATGAGAGAACTATCACAACAAGCTTTCCTCCTGTGTTTTGTGTTACCCTTGTAGGCATGTATATTAATGGACTTTCTCATTCAGAGGTAGGATACTGGACTAGATAGTCTTTCAGGCTGATTTGGCACAGCTGTTCTTTTGAGTCTTCACAGGAAGATCACGTTCTATGAGCTTTACAGAACTAATCCCACCATTCCTTTCAATGCTGCCTGTCTGAAGGAGTGGCAAGTCAGCTCTTCTTGCAAGCTACCTGTCACTTCCTGGCTCGTGAGCTGGTAAGTTCTTTCACTAGCAAGGGAATAACCCCTTCATGCTCTAGAAGGGGCTGCTGTTTATTGTTTTGTTGATCTTTTGAGAGGAAAGTCCTCTGAAAGCTTTGATAGGCCCTGTACTGGTCTACTTAGTTGTAATTCTTAATTCTGTTTTGAGTGGTCACAATCAGGAAAGAATCCAGCCTCAACACTTCACCGTAGCTGTGCTACTGTCTTGAAGCTTGTGAACACCCTGCCTTGAAATTGGGTTTCTGAACCTGACTGATTTGACCCTGGATAAGTCAGGTATTAGTGGAGAAGGATTGTCATGCCTGTTTGAGCTCCAAGGAACTCTGTTGATTGCACAGAAAGTGTTTGAGGCACGTACTTCTCCTAGCTGAGTCTAGTTTTGAACAATAACTATTCACTTTATAATTGATAGCCAGTTCAGGCCATCTCAGACTAGCCCAAGAGATTGTTCTCCGTGACTTCTTAACAAATTTGGAGAGCTTTTGAATTCTGCTAATTAGAATGAATGTGCCTTGCTTTTTATTTTTCATCATACCCAAGTTCTTAACAGATGCCTATCAGTCACTGCATTTGAACACATCCCAGCAGGGAGTACAGCAATACAGGGTCTAAGAGTGAGCTGCATTTCTCCCTCTCCATTATGCTATAATTGCATCCTGGAAGATGGACTTACACCGAGCCCTTCGCCAGTTTGCACTGGTTTGATGGCTGCTGCTTTTGCAGAAAGGCAAGTTAAGAGTTGTGTGCCATGTCTGAAGGTGTGGAGTTCTCTGATTGCTCTTTCACTGTGTCTGGGTGGGAGTCTCCTGTCTTGTGGTAGTTGTTGGGAGGAACCGTTTTCATAAGTATTTTCTTTGAAGCTTGACAGGAGAAAAGCTGAAGCTGAAGAGAGTGAGAGAAAGAAAGCTGAGATGGAGCAAACCTGACAGTCCAGATCTCTCTTCAAGCTTTTGTTTAAAGAAGCTGAGAAAGGTGAAATCTGGGACTTCTGACACTAGTCAAAGGAGGAGAAAACAGTCCCACCTGGGAAGGTTGGTGTGCAGGCAGCACAGCAGCAAGCTGGAAGATGTAACTGAGAAATACAGCACAAAGAATTGATGCTGCAAGGTGTACTGAGCTTGTGATCCTCAAGCATACTGTCTGGGGAAGCTCAGCTTCTTTTGTTCCAGAAAATCCCTTTAAATGCTTGGTAGTAAGTTGAGAAAAACAGATCTGATAAGCTTCTTGGTCACAAACCAGGTACTGCTGGTTCTTGCTGTCCCTGACCAGCTTCTCTCTGGGATTCCCTCAAGGCTGCCCACAGCCCAGGACCCCATCCCAGACCTCAGGGATGTCAGCCCCTGCCCCAGGGATTTCACAGCAGAGTCTCTAGCTCCCTACAGCCTTGCCCTGCCTACCCATGGGTCCTGTCTGGCCTCAGCCCATCCCCGTGCACCTGTTTGACATTCTGGGGCTGTGTCTGACCTTGTTCCCCTTGCTGGGTCTGACTCTGATCCCCACGTGCAGTCTGACGTCCTGCCTCGCCTCACCCCACTCCTGGACCCATGGAGGTGCCCAGTGCCCTCAGCTCTGCCTGTCCCTGCCCTGCTACAGAGTTCAGGGTCACATCTCTAGTAAAAATTTAAATGAGAATTATTAGTAAGTCTTTTAACTTACTTTTACTTAGTGACTAAGCCTGGAGGTTTTAGGGCAGTGACAAATACACGGACACAGGCACAGAAACAGGATTCTGCAGTGGGCACTGACAGCATCAGTTCAGCTTCAGCACTGAGCCAGGATCACACAGAGCTCCTGGCTCTGGTACAGCAAACATGCATTAAGACTCTGCATCTCCAAATGTACATGCATTTGCAGTGCACTAATTTGAGGCCGTTGGGAGGTTATCTTCTTGCTTTTGCTCATAAGGAGGAAGGGAAGTTGTGAACTAGTAGTCCTTAACACACCAACAAGTGTTTGTTAAAATTTTTGGTGTAGGAAGTTCCACAACATTTGTAAGTAGCCTGCTTCAAATTTTAGAACATCAAGGAAGAGTTTATTTCTACTGTTACAGGGTTTTTTTGCAAGTAAATTATAACGAACTTACTACAGAGACCCATTAGCACTGCCACAAATGCTGAATGTGTACTCTCACTGCAGTGTCCCATGACAGATTTAGTGTATCTCTCTTCAGTAAAGCTGTGGTATTCTCAGTGTTTCAGGTATACCTGTGGAAGCTTACTGAAATATTTTCTATACTATTTTATACTTAAAATCTTCATGTTTTTACATCGAGGCATGTGAGCTACACTGACGTCACATGCAGAACTTGACAAGAGTGTGCCTTGATCTAAATATTTGTCTTTTGGGGATTGTGGAAATGGAAAGTTATGGTCAGCAAACTGGAAAGAAGAGAGGGACTGAATACATGGAGGAAAAATCTTCCGTAAAACTTAAGCTAAGCTTACTAGTCATTCATCTTCTGTACCTTTTTGCCCTCTAGAACTTTTTAAGATGGACAATTACTGTCACAGTGCTAGTGAGACAGTTGGGAAAGGGAATGAATTCTGTTTGTATTGGATTCTGTGCTTTTGTCCACTTGGTTCTTATGTACAATAAAGGATTCTTGTGTATTTTTGAATATTAAAAAGTGAAAGGAAGTAAGGGTTTTGTTTTTGATTGGTAGTTGTTAATTGGTTTCCATGTAAGATATTGATAGACCAGGTACTGACATTAAATGTTTCTTACAGTGCAGCCTCAAACAGTCCTGAAGTGCACTCTGCCAGTAATACACGTGCTAAGCTTGAAATGAAAACACTGGGTACTGAAAAGTTAAAATAATATTAATACCAACACATTTCCTCGTATTTGTGGCCCAGCCTTTTAGAGATGACACTAATTCATGGTTAATGTTAAGTTATGCAGGGTGGTCATGATGTCATTTGCAAGACAGAGAAAAGAAGTATGCTGGATTTGCAGACCTTTTGATGGAAAGCATGAAGAGTATTTACCTGTTTTACTCTGTGTCAGATTTTCTCATTACAAAGCTAATTCATGATCATGCTGTGTTGGTAAGGAAGAGGGGGAACTTCCATCTAAAATAATTATCTGCTATATATTTTAGTGAGATGAATCAAATCAGTTTTGCTTCTCTCCCCAAATCCTCCAGGTGGCAATCATGCACCAGAGTTAATATGAAGCTTTTTCTGGCAGGGAGTCTTTTCCATACTGTCCTTGGGATGGCAACAACAGAGGGTGCTGCTGTCAGCTGTGGCAGTGCAGAATAGCACACATAACTTGGATGCAGACTGATTCCATAGATTTGGGCAGTCCTAAGCTGGGTTGTGGTGGATGCAACAGTATATTTATCTCTACAGTTGGTAGTTATGAAAATAAGCCCTTGAAAATAAGCTATGATGGAATAGATGTAAAGTTTGTCCATGTAAGTTTATGTGGCAGTACTGTTTCAGCAGGCTCTGGTGCCTGCAGACCTGTTAATTTCCCTGTAAAAATGAGTGAGAAAAGAATTGTTTCAGTTACAAACTTCAAAACTTGAATCACATAATTTGCTTTTATAGGTATGAATTGTAGTGGGAAGTTCACTTATCCTCCTTTTTACTTTTATGGTCTAAGTTCAGGAGGAAGCTCATTAATTTTTTATATTAGATTATCTCATCTTCCCTGATTATGAAGCCATTGGTGTGATGCAGTCTGCATTCTTTGCCAGACCCAGATTTTATGCTGGGTCTGTAAATACTTGTATTTGAAATAGAAGGTTTTCCCCTACCTTGTCCTGAAGAAAGGACTGGGGGCTTTTGGGTTTAATTTTACAGGGAAGGATTTTGGTAGGACTGGTCCTATCAGGTAGCAGGTACACCTCAGTTCAGGTTACAAGCAGCTTCATTCCCTGTCTTCACTTGCTCATTTATGTAGAGGAAGCAAAATCTGTAATGCTGGGACTGAATCTGTTTCTTCTTCAGGTGTTGAATCTGAAACTCATCATGTCACTACCTGACAGAAAAGTGCCCTTTAAGCTGCAGATACCCAAGTGGCTGCTCTTTGTCTTCACTATATGGAGTGATTTGATAAGTGCTGTTCCTGTTACCTGTTGTTTTTTGTTGCTGTTCAAGGTTACCACAGACGTCAAGCTTTGCTTGCACCTTTTACAGCTTGAGGAGCATTTTTATAGAGAAGCAGAGTGATGTGACTTCCTTTGTTAGGGAGCTGGTGGAGCAAAACAGAAACTACTGAGGTGCTTGTGCTGTGAGCAGCAGGGTGGGGGTGGCTGCTTTTGGCTGGTGGAGGCATAGTCACTGTAGACATATAATTGTTTAGCTGGAAAATACCCAAGACCTTTAAGATTATCAAATCCAGCTGTTAACCCAGCTCTGACATGTAGCTCAGCACTCAGGTGAGTACTCTACAAGTAGCTCAGTAGCTCAGGTTATGGTCTTGGTCTGGACCTGTGTGAGCTTTGACCAAGTATCATCAAGTTTCCAGGCATCAGCTCCTGCATCTACCGTTCTGTTGTGTTGGGGCACTTTAGCCCACAGAAATAACAAAAAAATTGGAGTAGCTGTATTTCTGAGCTGCCTAACGCATCCCTCCGCACCCTCTGTTGTCCAAAATTTCATGTAAATGTCCGAAGCAAACTTGAAGAGAAAAGGAAGCTTCAGGTATGCAAAGCTGCAAATCTGAGTGAGTTTCTAAAAGTAATCATAGAGTCATAGAATATCCTGTGTTGGAAGGGACCCACAAGGATCATGAAAGTCCCACTCCTGGCCCTGCACAGGACACCCTAAGAATCACAGCAAGTGTCTGAAAGCCTTGTCCAAGTGCCTCTTGAATTCTGCCAGTCTTGGTGCTGTGACCAGTTCCTAGGGAGCCTGTTCCAGTTCTCGACCATCCTCTGGGTGAAAAACCTTTTCCTAGAAGCCAACCTAAACCTCCCCTGACACACCTTCATGCTGTTCCCTCAGGTCCTGTCACGGGTCACCAGGGAGAAGACTCAGTGTCTGCCCCTCTTGAGGATGTTGTAACCTCAATGAGGTGTCCCCTCAGTCTCCTCCAGGCTGAACAGGCCTCAAGTGACCTCAGCTGCTGCTCATATGGCTTCACCTAGGGGCACTTCACTGTTTTCATGGCCCTCCTTTGGACACTCTAGCAGCTTTATGTCTTTTTAATATTGTGGTGCCCAAAACTGCCCCCAGGACTGGAGGTGAGGCCACCGCAGTGCAGAGCAGAGTGGGACAATCCCCTCCCTCACCCGGCTGGTGATGCTGTGCCTGATGCCCCCTCAGGACATGGCTGGCCCTCCTCAGCAGATGAGATGAGTAGATGGCAATGTACCTTGGGAGGCACCACCTCGTGAAGGAGTGCATTTGAGTTGCCTTAGGGATATGGTAGTGTTAATGTTGAAGATTTGGCAGGCAGTACTTGAGGACACCAAATACTTCTCGGATGTATTTTTGTATATCTTGAAAGCTGAATGTGAAAAACCAAAAGCCTGCTTAATTCACTTCTGAAGTTGTGGGGGAAGAATGGAAAAGGTCAAGAAATGTAAAAATTGCAGTTAAGCTGGGATGTTAATTTGGTTGTGCCTAGCAATTGCTGTTCCTTTCCTTTGTAATTTTTAAATTACTAGCTTTGTAGAGATTTTTGTCTTTAAATGAATTTGATGATTTCAGTTTTCTTTTTTTAAGAGTTTATCTCTTTATTACCCAGCTGAACAGTTATGTTAATGAGTTTGGTTTGCATTTTGCTTGTAAGATTAAAGCTGATGGTGAGACTACATAGTCAATGGCAACATTAGTTTGCAGTTCTGAGAGTGTAAGTGCTCAACAGACTAGTTTTCTGTCAGTTTTCAAAGCCAAATGCTAAGCAGAGACATTCAGTCTTTCCAGTTAACTTGCTGAAAAATGGGTATATCAATCTGTCTTTCAGATAGCTCTGCTGGTATCTGCTGCAGTCTCTATAGCTTGGAAAGAAATTACTTTTATGTATGATGTTATAGCTTGATGTTTAATGAACAAGAGTCCTAAAGAACAAAATCACTGAAATCTCAACTTAATTTCATTTTGTTTATATGTTATTCTGGATTTTAACTCCTGAGTAAGTTAAATTATTTAGTTATTAGTACTGTTTATCACCATGGTAAGATTGTTTTGTGCAAGCTTAGTAGTAACAGAGCTGTTTCGCCAATGATAGTCCAAAGCAATTCAGTATTTTTGTATGTTCAAGGATAGAGGGGACTGGGAAGTGGAGCCTTTATGCACAGGAGAGGCAATGGTGTCTTTGACACAAGTGCTGGGGGAGCCTCCAGCCTGCCCTGCTGTTTGCTCCTGCTCCTGCCTTGTGGTTGGTGTCCTCCTCCCATGTACTGATGCTCGAATGTGTGCTCTCCTGCTGCAAATCAGACTAGTGAGGAAGCCTGTAGTAAAGCAAACCTTAAAACAACAACAACAACAAAAAAAAAAAAAAAAAAGGAAAAGGGGAGGCAGATTAGATTTGCTACTAAAGAAAAGGAACGTAAAACTATTGCCATCGTTGATATGTTTTTTGCCAGGTAAACCATTCTTACTAAACGTACACCAAAAATGTTGTGCCTGCTGTGGTAGCTTGGTAACCTCTCTCTGGTTTGCTGCACTGGTTTGTTTTCAAGTGTTTGTGGAAATACAAGGCTGTACCTGTAAGAATGGCAAGGAGACGTTGCTGTCTCTAATAGTCAAACACAGAGTTGTGAGAGTTACCTCTGTACCCAGTGAGAAGATCACTATTGAATGTTTTTCACTTCTTGTTAGGATGAAGTACTTAATCTGTGGGGCATTTAAGTGAGAGCTGATTATTGTTTGTTGAAAGGATTGGTTAATGAAGTGAAGTTGGTTTCTTTTGTGGATACCACTGGAAACCTAATTTAAAGGTTATATGGAAAAATAAGCTTTGAAGGCTGATAATAATTCTGCAGGAATATTAGCTTATTAGCTTTTCTGGGTTTTGGTTTTGTTTGGTTTTGGTTTTTTTCTCAGTATAGATTTACATTAAGTGCAGGTAAGAGGAGACTAGAGCTAAAAAATTCTAGTAAGAGTGAACAGTTTAGGTCACAGTTTCTGATAAGTTGTAGCTGCTATGGAAATATCTTATTCAGGTGTGTAGAAGAAATGCCCTGAACTGCTCTAAAGAGCTGCTTTATTTATGTCTATCCCAATGCCTTTCTGGTTTATTCTGGAGAGTTAGTGTAGGAGGAGAAAACAGCCACAAGAACTTGAGGAAAAGCTGTAGGCATCATAGACAAACAAGATGGCTTTTTTCCCTATCCTGAAGACCAGACTACTTGAATTTAGTAGAAGTCCAATTACTAACAAATTTCTTGTTTTCAGTCCTGTGCAATTCAGCTTTTTGGTCTCACTTGCTGTTAAGCTGATAGATTCAGATATCCTGCTTGAGGTACCCTGATTGTTTTTAAAAAAACCTTCCTGCTTTAGTGGGAGACTGTTTTTGTCCTTGGTAGTTTAATTGCCTGTTCTGCAAGATTGGTTTGCATGAGTAGTTCCACTGACTCCTAGCAATCTCTGCATTCAGGCTGCTCAGCATTGGCATGGATGCCCAAACCAGCCTCTAGTTTATTCTGATTTACAACTCAGACATCTCTTAGTCTCCAACCTTTCAGGGTGTAAAAGTAGCAGTTCCAGACTTGCAGTTTTTGTAGCCTAAGTGTTGCTGTGTTTACCTAATGACAAACTGAAGTTACTTTAAAATAAGTGTTATGCCTGTAGTAGCCAACACAGTCATTATTGAATGCTAATCATGTTTTATGTTCTGTAATGCCAGTAATTACCTATTAAAATTCTGCAAATTCTTCATTGAATATTCTTCAGACAAAAAATACTAACTAAGCAATTATTTCATCCTTTATTTTGAGAAATATTTTACAGTGTTGATTTTCATGTTTTGCTTAAAACAGGCTTTGAGAGATTTTTGTACTTTCTTTGGAGCTGAGATTGGGAGGGCTTATGGAGCCATGTAATTCTTAATAGTATCCCAAGAAAGAAATAATTTGCACAGTATTGGTACTTGATGTCTTAAGTACTTTAAGACCTTCTTAATGTAATTTTGCATGTTGTAGATTATACAGATACTGAATATATTGGCACAATAAGTTTTATTTTAATATTTTCATTAAGTTATTCCTTTTGACATGTCTGGTATTTGTTTTTTTTCCCGTAATAGGTGCAGGGAAAACACCGACTTTAGGAGGAGGATTCCACGCCAACCTGGGAAAGGAGTCACGAGCACAAACTCTACAGAATGGTACTTAACAAATTTTAGTTCTTGTTGATAAGAATTTTTTTTATTAGTATAGTTGATACAATTAATTTTTAGTTTTGAATGTGACCTCACAACCTTGGCCGGCCCCTTATTATTCAGTGGACAAGTCTGCCTAGTGCTGATTTTTCATTGTGCTCTCATTTGGCTGCTACACCTGATTTATGAGTTCATGTAGCTGACTGACAAAGGGTAATGGCACCTGACAATACTACTGTGGTTTAAAAGGGCTTTTTCAAGGTTGACATGCCCGTTGCACCTTTTTATTATCTGTTAAACCTATTGTGGCTTTTTATTTAAGTCAGTTTTCAGGGTTCTTGAAATACTTTATTCATGTTTATTTTTAAGTATAATTCTTCAAATATTTTTGGTCTTAAGCAATACAAGTGTGAGATAATGCATATAAGTAATCATGTGCTTAATATGTGATCATTGAATAGAGAGAGGAAAAATGGAAAAAAGGTTTTAGCGCACAGATGACATTAAAATAAATATTCTCATTATATGCTTTACATTTTAATTGAGATCTCCATATTCTACACTCTTTGAAGAGAGTGAATAAAACCATCTTTTATTCCAGGAGCAGAATGGTCTTCCAGTTTGCTGTTACTCGTATCAAGGGACAGGAGTTGTCATTTTTTGGCTAATTAATACTCCTGTCTCATGACTCTTGGAGATGACAGCTGATGGACTGTCATAGCAAAGTCTCAGAAGCTGACATGTAATTAACCAGGGATGTAAATGGGTTTTACTGATAAGGTGCTCATTTGGGGGGGATATTTTAGAGAAAGGTATTTTCCTAAATTAATCTTACATTTGCAACTCAACACAGAAAAATCTTGCCTATATCACGCTCCCATAGGTATATGAAGAGTAAGATTGATCTGATGTTATATCTTCATAGATACAGACAGGTTAAGATTGATCTGTCATTGAAGTATAGTCAGATTACTTTACTCAGCATTATTCAGCTGATGTGTATAGAGATGGCTTTATATACAGAATGTTTTATTCAGCTGTTAGTACTTAAGAGTATTGAGCCCTTTTTTGTTTGGCAAAGTAAAACTTGCACTTTAGGTGAGCTAGTGTCAGTGTCAGGTTTGAAATTGCTATGTTAGGAGTTTTAAATTTCCTGTCTAACATATAACCTATATAAGCAGTGGGATAAAGACACTAAACTTAGTGAAGTCTGGTTGTGGATTAAGGCTCTTTAATCAAAACTGTAATTTTGAACAGGCATTTTAAAAATAAATTGGCTTTTTGTGCATAAGAACTTCACAGTTGTCTCTAATTGTAGAAGAGTAAAATGCTGATGGAAGGAAATCTGTCGTGTTGCTTCGTGGAATGTTTGAATCCTTCAAAAGCCCTTTTGGTTATGCCAAAAGGTAATCACAAGTAAAGACAGTGTAGGCGTTTTACTAGAATCTAAACACAGCTTTTTTCTTGGATGAGTGTTTGCTGGGGAATATGTCTGAGCATCTTCCTTCCCCGCAGCTTTTGTGTGTGGGGCCTCCCTGATCAAAAACAATGATTGTGACTTGGCTAAAGTATATCAGCATCACATGCAAGAAATTTTAGTTGCTTTAAATGAGCTTATCTCCCAAACAGGCTTGAAACAGGAAGATAATTTGTCTTTTTACTTACACCTCTCTGAAGCTCTTTGCAGGTTTTCTTCTGTTTTTTTTCCTTGTGCCTGTCCTTTCTATAAGGAGCAAGTATTTGGTCTTTGATTTCTGTAACCAACCCACATTTGTCATGCTGCCAGTCTGTCTCTGGGAAAGTTCTTTTCAGTGGGCTAAGTGATGTTCCTGCTCAGTCCCAGGCATGACAACAGTAGCTGATATTTCAGGTAGAGCAATTGGTGTTTGAAAGGCTTTTCTTTTCTGCTGCTGTATAATGAGCCGGTTGTCTGCTGCTTTTAATCACACTTCTGGCTTTACATAGTTTTTAATTGCAAATTGAACTATGGCAATGAGCTTACAAAATCTCACCCTGTCACTGTGGGCCCATGATCATGGCTTTTTTTGGGGAGTGAAATTATGTTAATATCCATCATGGTTAGACTTGAAAGTGTAGCGAGGTAAATGAACTTACTGTACGTCTTTTAAAGGAGAGGCATGGAGTGGTTCATTGAGTGAAACTGCAGTGCCCTGTTAGTTGGCTGTATTAAAAATGAACAGTTATAAAAATGTTATAAAAATGCCGAGCTACTTACTTATTTATTTGCTTGTGCCACTATGTTGGCATTTCCAAAGTTAACTGTGCTGCAAATGAAGTGCTGAGATTTGCTCCCGTGGGGACGCTGGCCCAGCACAGCCTGGTCCTGCCGCTCGCTGGTGGCTCTTCCGTCAAGGCTGCTGCTGCCTTTGGTAGTGTGAGCACACGATGCTCTCCTTCTCCATGCAGGCTCTTGCTGAAGGGAAGAGCCAGGCTGTGGGAAGCAGGGATGTGTGGATGGAAGTCCCCAGTGTACTGGAGAGCAGCTGAGAGCCTGTGTGTGGTCCGAGAGCGCTGGCAGGTCTCGCTCTGCGCCTGCTCTGCTTGCCAGCAACCTGCAGGCCTGACGTGGCGCGGGGAAAAGTCCAGCCACAGAGCAGGCACTGGCTGGGTTTTAAAAAACAACCACCTCCCCCTGCTATCCCTCCATCCCCCCACTCCTTCCCCATGTAGTTTGGGCCAAATGCTTCCTTACTGTAAAGCCTGTCTTTCCAGGGGAGGTGGAAGGGAGGTGTTCTGGACTCACTGTCTCTTACTTAATTACCAGCAAAGCAGCTGGGCTTGGCTGAATGTATGACGCTGCTGATTTTTGAGGCTTTTAATGAAAGGATGTTTAGAATTAGATGAAGAACAGTTTTGCATTAGAATGCTTCCGGTAATAACTTTTTCTTTTTGTTCATTCTTAAGTGAAGAAATGCAAAAGTAAAATCTCCCAGCAACTGCTTATCAGTTCTGGACTTATACATATTTATAAAAACCCCAATGCACAAAAAGATTTTGTATATATATGCTCTAAACAGAGCCACTGACAAACCCTGAACATTTTGTAGTTTTCAGGTTTGTGTAAGAATGTCCATTACACAGAAGTAGTCTCCCTTACCACATGTACCTTCGCTGTACCTTTCCTCACTATTTATAATGCAGCAGAGCATGGCCGTTCAGTTTCTCCCTTTCTTTGCTGAACCAGCTGATGTTTGTGTGTGTTCGTTTGGGAATTGGCTGCTTACAGAAACTGGAGTCTTGTTTACACTTGCTAAAATATTTATGCAGGGAAGACTTAATACTGTTGTATTTGTTCATAATCACTTTGATTTTCAGAGTGCAGTACTGTGCTAATTGAGTGTACAAAGCTCCACAAGTTCAACAAGCTCAGGCCCACAAAATGCTTTGTATCTGTGCATACAGACCTCATTTTTGTAGTAAAAACCCGCACACCTGTGCCGTGATGTGCTGTTTCAACTTTGTTTTAAGGGATATGGCAAAATAGCTAAACACTGCTGATTTTGTGAAAAAGAATTATTAATAAAATACCAGCTCAGAGGGGGGACTCTTTGACATCTTCCTGTGTGTCTGAGCCTCTTCAAATTTCTACAGTATTGGTCAACTCTTACAGTTACTTACAGGGCTGAAATGCAGAGTGATGTTTCTTTAAATCCCATTTTACAGTTCTGTGCTCCATTACATAATCTCTCTAAATAGCCAGTTTATTCTTGTTTCCTTGCAGGCAATCTGCTCTCACTATATCCGTGTCAGAATCGTTGTTACGAGGGAGTTGTTCTTGACTTGGAGCTCTGATACTTTCAATAGTCTTCAGTGACCAAAAAGAAAAGGGAGAGGGGAAGGAGGGTCAATGGCATGATTATAACTTGAAAGCTTCAGTTGCAGATATTCAAATTTGGTTTAAACTAAGTTTGAAGACTGCAGCTGCATCTAACTTAATCCAATTTCTGAACTGTTGTTCTGTGTTTTTAATTATTTCTTTAAATGAATGTGTGTTTTCCCTCAGTCCTCTTAAATACCAAAACATAGCTAACAGTATTTTAATGCTAAATGGGAAAGTGTTTCTGAAGATGTTCTGTAATGCATTTTTTACTGTCTACATTTAATGTATTTGCTTAATTCTTTAACGTTTGTTGTCATCACTCATTTCGTAGCTGGTTTATTACAAGTGATTACGGAGGGCTCTGCTTCCTCCCAGAACTATACATTGTGAATTAGACCAGGACAATATATTACATACGTGAAGAACAGAAGTATCCCAAGGGGAGGAACAGAGAACATTATTTAACAAAACTAAAACAGCACGGCAAGAGAGAATAGTGGAATCCTAGAATAACAGATTGGAAGAGACCTCTGGAGGCTGACAAAATGGTGGCTTTGAAGTTGCATTAAGCTGCTCAGGGCCTAGTGCAGCTGAGCTCCAGTTATCACCAAGGAAGGCTATGATACAGTTTCCCTGGACAACCTATTCCCTAATGGTTGGTTACCCTCACTGTGAGGAATTTTTTCCTTGCGTCAAGTCAGAACTTATTTTGATGAAATGTGACTCTTGCCTCTTGTCCTTTTGCTGTGCATCTCTGGTGATGCAGCTCTGGCTCCATCTTTATAAGCTCCCACTGCATAGCTGAAGGGACCAAAGAGACTTCTCCCACAGCTTTCTTGTCTTGAGACTCAGCAAATTCATCTGTCAGCCTCATCCATGTGCTGCAGTCTCCGAATCATCATCGGGACTCTCTGCTGGACTTGCTCCAATATGTCAGTGCCTCTTCTGCAGAGGAGTCCTGAACTGGACAAAGTACTCAAAATACAGTCTCAAAAGTGCTCAACAGGGGATGATAATCACTTCTCTTGACCTGCTGGCTGCAGTCTTAACGCTGCTCTGGGATGAAGTTACCCTTCACCACTGCGATGGGGTGCTGCTGAGCCATGTTCAGCTTTTTGTCCATGAGGAGCCTACATCCTTTTCTGCAAAAAAGTCAAACAGTCCCCAGCCTGTGTTTTTGCCCTGTTCTTCTGTGCCAGGTGCAGAAAAATTGCATTTGGCTCATGAGGCTCTGTCAGCTCATTTCTGCAGCATCTTAAGATTCCTCTGAATAGTGGCTCTGCCCATCAGCATATTGGCCATTGTTCCAATGGGATGTCATCTGCAGGCTGGCAAAGGAAACCTCCTGGCCTCTTGTTCATGTTGTTAATGAAGGTGTCAAACAGTATTGGCCCCAGTATCAGTCCCACTTGTAAGTCTGATGGTGAAAGTGCTGAGCACTACTCTTTGAACCAGGCCAGCCTTTCACCCAAGTTGCTGTTCCCTGGCCTAGTCCAGATCTCTGCAATTTGGCTGCCAGGGAGAATGATGAAGTGGAGTGAGAGAAGAGCTGTAGTTACAATTTATCTTGACTGCATTCTGTCTGTTGCATTTGGTCATGATCAACCCTCATGGAAACTGTGCTGGCAATTCCTGGTAACCTTCTTGGATTTTGTGTGTCTGGAAATAGTTTCCTCATAGATTTGTAGCCTTCCAAGAGGCTGAGGGAGCCTGATTCACGTTTGGAGCCCTACTTCTCCCTCTGTAAGAGAGTCCTGATGCTTGCTGCCTTCTAGTCAGAAAGAACCTCTTCAAATTCCTACAACTTTTTAAAGATGGCAAAGATTATTCTTTTTCCCCTCTCCCTTTGCATCCTCAGGTGTATCCCATCAAGTCCAATTAATTTCTGCATGTAGATTTTGCTTAAGCAAGCCCTTGCTCAGTCTTTCTTTACCATGGATAGTTGCTTACCTCTTCTCTGAACCAGCCGAAGCCCTCTGAAATCCAGGGTTGTAATTATGCTACCCATCTTCCTCACACCCCTCAAGATCTTGTTTATCTCCAGTTGCTGTAACCAAGCCTGCCATCAGACTTCACATCCTCCACCATTTCTTCCTTTCTAAAGAGTGGTAGGTGTACTTCTTCTTGACCTGTTCCTGATGTGCTCTGGAATTCCACTGGATTGCCTGTGACTCACTATGGTTCCTGTACAGCAGCTGCTGGGGTGGATGCAGTTCCCCATGAGAACCTGGACGTCTTCCTGCTTTCTAAAGAAGGCTTCATCTTCAGGATCAGATGGTCTATGGCAGGTGCTCATGACTGTTTCCTTTGGCCTTGCCTCTCATCCAGACCCATTTACTCTTTATTGCCTGTCAATCATTTTTCAGCAGAGCTTCACACTTTCAGGCTGTTCCTTGGTGTAGAATGAATCCCTGTCACCTTCCCTGTCAGTCCTTCTTGTGGAGCCTGTAACGATCCATGTCATTACTCCAGTCATGTGAGCTGTTCCACAGTGTGTCTGTTACTCCCCAGTGAATTTGTAGTTTTGCAGCTGTGCATAGAGCTTTGAAGCCTTCCAGACTGTTTCCTTTATTAGATGCAATCTTTTCTTTGACTCTTCCTCCTGTATCAATTCCTGTCCCCAGCTTTGATTTCAATAATGAAACATCTAGTCTAGTCTCTCTGCCATTATCTTGTCTTTCTTGCCTTCATTTCTGTTATGATAGAAGCTAATCCTAATCCTCTCATCTCTATTTATTAGCAACACATCGAGTTTTCTCTTGTTGTCTTTTAAACTAATCATTGCTTAAAGTTCTCCTTTTTTGGTTTTGCCTCATATCTTCCTAAATTTCTTTACTCACTAAGGCTTTGGAAGACTTCCTCTTCTAGTCAGACCATTGCTTCAGTTTTACCCTTTGATCTGTCTACTGCCTTGTCCTTTACGAGTCCTCTGTTATCATTAGCAATTTCTCTCTCATCTATTTCCTTCATCTTCACATTTCATGTGTTAACTTCCCCATCTCTCTTTGAAGGAGGATAAGGGGGCATCTTCTCCTTTTCATTTGGGATGATATTACATGTTTTTTGTGTGTGGGTGTGTTTTGTTGGGTGGTGGATTTTTTGTTGTTTGTTTTGTTTGGTGGTTGATGTTTCAAGTACAACCTTTTCCCTTGGTAAACTTCTTCAACCTCAACATACCTCTTCCATGTAGTCCTGTGTCACGGCTGGACATGGGTGGCAAAATTTAGATGTCTGTGTGAGCTCCTGTTTCTCATCTCCTTTCAGAGGCTCTGCATAGAGGCAGACAGATTTAGGGTGTGATTAATTTAATCCGAAAGGAAGTCAATGACTCATTCTCTGAAGCGTCTGTTTCTCTTCACTCACTGAAAGGAAGTCTATATTGACTAAGCCCAGTCACTCATCTCTGAAGATAAGGGTGATGAATCGTAGGCTTTGGTGTCTGCTGAATCTGTCTGTATTTGTGTATCTCCTTGTTGACACACAGTTAACATGGCCAAAACTGAATTACAAATTGCATCCAACTGTTCTGCCCTTTTGCACGTTAACAAGTTCAAACTTCTTCCCACTGAGGCCACTCACAGCTTTCTTTCCTTCTGTCTTGTATATCCACCCTCTCCAGCATCTGCTAAACCATGGATGTGTCCTAGCCATAACACTCACATATTTATTTCTTGAATAAGTGTCTCTTGACTTTCATTATTCTTCCTCTCTCATCAGAACATGCTCCAGAGCCAGGAATGCAGAAGAGTTGTGACCTGGAATGCTAAATCTTTGGTCCTTAACTTCTTCATCAAAGAATTTTAAAGGAATGTTGTTTTCCCATCTTGTTTGCCCTTTCACGTTTGTGATTGCTGTTACTGATCAGATAACAGTTCAATAGGGAACCTTCTGGTGTTACTAGGCTGCTGTGTTTGACTTCCAGCTTGCTGGACCTCTGTGCTTCTGAGGCTTGCTTGGATGTCAGTAAGTGTGGGCTTTCCTGGTCCTCTGGTAAGTTCCAGCAGCACAAGCCACAGCACGATGCTGTACTCCCTGGTGGCCGAGCCTTCAGGGTATCTCAGTATCTTGCACACTTTTCTCAGAGCTTCATCTTCCAGGGTTTGCAGGCAACTGCACTAATCAGCAAAGACTTGAAGAGATGGGGAAAACCACTTATTTAAGGAAAACAAACAAAAAACTTCAGGGGCCAAAAACCTACTCTTCAGCCAGCATGAGTTACTCCAAGAATTTGGGTAAAAGCAGAAGATTGTATTTCCCTGCCTGTTTCCCTGTTGCTCTAGAGTTTGATTGAGAGGCCTCTGAGGAAGCTGGGATCCTTCCTGTACTCTGGCTTCTCCTTAAGCACATGGAGAATCTCTTCATTCTCATTTGGCCAATGCTTCATCATCTCCAGTTACTTTTGTTAAAAGACTAGTCAAGTTCATCAGCTGATCTGGGACAACCTTTTGGTTATACATTGATTAATTAGTTCCTACTTGAGTTGAAATTTGAAAATTTTTACTGTCTTAAATCTTGGCCATTTTTGTGTTTTGCTTGGGAATGATCAATAAAGTACCTGTCTTGGAGATGCTTTTGATAAGGTGCTGCTTATCCCTATAGGGACAGTACAATGGGGAAGAGTTCATGTGTCCTTTCATGAGATCTGTTACGTTTCTAAAGAAGAAGATCTGGGATCCCTTAAGTAAAGAGTAGAGGATCTGCTGGAGATAATGTGGTAGGATTTTGCCCAGAGACTGACTGACAACTTAAAACTTTGAGCACAGCATTCCACTGGGTTGAAATACGTGAGTGAAGCTTTGCTGGTCTTCCTTATTCTGTTCCTGTGTTTGCTTAGCCAGAAAAGGGAAAAATTAGAAAAGGCATTTCTAAAATTCCTTGGAGGTGTTGGTTCAGTCTGTATGTGACTGAGTAAACAGAGAGATTGTCCTGTGGCTGAGGACAGTCTCTGTTGTTACTTTTTCTTTTAATTTTGAAGGTTGTCTTTGAAGTTGAAAAAAAAATAAAATTGCAGTCTTAATCAAATGAGTTAACAGGACTTCTGTTGTCTTAACTAATGACTAGAAATATTTGCATGTTCAGCTCCTTTGAAATGGCCTGTTCGTGACTCTGGAGTTAAAAGCGTCTTTCATGATTCCTTTGCTCTGTCTCCTCTCCTGTCTCTGCTCTGTCTCTTGGTTTATTAGCTGGCTGTGGGCAAGAGAACTCTTGTGGCAAGGAAGCACAAATCTCTGCTTCATTTTATCAAACAAGAGAAGAAATGCCCTTTAAAGTTCTGCGTGCTTGTGAAATTTCTTGGTTGGATATTAAAGTTTTGGCCTTTTGTAACTCCACATTTCTCCCTGTTAAATTTGACGGTTTCTGTGTGACACAGAGTAGCATGATACTGATCACATTTGTGGAATTCACTGATGGAGATTTATCTCCCTGCGGCCTTGTGTAGGTAATTGGAACCTGTCATTTCTCTTGAGAGCAATCCTTTACTTAAAGATAGTTTACCTAAAGGGCTAATGTTTTTTAAAACATTTGCTTTTTATAGTACTATTCACAAGGAAATGAACTTGGATATTAATAGGTTTATCTTCCTTCTTGTACAGTGTAGCAGAAAACAGGGGACTGCCTCTCTCTTTCCTCCCCCTCTGGTAATATTTATCAATTTCAGTGCTAGTAATCTGCCTTTTCTAACAAGCATCTGAATTAAGCCATTTTAGTTTTGGAATGTTGTTAGTCAAGCTTAAAATATACTCCAGGTAACATAGCTTTGGTTAAAATTCTATGTAACTGCTGCTCTCTTTTTTGATAATGAAGGAATATATTTGTCAGTTTTGTGGCACAGGACTGTCTTAAACATTAAAACGTGAGTTTTGAAGTGTTTGTGTCATTTTATAGGTACTATGGCTCAAAACTTGAGAGGGGGAAGGTTGTTGTTGCTTTTTAATGCTGTGTTCTCTGATAGTGCTGAGTTCTTTTCATGTGCTGAAAGTGCCTTTTTGTTTTGCTCTGTGGAATAAATTGGAGCGTTGGTGATGTGACAGTACAGGAAAGCATTCCCCGAGCCCAAGGGTCTGCAAGTGTGATTTGCTTTTGGAGCTATTGCATTTTTCTTGGAGGATTGTTATACTGAAATAATGGCCACAGCATTAAACTTCTGGACCTCTGCAGAAATAACAAATAACAGAAAAAATTCAGAAACTATGGGGTTCTGTATCAGGTATGAAATGTGTGTCAGTGGGAGCTTCCTGTATCCAGTGCAGCCACACCAGCAAATTTATTAGCAGACTGATCCGTGTCAGCCCCCTGCTCAAGAGAAGAAACCACCAAAATCCTCAAAGCCAAACTCTGGTCCCAGCCTGAACAACAACTCTGTGCACACAAGCAAGTTATCTTTGACCTGGATGATTGCAGTCCTGGGATTTGCTGCCCTTGCTGGAGGTTGTTGTGCCAGCCCAGAGGGCTGATTTGGTGCGGTGTGCGGGTGGGGAGGAGCTGTTGTGTAAAGGGTTGGGAACTCCTCTGAGTTATGTTGCCATCAGACCCCTGCAGCTCTGGCTTCCAGTTCCATGACAGGCGCCTTGTACCAGCAAAGCCAGTTCACTCCCAGCTTTTCCCATCCCTCAATTGCCCTTTCCCACTCCCTTCACCCAAATATGCTGGGCCTTAGCTTGGGCAATGCATCTCTTTACTAGGACAGTGAAAAGATCTGGGTTTCACAAGCAAAACAGAAAAATAAAAAGAACCAACCCATTTTTTTTCTTTTCCTGTTTTCCTTTTATCATTTCACTCCTCCACATGCCACCATAGATTGGAGGAGGGAATGGGTGACGTAGAGATGAGAAGGAGCCTCTTAAACCAGTTCTGCAGCAGGAGAGGCTGAACGCAGAGCTGCGTAGCAAGCTCCTCTCTGTTTTGCTTTTTTCTCTTAGTTTTTTAAAAAACATTTATTTATAACCCGCTGTCCTGTTACGTTCAGTCCTGCAGAGAGTGAAAGAAGGTGTTTTCTGTTCTTTTGGCTTGACTTAATATGAGTGGGAAGATTTTTAGAAATGTTCTGTTCATTGACTGCTGCTAGCAGATGGATGCTCTCCGCTTGAAGTGCCTCAGGCCTTGATATCTTCCGTTTTCTCCCCCTCCCTCCTCCCAGCACACACCCCGGAGTGTGCAGGCTGTGCTAATTTAGTCACAACTTAAAAAGGAGTGATGAAGAAGAAATGCTCAGCTCTAATAGAATTCTTGTCGCTCGTGACATCTTTGGGGAGTACATTTTCATTTCAGGATCCCTAAGGATTTTTTCCAGCAATGTGTATTAAATGTTCTGTGATGCTTCGATGGAGCAGCAGTAAAATTTGTAATGCGTTTTAGGACCAAAATGCTAATTCTGTTTATATATTAATCAGTTCAGAAAATACAGCATACATTGACATTCAGTTTAATATTTTTCAAGTATTTTAGTAACCCTAGGCTTGACTGTTTCTGGTTCTGAGGTGGCTTCTCTGTTTCTCTGAACTACAGAGCAAACCTTTAAACAATCATTTTGTTAACCTAGTATGTTAAAACATTTGAACCAATTACTATTGGTTCAAATTACCAATTACTCTTTAGTATTTTACTGAACTGAGTGTTCCTGTGTAAAGTTTTCCTTACTTAACGTTAGAAGTCATCTGATGCTAGGTCTGAGGAGTTAGATTAATTTTTTAACAGAATCACAAAATTTCACCATTTTCCGGTAAAAATTGCATGTATTTTAAGTGGAAACAAATGCCAGATTATACTCAAACAGACTTAAGAGCTGTTCTTCTATGCTGATGACTATGCCTTAGCTTAGTGGATGTGTTCAAAATCCTGTACAGCTTCAATCACCAGGTGGTGCTGTTACACACTGCTCAAAACACGCCTGGAAAGTAAGTTTCAGTTCTGCCATTGCCATGCTTATTCAAGTGTAATTTCATGGGAGGAGTGGTGAGATAGAGAATTTCTTTCTTTAGCCATGTCTTTAAAGTAGGGCCTTTCCTGAAAATTTTGGGTTTGCTCTTGTGTGAGCTGCTTAGAGCACAGTTTTCTCCCCCATGGTTTATAACCATGTTTGATGTAAAAATGTTATATGGGATAGTTCAGGAGGTTGGATGCTGGGTGTGTGGGACCATGTCTGGGCTGTAGCCAGTGTGATTCCTTCTTGGGTGCTGAGATTACGAAGGCTTGCAATAAGGAATGAAGGAGCACAGCATGCAAGTACTGAACATTTTAGCAAAGGGGAAAGGCTGAAGAGTGATGTCTCTTCATAAGCTGGACACAACCTGTTTCATGAATGAGATGTAATTTAACCTGGTGAATTTGGAAGGGCAAGAACTCCAGTCTGCTCTGGAAAGATTCACTTTAAAAAAAGAAATCCTGGCTCCTAATGCACAGTTTCTTTTCAATGTCTTCGATAAATGTAATGCTTTTCCTCTTATTTAGAAAAAACCTTGAAACATACATATAAAATCTAGTAATTTTTTTCCCCAGCAGTTGTAAAGTAATTAGAGTTGTAAAGAAAGTTGCTTTTTTCCTAAGGCTTTGCAGAACTGGTTGTTTATGGTTAAATGTGGAATGGGAAATCATGAGTTTAAAGTTGCAAACTGTTCCTTTAGATGAAGATGTTTTCCCCCTCTTTGTACTCAAATAATTGAATCATTTTGGACAATAAAAAGAGCTAAGTACTAGGCTGCTTAGACTAAACTTAAGTAGTGCTAAACATGTAGATAGAAATGAAGGAAGTTTAAGTAATTGCAGGAGGGGGGAAGAATTCTCAAATGCATATCCCTCCTGAAGGCATTATTATTGCTGTAATTTTAGATGTAATTTCCTACATTAAGAATGTAACACTTGAAAAATGAATGTAATTATTTCCTACACAGAGATTTTTCTTTTAACTTTGTTTTCTAATAGAAATTATAAGCAAATGACACTTGTAGAGAGAGAAGTACAGCGTGGGCTCCTCAAACCCAGGCTCCAGTGTGGCAAGGAGTTGGGTTTAGCATACTTAAGCCTGGTTTTGATCCATGCTGTGTAGACCTGCCCTGGATGTCAGCGGGAGCTGTATTTGCTTAGCATTATTGTTTGGGACATCAAGTATGTACCTAGAAGCTGGCTTTAATCACCAAGATTTAAAGCCTTCATGCTGTTACAACAAAGCTATCCCAAAAAAACACAGCGAAAATTAATTGGAAGGGCCATTGATTGCTTAGGTGTTTAAAGTCAGTTCAGAGGATTCCTGCATTTTCAACCCAAAGAGGCTTCTCTTAAGTCTGAACAATAGAAAAATCAAAAATGGATCTTTCTTCAAAGAAAGGTCATTAGCACTGAATGCAACAAAACTAGTGGCTAATTATATTCAAATGTGTGACTCCCTAAGAAGTTATATTATGCAAATGAGCATAGAAATGATTTTTTAATAAAATCAATTAGGAATGGGATTTTTGGAAGAAAGCTGTATACTCTACCTTTATGCACCCTAATAGCACTCAGTTGATTATTTGTACTTTTGGGTAGTATATTATGAAATGTATAATATTTAGAAAGCAGTTTAGGATCACAGTTCCAGTTTCTGTGGTATACACAGAGCTCAGTTCATGGAATCACTTAGGATGTACAGGAGTGACACGCACACCTTCTCCTGTATGGTTGTCATTCCTTAGAGAGAATGTATTGATCAGTGTTTCCAGTGTACCTTAGATAGGCTATTTGATTGCTCTTTTAAATCAGTATTCAGGGAAAGCATTCTGTGCATTTTTACAGTAGGAATCATGAATTTGCTACTTTGCTTTGTAGTCCATCCACTTAGGATGAATTTCTGAGAATGGGTTGCTCTGCAGACACTGGTCATTAGGTCTGGTCTGAGGCTTGAGGGTTTTTTGATAACAATATAGAACTAAGGAACCTGAGGTTGCTTGTTTCCTGTCCTTACAAAATTGATGTGCAAGACAAAGCCACCTTCAATGTCCTTCCGTTTTAGAAAGCATCACATTGTCTTGTCTAAAAGGGAGACATAAATATTGCGGTTTCCAGCTACGCTCTCATGGGTTAGCACCAGGTGCTAAAGCATGGGTGGTCAACCTTAAAAGTCATCCTGGTACTTATTTCCAGAGTTTGGCAGAGCCAGTTGATGCATTTCTGGTTCTGCTGGGCACGAGTGCATATACATGCAAGCTCAGACAGGTGCATAGAAATACTTCTACATGGGAAAAGACAATTTTTAAATTAGATTAGGAGATGGATGAGTTTGCTCATGGCATGTAGTGACAGGACAAGGGGGAATGGCTTTAAGCTGAAGAAGGGTAGGTTTGGATTAGATATTAGGAAGAAATTCTTCCCCTTGAGTGTGGTGAGACACTGGCTGATGCTGCTTGGAGAAGTTGTGGCTGCCCCATCCCTCAAAGTGTTCAAGGCCAGGTTGGATGGGGCTTGGAGCAACCTGGTCTAGTGTCCCTGCCCATGGCAGGAGTTGTTGGAGCTTGATGATCTTCAAGGTCCCTTCCAGCCCAAACCATTCTGTGATTCCATGATGCTTCCATCCTTTTAGACAAAGGATAGAAGTCGTGTGTTACCGATGAGCTGTGCTCAAGGCTTGTGGCTGCACTTCTTGCCAAGGCTTGTCTCACTTCTCTTTCTTGCTCTGGCTGATGCCTGTAGAAAACTCTTTGTCTTTCTTCCTTGGGTTGTGTCTCAGTACAAAATCTTAAGAGCACTGGGAGCTGGTGCAAGGGGTGGTGGTGGGATGGATGGGGGATGTTTGATTTCCCCTTTCAACTGTCACTGGCAATTTCATCCTCTGCTATTTTATCTGATTTATTAATTATGAAAGAAAAAAGTAGATTTTTTTCTAATCCAAGAAAGATTGGGAAAATACTCTTACAAAAAATAAAATGATGAAAAGTACAAGCCCAGCTGGTCCAGCTGAATCTAGTCTTCGGGCTGAGGTTTTTGTGTGTTCTCTCCTGCTTTTTACCCTAGGTTTGCTGTGGAGCGAGGAGGGGAAAACAGACTTTATATGAAAACGCAGTAAATCACTAATAGCTCTTAATTTATCATTCACTCCTCTCTAATTAACAGCCTCCATTTTAAATGTGAGATGAATCCTCACAATTTGCTAATCCAAATTCATCCTCATTTTCAAAGGTGAGGATGAAGCTGTCCTCCTATTGTCAGCAAATCAGCATCTATAAATTAGGAGATTTTAGAGGGGTTGCCTTATTATCCTGAGCCCCATGCAGCTTGCCACATCCAAGCAGGTGTTATGTTTGCTTGCTTCCCTGGTTGTGAAAGCTCAGGGAAAATAGCTAGAAATAAAATTATTGAATGTCAGCAGAAATCTTGTAAGTGATTTCATAGTAGTACTAATGTGGGTGAATAGCTTTGCAAATACAGTCTCTTTCCACCTTAAAAAAATATTTCTATATGTAAACGTTTCTTCTGTTTAGAAGGTAGGAGGTGGGGAAATAATCTGACATATTTAGCTACATGAAATCTTTGTTTTTAAACTTAAATACAAGGAAAATAATTTACAGGGTTGCTTAGTGATACTGTGGGAAAACGTGTATCTTGAGACTATTCAAAGGCATCTCAAAGTAGATTTAGAAACTATGGTTCCTGACAAGCACTAGAAAAAAAAAAATACTGCTTCTGGTGCAAGCTGAATCAGTCCTTGAGCGTGTCAAGAAAGAATACCACTTTTCAAGTGATTTTTGGAACAAATCCAGGGTGCTTGTGAGGTGACGTTTGTTGTCTGAGTGGTCTGTGTTATTCCAGCTGGCCCTATACTAAAAGTTAACTCTTGCTTGCTGCCAGCTTCTTTCTTGAGAGCAAATGGGTATCTGTAGCTTTGGTCAAAATAAAGTTGTTAGACATCCTGTGGATCATAAACATACTTATGTCTCTTTGTGTTCTCTGTCCGTGGGGTGTCCACCATGCATTGATGGCAGATGGTCTCCTCAAGGGTAGTTTGCACCCTCTTACAGATCTGGGGGAACTGGGAATACAACTTCTCAAAGGTGGTTGTAGTCAGGTGGGGGTCGGTCTCTTTCTTCAGGCAGCAACTGACAGAACGAGAGGACACAGTCTCAAGCTGTGCCAAGGAAAATACGGGTTAGATATTAGGAAAAAGTTTTTTATGGAAAGAGTGATAAAGTACTGGAATGGTCTGCCTGGGGAGGTGGTGGAGTCACCATCTCTGGATGTGTTTAAAAAAAGATTGGATGTGGCACTCAGTGCCATGGTTTAGTTGAGTGTTAGGGCAAGGGCTGGACTTGATGATCTTGAAGGTCTCTTCCAACCTAATGATTCTGTGATTCTGTGAATAGAAAAAATGTTCATTTTGCAGGATTACAGCGGTGCTCAGATGCTCTTTTTGCCATTGGCTACACAGTTTTCCTACTGCATGTGTGGGTAGTTTGTTTCCCCTAACATTGCTCTTTACTTTTTGATCTGACACGTACGACATATTTCATTCTGAGATCATTGCAGTGTTTGATTCCAGCTTTAAGAAGAAGAGGAAACTTGACGTTGATCAAGGTCTTTGACATAGAGGGGAAAAAAAGCTTTGAGGTTGTTTTGGATTTCTGAGAAACACTGATGTGTTGTGCCAGCAAAGTCAAGTTGTAGGATTACAGTGACGCTGAATATTAAATACCAAATTCAATATCCTAAGAAAACTTCAGCAGAAGATAAAGGGGAGCATAAAGGGAGTGTAAGCAGTCACATGGAAACAAAAACCAAGTTCTTGAAAAAGTACATTTGGAATGAATTGTCTCGTCTGCATTTTGCAGCAGAAGTCAAGGGCTGTCACTTGCCCCCGTGGCTCAGCGCAGAGAATCGTGTGTGGTTTCCATCTCCTCCAGAGGCACTCACTCCCTGTTAGGCTAAGAGGGCTCCTTATGTCAGATATCCATTCCTGATCCAGATCCAGAAAGCATAAACATGACATAGGAACAGCCATTTGCAACAAGATGTTTGAGTGCTCTGATTTCAGAATTATAACAGGCACTGTTACTAGAGGGTAAAACCACAGCTGATTTGAGGCCCTCAGAAATGTTTGGGTGTGCCAAGTTCAGCTTCCTATCCATAGGGGTATGGCTTTCAGTAGGAGTTGAGTGCTTAAGATAATAAAAGCTGGATTAAACAGAGCAGTACCCATACTTCTTGTTGTTGGACAATAGGATTGCATTTGACCATAGAGAAATGTGAACTTTGGTGTGTCCTGTTGCTGTTGTAGCTGCCAGGGACATGCATACGTGGATGTAAGGTTATCTTGCACAAAGCTAGGCAGAATTTCATCAGCCTGTCCGCTTTTCATAACACTCGAGTAAAATACAAAAGGTAGGAAGGGCCAGATTATAATTGTTTTGCAGAGGGAAAACATGGTCCTTGAGGCTGATTAATGTAGCAATAGAACTTCTGAGGCCTTCAGTGAGGAGCTGCTTGTAGCATAAACAGGTCTGAGGCAGGCAGTTGATTGAAGTGTTTGTTTATTTTTGTGGATCTTGAAATAGGTCAGTAAATAGAATTTACTCTGTGGACTGTATCGAAGCAATACGTTAGTTAGGTTCGAGAGGATGCCGATGTTAAGCAATTCCTTAGGGCAGCTTCCTTGACTGCAGCTCCACAAAGTCAAAGAAAAAGCTCATTTTGGTGTTTGCAGCACCTGCCTGATTGAAACTCTGAGGCAGGTTGAGTTTTATAGTCAGCTTATTTAAAAAAAAAAAATTCTAAACACTGTCACTAATCAGAAAATGCTATGAAATTTAAACCTGTCTGTAGTCAGACCAGGGGAATATTACATTCAGATAGATCATTCTCTCAACTGGTCTCAGAACTACTTTGGGGGTTTGCTGCAATCAATACTCTTGTCTTGTGTTGAGCATCCTGTAGGAGCAGTGGCAGTATCAGAGGAGAAGAATCTATGTCTCCTTTAATGAGATCTGTAAGGTTGCTGCATAGCAATCATCACATAAGTCCACTGATTTCTGTTTAAGTCTTTAGTCAGTATGTTCTCTGGTAGCTATTTTCACCATACCATATTACTTTGAGGAAAAGGAATTAATAATGCATCTAGTCTTGGATACGAATGTTTAATGGATGATCTCACATCCTATCTTGGAGTCAGACTGCACAGAAAAAACCCTGTTGTAATTGATCTTTGAGGTTCAGCACATAAAGAACAGAAAAATGTAATTGTGCTAACCTAAAATTTTCTTTAACTACTAAGGACTGGCACACAGGAGGTAAGTGGATCATCTAGAAGAGCAAAGCAAGCTGGTATCTGAAGATTTGGTTACGGAGAAAATTTCTCAGATTTTGTTGCATGAACATGTGTTGAGTTTTTTTTTTTGTGTGTGTGGGATGTGCTGTTAATACAATATTTAATAAATAATAAATACCTTTTAATATTTAATAAATATTTAATTTAGGGAAACTAGAATGGAGTGGCGAATGGAAAAAAAAAATTAAGAGGCAGAAACTTGAGTAGGTAGATCTTTGCTGTCCAGGTCAGGCTGTTCTGTGTGACTGACAGTGGGTCTGTGTGTTCTGTGTCAAACTGAGCAGGCTGAAGGCTGTTGTACGAGTCAGCAGTGGTGGCTATTTGGGGAGGAAAGGGTGGAGGAATTTTTTTTCCCTTATTCTGCACACTCAGAATACAGAATGATTCTGTCATGCAAAGCAGCCTCTCTCTGAAGGTTACGGTTTTGCAAAAGCGTAAGAACTTTAACCTAGTAAATCATCTTAGCCCATTTTTCTTATGTAGCATCATTCCATATCATGAATTTTTCTTGTGTTTTGCCCTTACCAGATTCATATGTTCCAAGCAATGGGAGTTTCCACCAGTTCCCTTGGGAAACTATTATGAGGTCCAGTGAGTTTTGTTGTAAGGTCCTGTTAACATAGTGCTTACATTTTCCTTTAATTTCATGTTATTAGCCCTTAAGCATGAACTCATGCTTGTATCTATTTATGGCTTAAACTTCCCTCATCTTCCAGAGATCTAGTGATCTTCTGCTCTTCTCTTAACAAATCATGTCTGATAATTAGGTGAAGGTTCTAAGTTCAATCTCTGGGTCTTTAAACACCCACCCCCTATCTCCCAGCCATGTTCTTAATCTTTTATTCTAGGGTGATCAGGGCTCCAGAGGAGGAAAACGAAGTCTAGTGAGAATTTCCTCATCAGTTGTTGATGTATGACATCCCGTACATAAATTGTAGTCTCGTATAAATGGAAGGCATCACAAACATACAGTAAATATTATTCAGATATGCCAAATGTTTTCTAAGAGGGCCACGTTGGCTCTCTAGAAATATGTAGATGGCATTGTTGTTTTAATTCTTTGCCGAAACAGTCTGTACATCTGACTTACATAAATGTTATTTTTTAAAGAAATACAAGGCTGTTCCTGAAATATGTGCATTCTGTCTTTAAACATAAATCTCTTTCCAGCTCCAGGCTGAAGTAGATACCACAAGAGACTGACTTGATAAATGGTATCACTGATTCACTACGTGGTTTAGCTGAGATTTGTGGCAACCTTCACTTATGCTTAGTTGAAAAAGGAGGGAAATGCAAAGTTGAGGCTGAAGCCCTGTCCATAATGTCTTCCGTCATCTTTGGGCAGTACAGAGGTGCAATTACCAGGGGCAGCTGTAGCTTTGATCTAAATAGGCTATTTGTGGTGCTAAAGGAGAGCAGCCCCTGCAGAATCACACTGCCTGCATGAATGCTGTAGCTGATGGACTCAGCTGCCAGGGACAAGCTAAGGGCGGAATTTAATTCTTTAGCTTCAGCCTGGATAAAGATTGATGCTGTCTTACCTAACTGCCAGGTTTCTTATCCCTTCTGTAAAAAGGAATAAGTATTTGACCACTCGTCAGCTTCATATAAAAATACCTTAAATAAGTGTTAACCTAATACAGTCTCTCTTGCTTTTGTAACAGCTCTGTGCCTTTCCCAGCTTGATTTCAGTTCTCCTCTCTTTCTGCTTCCATTTTTAGATCATGTTTTATCTCTTATCCCTTTGATATCTCTAATAACTCCCTCTTTTTCTTCACCCCCTCAACTACTTCTCTCTGCATCCTTTTTACCTTGATGCCTTCTCACTGTATTTCCACGTTTTCAGATGATATAAGAAATTTGCCAATTAGTTGATATTTATGAAATTTTTACTTTGGAAATGACTGTGTCATCATCTTTGACTGCCAATTGGGTAGGGTCTGGATGTGAAGAGAGTGCCCTTTGTTAGATTTGTGTGTGGAATCATAGGGGAAGGAAAAGGAAAGAAAACCCCAAAGCCCAAAAAACAAGCCCCCACAACAAAAATCAGAGCCCCAAAGTAGCTTTGGGCTCACAGGCCTTTTTCAGTCCTGAGGAAGCAGCAGCAACCTTAAGTAGAGGCTGGGAGCAGAATGGGTATTAGTCTCTGTCTGTACAGTCCTTCGTGACTGCACAGTTGGATGACGGAGAGTGGAAATAACTTAACACTAACAGTTGTGTTTTGACAGAACAACTGGTGTGCAGAGGAGCAGGGCTGAACTCTAGGAGAGGAAAATTGTTCTGCACGTGTCTGAGGACAAGTAAATTCTCAGACATGTTATAAAAGGTGAGTGTTAAAGGTGGACAAGGAAAGTAGGGAAGGTTCACAGGGGTATGCAGGGGCCTCTTGGCAGGAAAAGGGAAAGGCTGGACTGGCTTTTATAGCGGGGAATATGGATTAAACAGGAAGGTTGTTTTTGGTTTTTTTTTTTTTTAAACAATCTTAGTGTATGTGACCTTATCTAATGGTTGCTGCAGTGCATCTGGGAAGTGGTAATTGTTCAGCTGCGGTAACTCAATTACTTCTGCTCCTGTCCCTGTCCCTCGGTCTCAGTGGCAGGTCTGGCCAGGGGATACCATCAGCTCCTGCATCCTCCTCGTCCATGTGAAGCACCGGGGCTCCCGGGGCTCCTGTCGGCTTCCATGGTGTTTGCAAGGCTGAAAAATGGCTCCTGTCAGCTTTCACTCTTCTGTGCCTCGCGAAAGCCCCGATCTGCAGGGAAGGCAGGAGAGCTGGCTGTCAGCGAGCAGATAACACCGCACTGATTTATATGCTGCTCGCATCTGCAAAGTTTTCCACTGCAGCAATGGATCCCTTTGTGTTCAGTCTTCATTTTTGTTTTGTTTTAAAGATTTTGATAATTTTTACCAATAGGCAGTGGAATTTTTTTCCTATACTGTGCTGTATTCACGAATTTTTCTGTCTGTGTAGATTGATGACAGTTGCTTGTTAGTTAAATGCTTTTTGCTTTGTAAAAGTATCAAATAAGTTCTATCTTTCTCATAATGCTAGAATTGCAGGTTTTTAAAACTTTTAAAAAGTGATCTTTTCAAAACTGTCAGGTTATGTCATGAGCACGTATTTTTCTTTTTTTTTTCTTGCAGTTATGTAGAAATGATTTTGGGTGGTTGAAGGTAGTGCTTGGATCAGCAGTAATGCTGTGTGACAGCAGAAATGTTCCATTTCTTGCTGTGACAAGAGTAACAACTGGTAATTGATAAGTGTAGGGAAAAGCTTTAAATGTATATAGATATAGAAAAATCTCTAAGAATAACTGTCATTTAAAATGTAATTTAAAAAAAAATAAAATGACTGTCCAGACAATACAGAGGAAGATTAAAGCAAGGCCGATCTGGTGGTGCTTTCAGAAGGAAATCTTGCGTGTCCAAAAGCTACTACTATCTAAAAGTTCTTGGTGTTTTAAATTTTTCTTTCCAATTCCCTTAATGTGGGACAGGTAAGGGTTATGCTACATTAATCATACATGTGCTCACAGTTCTTGCCAGTAGTGCAGCTTTCCAGCTGTTTCAACTTTGAAACAGCTGCAAATCTTCTGCGAATAAAAAAATTCAGTTAGCTAAACTTTCAGACACAAAAAAGCCCATATCTGCTTTCTTCCCAAATGAATCTGAAACGACCTGAAGTGCTCTAATAGACAAATAACTAATGAGCATGATAGCATTTGTTTAAACTGTGGTAAGTCAGACTTTTGTGTAAGCTGCCTTGTATGGGAGGAGCAGCGAGGGCTCGAGCAGTAGCAGGGAAGCAGGAGGAGGCGTAGGGATAGTGTGTACTTTTCTCTTTGACCCATTTAGGCTTCAGTCTCGCATTTGCTTTAAGTTGATCCACGTGTGTGTGGCTGCTGACAGCATTTCTCCTCGCCCCTGCCACATTCTGCCACCGCGAGGGCTTGGGAGGCTGCTTGTTGAGTTACGTGAGGGAACTGGTCCAAATGAAAATTCAGCTTTTTTTGTTGTTTGGGTTGATTTTCAGCACCGCAGATTCCCTCATCTATATCAGTGTGTGGCCATGTAAATGTCATGTTGGAGGTGGGAGCACTGTCTGCAGGAACAGCTTGGGCTTTAGCTTCACTTAAAACAGTCGTGATCCAATTCCTTCAATGCTGGTGAATCAACAGATAAGGAGTTTTTTGGGGGTTTTCTTGCTTTTGTTTTCTTTTAATGTCAGCATTGACTATGGTTTCCCAATGTGACATCATAAGTGAAGCTCAGTAAGGACTTTATGAGCAAGCAGTTCTTTAGCTGTGCTGAAAAGAATAATTAAGCAGGGTTAAGAAACGAGCAAGCTGCTGTCTTGAGGATGATGGGCAAGATTAGCAATAGGTTAAATGCAGCCCCTGCATCAACCGTATGGCTCCTAGTCTGTTGTTGAAGTGTGGGTAGCAGTTAGATGGATAATGGGAATGAAATGGCAGCAGTAGAAGTGCCACCTGTGAGGGAAGCAGAATTCCAGGAACTGAATGCAGAAAATCAGAGGAACCACTTGCGATGCCAGTTTTTTCAGAGTGGGTAAGACAAATTAATTCAAATGGCCAGTTGCTGTATATGCAAAGAGGCTCTCCATGTGGGAGTGGTATCATAGGATCAGGGAATGGAAAACGTGCTTGAGGAGGGGGGTGGGAGAAGTTATGTGGGTGCTTTGCAGGCCTGCTTTGGCATTAATGGAATACAAGGGCCAATTTTGAGGGAATGAATACTTAAAGAAGTACAGAAAAGTGCTGAGAAGAGATGTTAACAGCAAATTTTCTAGGTGAAAGAAAAGTAGCTTAGTATCAAGTATTTAAAAAGTGGTTGCAGCAGTGACCACTATCTGAATTTTTAAGCCATTAATCTTAAAGATGCATGGTTGTTCTCTTTAGCTGAATGAGTGAATGAGCCTTTGACATGCTCTGGAAGGGCTTTACCAGGACAGAGGGGAGCTGGTAGATGGGGCGCTCTCATGGGAGGCAAAATGGATGGATTGGATTGTTGTCAGTGGGCAGAGAAATTGAATACAGGTCTCTGCACTGAGATAGCTGGGTCTGGACCTACAAAGATAAAGAGGAGGCATCAATCCTTCAGTAAACAGGTCTGGATTAAGTCTTTTTTATTTCACAGGGTTATTTTTAACATGGATCAGTTTCCTGGTTTGGTTTTCTGTCCATCGCCACAAACAGTTTTGCTGGCACAGTTGGTGAAATATCGCAGGGAAAGGGCCAGGAACTGTTTTATTCTGCTGAGATGACAGGAACACAGTGTACCCTTGGGCAGTCCCTGAAGCAGCTCTGCCAGGTGACACAGGCACTGGGGATGCATCAGTCGGAGCGGGGCCAAGTGCTCACGGGCTCCGGGTTGCTCAGCCTGGGAACCAACACATCCCATAGAGGAACTGGGGAGTTCTTGTGTGGAAGAGCCTGGGTTTGGGGATGTGGGGTGCACCCACAACCAGATGGCATGAAAGGGATTTGGAGCTAGGCTCGAGTTAGGCAGAGCGTGGGCATGAGGCCAGCATGGTCATCACTTTCCTCACGGGCAATTAGGTGTTAGTGGGAATAACTCTTAGCTAACCTTGATAAAATTAAACTTGTTATTGTGCTGGGTCAGCACTGCTGCAATGTCCTGCTGTGCTGCTACTTTTACTGCTCGTTGGCCTTTTTCCTTGCAGGCTCACAGGGATAAAGCTGTTCCTCGCTCCCAGTGTTGCGTGTGTGGCTGGAAATGCTCGGTGTGAGCGCTGCAGCCAAAGCCTCGCTTCCCTCCCTGCCTCCCCCCATCGCTTGGGCTTCAAGTGTTTTCTTGTCTTTGATCATAGGACTCTACCCTTGATTAGGCTGCTGGGACCAGCCTTCATGAGTGTAGCCCCACTGATAGTCCTGGACTGTCCCTGTTGTGCCTTTGTTTGCTTGTTTTACTGATTTGTAATACAAATAACATAGAAGCCTGGCATAGAGCAAAGAGCAGGAAATTCATTCAGGCTTTGAGCTGGGAATTGCTGAAATTGAAAGATGTGACAAAGCATGCAGGGATGCTCACGCATAAAAACTGCTCTTTTTTCCCTTTTTTTGGAGTTCTTTTGGGGAGCCTTTTCAGAGAAAGAAAAGGAATGAAAACCCAAATGCAGAACAAAATCTGCACATAAAATTCAGTTGGTAAAGTAATTCAAATGCTGGAAATGAATACCCAAGCGAGAACCATCAGAAATGTTTCCTTTAAGAGAATCTAGTGTTTGTTACCATAACAATCCTTTTTGCAAAAGAAGGATTAGTGCTGTTAACATGACTCCATTCCCTGATTCAGGTAGCACTAGTTTCCAGGGCCCCTTGAGCAAATTGCAGAAAGGAGGGGAAAATCCATGTGCCTGGATTTTGATGATGCACTTCAGTATCGTAATAATAATTCATTTAGGCTCTGGCTTTGTACTGCCTGTTATTTCCCTAGAAACTTATGCTTCGTCCTGACAAGTGCTATGAAATAGCAGTGTCACAGCCTCTGTCAGACTGAGGGAAAGGCTGCAGATGAGCAGGCAGAAGCCAGATAAGAGTAATGTAGAGCTGTAGCTGCTTGACATTACTGACTTTTAAGGATCCAAAAAAAGGTATGATTCCTCTTCCATAGGCGACGAGAACAAGATGTTTCTGTAGTAACGAGATCATAAAAGAAAGAAAATTGCTTGTAAAGAATATGTCTGATTTTCCCTCTTTTTCTACTTTGCTTCTATTATAACTTAAGCTGCAGTTTTGCTTTCAACTGCCTCTTGTGTAAGCATTTAATATAACCAAGATACTCTGCAAATCTATTTTTTTGACAGTGATTTCTGGCCTACACATTTTGTTTTGTAATAACCACTGTTTCCTATGTCAAAAGAATGGAAATTATCTGAAATAAAAGGATAGTAGCATTCAGTGGTCCTATCTGAGCTTGTCACTTCAGGTCTGCTGTGCCAATTCAAAGCATTGAGGTTGGCATCGGATGAGAAGATGATGGTGTTTCTTTTAGCATGCTGGGAGTAGATGGATAGAAACACTTTTTTTTTTAGTAGGCTTGGAACGAAAAGCTGAAAAGGGCCTTTTGTTTTTTGCTGCAGATTCAGGAGCGTGATAAACTTTACTACTTGGTAGCCTGGGAACTTGATTTTGTGTGTTGATTACAGAAGTGCAAACTTCTCTCTTTCTCTCACTTCTCCCCCTGCCTCCCCCTCCACCCCGATGGTATGATGAGCCTTTGAGAAATAAATGGGAATTGCGTGGTGTGTGTTCTGTGCATTGCAAAATTTCTGTAGTTTCTAGACTTTTGTTCTTTTGCTCTTTAAAGGAAAATTTATTACTGTTTTACGGGTGAGGGAAGGGGGAGGATTTTTGAAACCTTGCTGTTGGGCTTGTCCTGCCTTTTTAAAAAGACACTGTTCCCTGCCCTTCTCCCAGAGGTACTTAGATACCAATTTTCTTGCCATCACTAAATTGCAAGGGCAGCATGAAGTGTAAGCTTTGACCTCAAAGGTGCTATTTCTTGTGGTTTAAAAAAAGAATCCCAGCATCTGTCAAAAACCTGTAAGGCCCAAAAGAGGCAATGCCTATTGCAAGTTACTAATAAAAAATGCACCTTCTGAGAGACTTGTTTTACCCCCGTATATTTTCTGTTGTAACTTGTGCTTCTGCATAGCAATTTGGAAAAAAATGCAATACTTAATTCTGGCTGTTCCACGTGATGATATTCTTTTATTGTACTGAGACAGTAGCTGCAGGTTTTTAGAGCAGGGTCACATTGAAACTTTTTAGAAAGCTGTCCTGTAGGATAAAATGGATAAGAAAGTCAGGAAGCTGTTGTCCTGAGTGTTCCATAACCTAGAGCACGGCAGGGTTCGAAGGTGTGTCAGTTCTTTTCCATCCAGTAGAGCATCTCAATTCATTGTAGTTTTTAACCCTGTGATGGCAGCTGGTGAACACTGAGTGGAGCAGATTGCTAATAAATTACACTGTATTGTTGGATATTCCCACTGTTTCAGCTGAGATCTTCACATCCTCAGGCTTGTTGCATCCTTGCAGCTGGCTGGACCAGCTCACTGGGACCATATGGTGAGAGTGGCACTGCGGGCGTTGCCGGCCGTGGGGGCTGGTTGAAGCCGTGCTGGGAGTCAGAGCGAAGATGGAGACAGGAGGGAAACAGCAAATGCAAGGTTATAAAATGCCACCCAGCTAGCGAGGAGCAGTGTGGGAGTGGGAGGACGTTCGAGGGCTGATCGCCATGATGCAGTGCTGTAGGTCTGCCGGAGGGAATTGCTCGTCTTCCCAGCCCTGGAGCTTGCAGCTGCTCGCAGCTCCTCCCTGCACTGACCCTCTTGCTGGGGGAGCAGCATCCCGATGCTTAGCAGGGTTTGTGGCTGCCACTGCTCGGTGCTGAGGACTTCTCATGTTGAGGACTGGCAGTATGGAATGAGTATTTGGACTCTTTTCTTGTTTGTCAGCAGTAACTGGAGCATTGGATAGAGAATTTATTTTGATCAGTTGTTTTCTTGAGCCCAATTTCTCTATGTACGAACATCTGCTCTTCAGATACCAACAGATTAAATCACTGCATTTATAGTTAAATAAAGTATTATGGAGGCACGTTTTTCAGCTCTGGAAATGTCAGATTGGCGGGCTGGGCAGAAAAGGTTGGAAGTCACAAAATAACATGCCTTTGGTTGTCATCTGACTGGGGTGAGGGCACTCTACAATGGTTTGGTTGTGTGCTGCAGTACCGGGGTGACAGCCATCTAGCTGATATCTGCCTTTTCTTGGGCTCTGTGAAGTACCTTCTTGAATCTGGGAAGGAACCAGAAGGAGTAAAAGGTATCTTGAAGTTCCCTGTAGAGAAATCTAGAAGCACGATTATTAATACTAACTTTTCCAGCTATTTTTTTCTTAGTGTTATATAAGGTACCAGAAAAATAGAATTTTGTTGTCATGTTAAATTCAAGGGGTGGAGGTGGTGATAGGGAAACAACAAAGCTTTTGATCTTTCTTTAGTAAATAGGAGACTGGTTACAGAATGTAAATGTTTATCTTAGATGATGCTGTAAGCAGTACATTTCTTTCTCTCACAAATAAGGACAAAACCAAGTTAGTCATCAAGATACATGTAATTTCTAGGATGCTTCTAGTCCTGAATTAAGTTGTTCATTTCGGGATAAGCAGCAGTGTAACAGTTGTCTTGTTTTTCCACAAACTGTATGACTGATATAATACCACAGAGCAGCTTGAGGGAGTCCTAGCACACAGAATTAAAGCCTTCTCTGGTCTGCAGAAGGTTGAGTAAAACATTCAGAGAAATAGCATTTTCTAAGTAGACAAATACCTTTCTTTTAGATCTCTTTGGTATTTTTTCAGTAGACAATTACCTCTAAAGTAATTTTACTTTAAAATATTGATGGTGGATGAAGAACTCAGCTAAAAATGCATATATTACTCAAACAAGCATGCTGTTTTCTTAGGATGGATTATGATGAATTAATTATATTGCAACATTTGAAATTAAGAAAAGGTTAAATACTCAGGATATTAATGGTTGCTTGGGGATGGGAGCAGCTCAGTGGTGAAAATAGCTTATGAAAGAAATTAATTTCAAGTATCTTCCTCTGTGTTATTCTTTTTTTCCTCTTTTGGTGTGTTCTTTGTTTTTGAAGGGAAGCTGCTTTGCTGCCACTGCAAAATGAGTTTTTAGTACTCAAGTACATTTCTTTCCCCCCAGATGAGTATAAACTGATTCTTTCTTAGGGACAGAAGAAGCAGCATGCAGGCTGCAGAGTGTGAAATGAAATTCTGGAAAGACTGGGTGCTAGTTAGTACCTGAATTTTGGGAAGATGTGGTATTTGTAGTTGGTGAGTGAGTTGGTGAGTGCCAGCCCAGGGCCTGCTGATGGCAGTGGAAAAACTGTTCACCTAATGGGCTTTGGATTACCCTTGAGTAGCTTACTGTGCCCACACCTCCCATGGAGAGTGATGGATCCTTCCTCTGCTCTTACTTCTTCACCCAAACGTGTCACACCTGGTTGGCCAGTGTGCCTTAAAGGATATCTTGGTGGTGAATGCAATAATTTCCACGTGTGCAGGAAGGAGAAGCTGCTGCTTTGTGGCAGCTCCTGTTTGGCTGGAGTCCTGCTGACCCCGGCTGCCTGGCTGGAGTCACTTCTTGTTAAAACCAGCATCTTTGGCAAAAGGTTGTTCAGAGGTGAAGCATTTTTACCATGTTATAGCGATGATGATGTAGGGATTTGCGAATAAAATTGCAAATAAATAAATCTTAATAGCTTATTCTTAATTAAAATTAATCTTAATAAAATTAAGATGTGTGGTCTGTGCAGGAGCCGGTGGTGTTCTGGGAAGCCTCGCTTCCTGTGAGCAGTGGTGGGCACAGCAGGCACCTTTGTGCCCCTTCCACAAGCTGCTCATGACATCTCTGAAGGGAACAGATGAGTGTTTCCTGTGAATATGTGTGCTGGAAACATCTGCCGGGCACATTGAATTAAAGGATTTTTCTTGATGTGCTGTCTGACCCCGTATGCTGAGGAACTTCAGTGCTCTGTTTTCCTCATGACTTCCCCCATCTTATTCTTAAGCTGTCTTTTCGGCACATTCTTCTGAAGCTGGAGCTGTGGGGACGGGTTGGACCTTGCTTCCCCCATCTGTCCCAGCAGCTGGACCACTTCCTGCCATGAATCATCCGAAACACACTTTTTTTTTCTTTTTATTGTTTTATTTAAGGGTGAAGGCACATTTGTTTCCTGAAGCCACAAGCTAATCTAAGTAGTCTGGCAGACAAGCCTCAAATGAAGGCTGGGGTGCGAACATGTTTGGAGGAAGGAAGTGCCTCCCATCGTTGGGATCATGGGCAAGCCAGGAGCAGAGGTCCTTTCCTTGTAGACTTCATTTGTGGTCAGAGGAACAGCAAACTCCACCACTTCTTGGAGAGCTGCAGCAAAATGTCTTCTCTGTTTGCACATCAGTGTCAAACACGCCATGACCTGTGGTTTTTGGCTACAGCTAATCAAGTGCTAATTGGCAAACGATGTTAAGGGAGAGGGGCATAATCTTTTGTCTGAGAAGTCTTGGCTATGGCTTGGATCCTCTGTGGGACTGATGTTTGTGGCTTAGTTTTCCAGAGATCATTGATTGCATGTGTTTCAGTTTTCGCAGTCCAAAACAAGGCTTTTTTTTTTGTCCTGAGGAGCTGAGGCTAAATAGTTCCTGAAACTTGAGAGGTCATTGTATTTCACAGAGAGATTAATCGAAAATCCGCCTCCCTAATTTTGTCTTTAAAAAACCCCCCAATACTAAAAGACCCCAACCTAAAAGCACATTAACTGCATAGTTGTTAAGCTTTTCTTTTCCTTGTTAATTTTTCTAGGGAAGCGTCAGATTCACCACTTGGGAAACCAGCTTCAACTCAATCAACATTGTCTGGATACTGCCTTTAATTTTTTCAAGATGGCTGTGAGCAAACATCTAACCCGGGGCAGAAAGATGACCCACGTCATTGCTGCCTGTCTCTACCTGGTGTGTAGGACAGAAGGAACTCCTCGTATCCTTTCACAGTTATAAAATATAAATAAATAAAAGACTCACTTTTAGCAAGTCAACTGTCCCAGTTAGACCTTGTTTCAGAATGTGGAAAGGTAAGTGTTCAAGAGCTAACTTGGTCATTGCTGGTTTTATACGTTGAAGTGCATGGGAGTGTTTCCTGTGGTTCAAGTAAATTTGTTCCCTTTTTAAATGTACAATACTTAGTATTTAATGCTATAAATGTCACTCTGCCTCTCATCGCTAACTCTGGATTTCTTCTTTTGCAACAGTTGCTTCAAGTATAAAATTGCACTTCCTCTGTGCTTTGCTAGGCTTTATTATTTGTGGAGTATTTTTTGGTTTATTTTGTTTTTCTCTTTTAAAGTAAATGACAGTTAACCCCAAACCTCCTGCAGTGTCAGCATCAAAGAACAGATTAGAGTTCCAGTGGGTTTTCCATCAACATACTTGGATTTCCTTCTTTTAATACTTGCAGGAAGGACAGTATCACTTCTGTTTTAGTTTTGAGAAAAAAGGTGTTTCATAAATTCTGAAATTTGCTCAAAAATCATACAGGAAATCAGTGGCTGGAGGTGCACACAGGACAGATTTGCAAGTGAGTACTCCTTGCTTTACCATCCCTATTTTTGTCTTGGGGAACTTCATTAAAATCCACATTAGTTTTAAATACTGACGACCATCCAAATTTATTTGTTTTATATATTTTTATTTCTTTTATGTTGTGTTTCAGTTGCTGGAATTCAGAGTTCAGTATCCAACAATTACTTCTGTTGCTGTGGCTCCGAGCAGCCTGGTCTAGTGAAAGGTGTCCCTGCCTATGGCAGGGGGATTGGAACTGGATGTATTTTAAGGCCCCTTCCCACCCCCAAACCATTCTATCATTTTATCATTCTACAGTTCTGTGTTATTTTAGTTCTTTTCTACTTTAAAATAGTATGTCCACGTCTTCAGTATTCTATTTGATTTGATGCTTTTTCCAGATTGCTGCTCTCATTCTATATTTTTGCAGTTGAACAGTTTAGCTTTCCTTTTAAGATTGAGATGCCTTTTTTTTGTAGTTTCAGAAACTATATTCAGTATTCTAAAAGTAATGCTTTCTGATAGTGTTGTCATTGTCATTGTTTTAAACAATGACAGTTTGCATGTTTAAAAAAACGTGGTTTTGTAGGAATAATGGAATTAAAAGGAAGGCTTGCCTATTACACTGCTCTTTCCTACTGTAAAGTCTCCATGTGAACTTTGAACAGTAGCACTCTATCACTGCTATAAAGACAGTGCTGATTTTGAGGTGTTACCAATATTTTGATAATATATCTTCCAGGTGTATCTACCTGAAAGAGGGTAGGGTTAGATTAGATATTAACAAGAAATACTTTACAGTGAGGGTGGTGAGGCCCTGGCACAGGTTACCCAGAGAAGCTGTGGCTACCCCATCCCTGGGGGTGTTCAAGGACATGTTGGATTGGGCTCTGAACAACCTGGTCTGGTGGAAGGTGTCCCTGCCCACAGCAGGGGTGTTGAAAAGAAATGATCTCTAAGGTCCCTTTTATGATTCAGTGTTATATTTATGCTCATGTCACATGTTTAAAGTAATTTATTTACAGTTGCTATTTGATACTTCTGAATGATAGCCCAGCTGTAATATGCAGATCCATTTTTCCCCACTGATAGTGATAAGAAGCATTTGAAGAAATGCAGGCTGTAAGAAGCAGATAGGTACACTGCAGTGTACAGCCATCTGTGCAGCAGGTGTAGCTAATGTGTAGCAAACAAATAAAGCAAAAATAATTTACTTGTTTTTTAACCTTCTTAAAGTGTTTCAGCAGGTATCTCACTTACGTGCAAGATGTACTGGTCTGGTTGACACTTAATAAATCCCTAAATGAATTTCCCAGCTTTCTTTGTTAAAGGGAGATAATGTCCTGTTTGATACTTCACATAAAATACTAAAGTAAAGTGTGAATAAAACTGCAAAGATGAGCTCTGTCTTTCTATATCAATAGCACAAAGTACTGCACCCTCATTTGCACGGTTACTGTGCTACCCAGGAATTAAAAATTTGTTGTGCATGTCCACATGGCTCAATTTTTTTAGTGTTTGATTTTTAAAAAAATCCATTAGATAAACTTAATTTTGTAGTTGATATTAAGAATTTAACCTTTGTCACTTTGGGAGAGGGAGTTCATCCAGCTTTTGCCTGTGTTCTACTGTGGTTTTGTTTGTTTGTTTTGTTTTGTTTTGTTTCCTATTACTATTTTAAATCCAGTGTAGTTTAAAAAACAAACCCCAAATAAATTATGGACTCTCAACACTGAAATACAAATTCCTTTTCTGGTATCTTTTTCTTTCATGAGAAGCTTGAAAACCTGAGGGCTACAGGTGCAAACTGCTGACCTTTGAAATTAGAATACGTTCAAGGCTCCATAGATTAATTATGATGATCATTATCAGCATGTTACACTTGTTCCCACCTTAAATCTGGCAATACAGACCTGGGCCACAGGAGGCAGGGGTGTTCCAGGGCCTTTGGAGCAGAGGGGCCAGAGCAGGTGTAGAGAGGATGGCCATGTGACAAAATGCTTTAACAAGAATTAAAATGCATATTCAGGGTAATAAACTTGCCATTGGTTTTGGTCTTCTGGAGAAGGTGCCGAGGAGGGCTTGGAAAGAGGAGCAACACACAGAATAATGCTGTACAAAGGACATGCAGTATTTTTAACACTGTAACATTCAAATACACTGCTTAGCAGAGTTCCTGAGCTTAAAGCATTCATTGTCATTGTGTTCATTTTAGAATTCTAACAAAGAAACGTGGGAGAAATTTAGAAAAGGAAGTTAAAGGCTGAAGATTGGTGAATGTATTTTAGAGGAAAGAGGTGACCTGGAAGAAGTAGTGAAGGGCAGCAGCATCCTCAGAGCTGAGAGACAGCTCACTGATTTTGGGTGGCCCAAATGAGTTATCTGAGTGACTTGGGAGTTGTGGAGTCAGGAGACATTACCTGGGAACAGAACAGTCTGTTAGCAGTAGAAGACATCACATTTCTTAAAAAGTTGTGTGGTAGAAGGAGCAGAAAGGCCTGGGGAGGTACAGTGAGATGTAGTAAGGGACTGAAATGACAAGAAATGTTGTGTTCTTGTGGCAGAACCAGAGGAGTGGGAAGCATTTGGAGAGGGAAAAGAGAATTTAATTGTGTCGGCAAGTTCAGTTTGAGGGAGTGGAATGTATTTATCTGACATGGTTATCTGCTTATTCTTCTTTTTTTCATAATGTACATGTCGCCAGCCAGCCCCTGTGAAAATGTGAGGAATACTGTAGCCAAGTCTACTGGTGCAGTCTGAATTATGCCTGAATAAACCTCAGCCTGAAACAGGAAAACATTATGTTCTCCTTGGTTCTTATGCATTATTTAATTAATGCAAAAATGCAAAATATTCTGGTAACTCAAATTTTTTTGATCTGAAAAAATAGTTCTAGAACTTAAGGAGAAAATACAAATTTATTTAACTGAAGAGCAGCTTTTATTTGTAATCCTTTGGAAAGTTTTGTATGTATTATTTGAGATGTGAATTGATTTTACATCAGTTTATGGTTTTTATTAGGTTATGTGACACAAACCCCCGCAATGCAGCCACTTTGGCATAGCTTTTCATTTGCCTTCCTTTATTGCTTGTCAGTGTAAATGTTTTCCAGGGAAAACAGCTTGCTAATTATTATCTGGATTTGGGAGGTGTTTCATCCTTCTGATGAGTTGCCTATAAAAACTTCAATTTATTATTCTCTTTACAAGATGTGTCTGTATTATCGGTGTCAGAAGCAAAGATACAATGCAAAGAATACATCTGAAGGAGACCGTGGTTTTTAAACCCTCAGGTGTGATGGAACCTGTCATCCCCCTCCCGGGGACTGAGGGATGCTGAGCGTTTCCAGTGACATCTGACTTTAGTCTGGCACTGCCAGCGCTCCGGGCAGTTCAGACTCTGGCTTTTAATTTGTTTCTTGGAATAGTAACAGTCCTCAGTTGTTGCTCTTTAATGTTTTGAGCAGCTTTTCCACCCCTACACATGTTTGAATGGAAGCAACGGGCGCTTTAGCTGGTCCCGCTGGTCTCTCTCTCCCGAGAGAGAGAGAAGTTGGGAAGAGCCAGGCAGGGTGTTGGAGTGCCTTACGGGCTCAGCTGTGACCTGTGGCTGCCCCAGGGGCACTCAGGAACAATGACAGCCTGGCCAGGATTTTCCAGGTGGGATATCAGTTTGTTTTAATCAAGGAACATTTCATTCCGTTTGTAATCCTGTCACTGTACACAGCGGTGAGAAAAACTGTACAACTGTCCACCCTTTTGTGTAATATTTTCCACTGCTACCACCTGGGGTCTTTTATAGCAACATTTTACATGGTAAATGTCTTTTATCCCCCACACATGCACCTTTTTTATATTATTTATTTATTCTTTTCCTTTGAAGCTCTCTGAAAAATGCACCCTTAGCTGTAAACCAAATCCTGTCTTGTCAGAGCATAGTAAATAAAACCTTTTCCACATGAGAAGAGTCCCTGCAAAGTTCCCTCACCAGCTATCTTGTGTAAATATCCCTCTGTTTGCCTCTGGAGGTAAATTCAGGGCAGGGTTTTGTCCCTCCAGTGAAGCTGATCAGTCTCAATGATGGGGCTCTCTGAGCTGGGCAGCCCCTGAGACTGAGGTTGAGTTATTCAGGGGGTCTTTGGTGGCTTTTTTTTGTCAGAGGACAGAGGTGGGATCCTCCCAGGGTCAGACCAAGGCAGCCAAGTGAGGCCTCTCTCCCAAGTCGTTTGCAGAAGAACATTTCTGATAAATGTATAAGAAAAATAACCTCTTAAATTTGGGCGTTGGGAGCAGAAGGCTGTCAGGAGAACGTTTGGTGCCTTGAAGTCTTTCAGATGTAAACTTGAGCTGGGTGGGAAAGCATAAGGAGCTTTTCCTCCCCAGCTTCCTCTGCCCTGTGAACCTCCCTTTTGTTTAAGGGGAGATCACGAAGGCATTGCCGGATCCCAGCAGGCAAGAAGGGTTTGGGAAAAAACTGGGCATCTGAATGGGGCAGCACTTTGTTATTTCCTATCTGTCTGCAGTACTTGTACGTTATTGCCAAGCTATTTGAAAGTCTCCTGGCTTAATGTGTTTATTTTCATGTCACAGAAAAGGGAAGTTGAGAGTATTTATCTTCATTTCCAGGTGCAGAACTGAGGCTAAGTGACACATTCAGAGTTACCCAGAAAATCTGTGATGGAATGAGGAACCGGTCTCTTTAATTCTTGGTTAGGCAGCAGCTACTGGGCTCTTCTGCCATGTTGGTCTCTGCAAGAGGAGTTCAGCTAATTCCCTCTCGAGCATTAGCAGCTCTGTCAGCTGCCATGCTGCCTTGGGAAGCTTTGTACAGCCTTGCCATGAGAACCTTTGATGGATACATTCTTTGTTTCTCTACTAACACTTCAAGGTCCGTCTTTGCAAGGAAAAGGGCAAGACTTCCTTTTTTATTAAAAATGAAAAATTAGATCTCAGCAGTCTTTTGACCTCTACTAAAACTTCCTGGAGCCAGCAGACCCTAATGTTCCTGATTAAAAAGTTAGCTTTTGAAATTAGGCTTTAATCCAGAAAATTTTAAAGCTGTGGTTAGGGAGGTTAATAAAACCAGTTTCTATTTCTCTCTGGTTAAGGACTTTCTTTTTAGTAACTGACCTTTTACTTTTTTTTTATTAACTGCTGTTGCATTGAAAATGTGTTTTGTTCAAGTGTGGAATATGACAAGGACATAAGAGAATAAAAATGGGTTTTAAATAGCACAGTTAAAATACATATAATATTTACTGAAGCAAATTACTTCATTTCACTGTGTGGTAAAAGATGCCGAGATCTTACTTCATAGTAAGTTGAAGAGAATATTTTCATTTGAAACTGACCTACAGTGATCATCCAGTCCAATTGCTTGACCAATTCAGGGCTGACCAAAAATTATAGCATATTATTAAGGGCATTTTCCAAATGCTTCTTAAGCATTGACAGGCTGAGGGCTTTGACCACCTCTCTAGGAAGCCTGTTCCCATGTTTGACCACATTCTTGGTGAAGAAATGTTTCCTAATGAAGCATTTGCTTGGACTTGAAGGCTTCCAAAAGCCTTGTTCACTTAATTTCAAAATGAAGTTTTAAAATTGCTGTGTTTTTCAGTGGATGGATTTTAGCTGGAAGAGTTTCATCTATTAAGAAAAAATTGCTGCCTTAAATAGGGTGTGACTGTTGTTGCCCCATGTCATTTGCATAGATTTCCAAAGAGCTGGGTGTTTGGTAATGCTTGGCTTGTGTGATCATTCCTATTTAGTACCACACGAGAAAATGCTGGAGATGTAGGGAAGAGGGCAGCCAGGGACAGCAATGGAAATTTAATTTCTGGACCTTAATTTCTCCCCATCACCCTCTCCTCCAGCCAGGGCTGGACGTGTTGAATTTCAACAGCAGGGCTCGTGACCTGAAGCCTGCATATCCAGTCTGTTTTTCCATGGAATGAAGGAGAATCATATAATCTTTCACTTGCAGTGATGCCCCACACTTTTTTTCCCTATAAAGAGATATGTATAAAGCAAGTGTGGTGCTGAGAGAATGATGTGTTTTGTGTTTCCAGTTGGTGGGAAAGTAAAATTTTCCTTTCCATGTGCTCACTGCCATTGTATATTCCACTGTGTGGCTCTGTCCTGTTCCCTGCTGCATCCCCTTGCTGCCAGGGCTGCTCGTGGATGGGTAGCAGTGGGACAGTGAGGCAGGAGGAGCTTCTCAGATATCTCACCTGGCCTCCAGCTGTGTTGCAGGAGAGCCTGTGTTTCCTCAGGTCCTCTGGATGTGTTTGTAGTGTCTGAAGTGGTGCTGGTTACTTGAATTGCTCCACTTGTGTCTGGTGGTTTGCAGTGTTTTTTAAAGAGAGTTCCTCCTTGAGGAGAAAATAACCTGAAGCCTTTCAAACTGGTTGTGTGGCCCTGCTCCCTGGGGGACAGGGCTGGCGACATGGTTAGTGGCCCTCAGGTTGTCCTCTTGTCCCTTGGAGGGGAAAGCCATAAAGCTTACTTGTGCCTGAGTCAGATGTGGCAGGAAAACAGTGAGCGTGATTGCAGACTGGAATTATCCTGCGGGGTGCCCTGTTCTGGAAGTCATTGAAGCTTTCTGCTGGGAGACTGCAGTTTTAATGTGGAGATTCTGTACTTGGGTGATTTCCTTTGTTCCTTTTCAGATTCTGAAAATATAAAAGGGGAAGGGAACTTTACATTGTGGTGTGTGTCAACTCAACATCTGACTGTTTAAATCCTTGTGCTAAATGCCCATTACGGATGCTGCAGGGAGGGAGGGGAAAAGCTGCTGTAAGTGCAGTAGTGATAATTGACCCACTTAAGAGAGCTGCTCTAATTTTGCATGTTACAGCATCCTGGAAATTCAGATAAGAATGTTGATCTCTCCAGCTAATAGGATTTCTAAATATATCATCCAAAAGAAGCAGGAGGACTGTAATTTTGTGTGCATGTGTGTGTGCTCAGGCTAATGTTTTGTTTAAGAACTGCACACTCTGAAAATTTGCTTTTCTGTTCACTTGTTACTAACTCTGGGTAAAATAGAGCTTGACCTTTGGTCCTGCCAAGGGGAGACCTGATCATGCCCCATTAAATTCACTGATGAAATTCTCACCAGCTTTTGTGTAGAGGGGTGACCAACTTCTTTCCTTTCAGGATGTTGGTACACAGCAGGTGGCTCAAATTGTCAGCTTTTCCATAATGCAGCATTAAACAAACCATCTGCAGAGATGGAAAGGGGGACAGGGTCACAAGATGGCCCATCAAGATTACAGATTTTGGCTGATGTTGATAGCTTTGTTTTCCTCATTTAAGGGAAATTTTGAACAGTAGAGGTCAAAATAATTCTCTTTTGAAATCCGTCTGCAGAAATACTTTATTGCTTTACAGAGCAGTGTTTCAAGTCTCTCTCTGGGCAATTTTTTCTCAAAGCACAGCACTGGGGTGGCCTCACCTCCAGTCCTGGGTGCAATTTTGGGCACCACAATATAACAAAAGATGTTAAGCTATTAGAGTGTCCAGAGGAGGGCCACGAGGATGGGGAAGAGCCTTGAAGGGAGGCCATACGAGGAGCAGCTGAGGTCTTGTGGGTCGTTCAGCCTGGAAAAGAGGAGACTGAGGGGAGACCTCATTGCAGCCTATAACTTCCTTGTGGGGGGAGGAGGAGGAGCAGACACTGATGACTCTTCTGTGGTGACCAGTGACAGGACCCAAGGGAATGGCCTGAAGTTGTGTCAGGGGAAGTTTAGGTTGGGTATCAGGAAAAGGTTCTTCACCCAGAGGGTGGTTGCACTCTGGAGCAGGCTTCCCAGGGAAGTGGTCACAGCACAAAGCCTGACAGAGCTCAAGAAACATTTGGACAACACTCTTGGACATATGGTGTGATTCTTGAGGTATCCTGTGCAGGGCCAGGAGTTGGACTTTGATCCTTGTGGGTCCTTTTGAACTCAGGATGTTCTATGACTGCTGAAAACCATGAGGTTTGTGGTCAGTAGAGCTGCTGCACCTACATTGTTTTAATTCTGGAGGTCCTTTGCCCTTGCCCATCTTACCTTTCTGTGTTGGGACAAAAATTAATCACTGTCACCGTTTGAAATGAAGGGACAGGCTTCGGGAGCAGGTTCACTGAAGCCTTTGTCACTGTGGCCTTGAATTACATGATGTGTGGGTAGGAGAAGTATCTGGCAACCCTGAGCTCCGTCACCATGTCAGGCCTTGTGTAACCCAGAAATACTTACAGCAGAAGCTTCTGAGCCAGATTTTTAATGTGTGCAATACTGGTCTGTTATTGCATGCATAAAGATAATAATTAATGAAATGAATTGCATGGTCTGTCCTCTTAGTAATTAGGTTCCTGTTTGGGGTGTCTGAACTGATGAGACATTCTCGTGGTAAAGGAGAAAGAAGGAAAGAACCAGGAGCAGGGAGCGGGAGAGCTATGAAGGCATCAGTAATTCCGGGGTGGAAATACAAGGGACAGCCCTCACTGGCAGCACTGAGAGGGGGTGAAGCTGAAAGGTGGTGGCAGAGGCATGGGGGATAACGACAGGAACAACGTCAGGATGAGTTCTGGGTGATGGATGAGGGGAGGGAAGTGTGATGGCAGAGAGGCCTCCTTCCAGGGAAATAAACAGAAAGGAGGGATGATAAGGAAGGGATCACACCTCTGATGTCTTTGACCTTCAGCGATCCTTGCATGCTTGTGAAAATAAATATTTAACAATCTTCTTAAAGCTTGTTTAAAAGAGGAAATAATTAGGTTGGCTCTCTGCTTAATACAGTTTATCTCTGCATCTGAATTTTGGGGCTTATGTCAGCAAAACCAGAATTATAACTGGGTGGTGTTTTGACCTGATGGGAGCTAATATGTTGCTAACACCAGCTAAATAAAAAACAGTGGGGTACAGCCGGTCATTGTGCAGCACATTCTTGCTTTTGTCAGAGGATATGCTGGATATGGTGTGGGATGAGGAGGAGATGCTTTCCCTTCCTTCCCTGCGTGGCCACCCCACTCTTAAAAAAAGAAAAAAAGAAAAAAAAAAAGAAAAAGTGTTACCTGATGCTTTGTTTAACTAAATCCTGATAGCAAACGTGATCAATTATGGTTTATGTTTTTGATCTGGTCACTGAAAAATATTCCTGGTTGTAGCCATCACTAATATTTTATGCATTTTAATACTTTAAAAGTCAATTAGAAAATTAAATGCTCTCTTTCAATTAAGTAGAAGATTGTGTGTTTGAATTTTAATGCAGTAAGAATGCTGCCTTAGAACACAAATTCATTTTATTAGATTAATTAAGATCAGTAATGCAAAATAGGGTGAACAAAAGCTGGTGCGTTGAGACCTATAAGCCCTTCTGTGCTTGATATCTGCAAATATTTTAGCTTGAGGTTTTCTCAGACTGTGTCCACTTTCATCCTATTCTTAAGTCTTATGCACCTTTTTCTGTCTTGCAGTTTTTGATGTCGTAAGAACAAAGTGAAGGTATATCAGAGAAACAATATTACCTGTCAAATTTGTTTTGTAAAAACAGGATGCATTCTCACACCTGACCTGGCCTTGTATCTTGAAAGTGGTCTTGATAATGATTTCTTACATCCTAATAAAGTATAAGCCTTTTAAAAATGGGTAAAGGTCCTTCTCAAGAGCTGTCTTATTTCCTTCAGATGTTTGTCACTAGGATTTTGTTTGCATGATGTAGTTTTCATACACAAACCTCATACTGGAATTGCTTCTCACTGAAACATTTTTAGCATTTTGTAATTCATGCCAAGTACAATGGTGAGCTGAGCCTTTCCTAACTTTTCCCTGTTCGTCTGCCCTTATGGCAAGTCCGTGTCCTTCCTCGAAGGCAAAAGAAAATGTCTTTTAAGTTCAACTGCCAGACTGGCTCAGTATTGTTGTAAGTATGAGTGATGTAATACTCAATCACATGGTGGTATGTCTGCTATTTTCCCTTCTTTGAGAGGAATAATCTTTCCATCTTACCCAGTCTCAGCAGTCTGGGAAAATAGCAGCCTTAAATGAGGCCCAAAAGAACCAAAATCTTGATTTCTTCCAGAGCTTTTCTTTTGAAGCCAGATGTTCCCCATGTCTTCTTTATTTTGACTTGCTAATTGGAAATAAGATGTTGAAGATAACGTGTGCTTTGAAGCTTGTGTATTGTGTATTTTATTTAGATTTAATCCTTTAAACATTTGACAATAAAACATAAATTGCGGAGCTCTCATCTTTAGATCAGCTGTAAGTGAATCATTTAAGTTTTCAACATCCTTCCAGTTTGGGAGAAATGCAGTAGTCTCAGTGATGTTTTGACTGCCTGTGTTAGTAAAGTGCTATGAGATTTGCTAATCAGTATTTTTTAAATGGAGATATATTGCTGTGTCTTCAATGAAGGAACAGCTTGGCTCCCAAAAATAAAGTCTCAGCTTATGCCTCAGCAGGGATAGAAATCTGAGTGCTCTTCAGATTCCTTTTGTATTGATAAGCAAGGAGGAATAGCGAACAATATATTTTTCGTTGTCATATATCATGATGGAAAGCAAATTTTGAAAGAGGGGAGATATATGGACTGAAAAAAAGAAGCCTTTTAGTGTGGACAAAAAATGGTGTGTAACTTCTACTAGGCTATAATATTTTTAATATGGAGAGAAAACGATGCAGTGTAAATGCATATTCATAAAAATATTCACCAACATGACATGTACTAACCAAAATGGGAAAGTCCTTATTACATAAAAACCAGAACTCCAAACATTGTCTTATTGTCAGGAGAAATTCTCACCTTATCTGTTTTACAGTATTTTTCCTTCTGCAATTGGTCTTTTAAACTTCTTATTGTGCCTGTAGTGGCCTTGCAGCTTCCAAGGGGAAACAAAGTTGGTTTTGTCATTTCAGCTGCTGTAATGTGCGGCACAATTCTGGGACAAACAATGAGCTGGTGTTTCAAGTTAGACTGCAGAAAATTTGAGAGGTTACCTGAACCTGCTTGTTTCTGAGAAAGCATCACTGTGCCCTCACTTTGCAAGGATTTTACCCCGTTCTAGTTCACTTGCATTAAAAATACACTTTTTCTCCTTCCTTAATGAATGCATGGCTTCAGAGTAATGCAGTTCTGCCTATCCAGCTCTGAAGGCTGTGAGATTATAGATGCTTTTCTGTGACTCTTGCTTTTGGGCAAAAGAGCTGGGTTGTCTAAATTGAGACTATTTCTTTTGAAATTTGCCATTGAAATCACCAGTGGACCAGCCTTGATCTCCAGGGATATGAGGAAGGAAATGCAAAATAATTTTTAGTCATTACTGAGGAAGTCTCTGTTAAAGAGACATCGGGAGGTTTCAGCTGCTGCCTCTGACTCGGTACCTGGGATCAGAGGAGGTTCTATTTGTACTTATCTGGAGTTCAAAGTTTGGTTTTCCCACGTGAGTGCTGTTAACTTCTGCATAATCTAAGATGAATTTTTTTCTCCATTTGAAAACTTCTGGTCCTTAAAGGATCAGTCTTCTAGAGGGTGCACCAGATGGATTGCATCTGTGCTGCTGTCTCTGAGGGACTCCCAGATCACCGCATTCTTGTCACATCTAGAGGACCCAGTTCATTGCCAAAAATTATTTCCAATGCATATTCAGATTATGGTTTTTCAGTTGAAAAATATTTTTGTCAATGCTCAATTTAATATTTATTATCATTCACCTAGACTCTTATCTCTCCGTGTGGCAGAGAAAAACTCAAGTACTGACTGCTGCTGTTCTCATTCCTCAGAATTTGAATGGGTGGCTTCAGTGTCTCAGCTGTTTCTCACAGTCATTCAATGGTGAAACAAGAGAATGCCCCAGTCCTTGATTTCTGCTGATAATGTTGGCAGCCCTCCCAGCAGAGCTGTGAACTGGTCACTTTCCTCCTGTTTCAACTGCAGAATTTGGGAGCACCATCAGGAGCCAAGAACAGTGGCTGAGAGGTAGTATACACAACATGAGGACAGCGTCAAAAAAAGAAGCTTCAAAGAAATGTAGCTTGACAGAAGTGTTACATTACAGCAGTCCTTCCTACTGACGGGCTCTAGGGTAGGAGGAAAGACAATACAGTGTATTTTCCACTGTCTCTTCAGCAGTCAGAGGTGTGATGCAGGGAAATGTTTGTATAGGTAATGTATCTGAAGGTGATAAAACGTGTAGAAAAGCCTGTGCCCTATGCAGGATTGTAGAATAATTTAGATTAGAAGGGGCCTCTGGAAGTCGTTTCTCCATTCCATGCTCACATCCTCAGTAGATTCCTGAAGCCCTGCTCTGGTTGAATGTTGATTGTCTCTAGCAATGGACATGTCATATTCTCACTGGGCTTTACTACCTTTATGCCAAAGATTTTTTTTCCCAAACATTTAAACAGATTTTTTCTTTCTACAGTTTGCTTCTGAGAAGAATTCGGCTCTGTATTCTCCGGACCCTCTCATTAGGTAGGCAGGCAGTGTTAGGTGTCCCCTAAAGCCAGGCTGACAAACCTGGCTCTCTCAGCTTTTCCTTGCAAATCACGTGTTCCAGCCCCTCAGCCATGTCAGTGTCACTCTGATGTTGTACTTGAGAACCCAGATGTCACCAAGGATCTTCAGGTGCAGCCTCACTCATAGTCAGTAGAGGGGAATATCCACTTCCCTGGACTGCTGGGTGCTGCTCAGCTTTTCTGTGGGGACATGCAGCTCCTTTGTGCCAGCTGTTCTTTCCCTGGTCAGCTCCAGCCTGTCCTGTACCAAAGGGTTACTCTGTCTTTGCGTGTGAGGCTTTTTAGGAAGTTGAAAGACAGATGCAGCTCCTGTCAGCCCAGTTCTCCAGCCTCCTAAGGTCCCTCTGAGTGGAGCCCCACCTGATGCAGGATTGCTTACCCAGCTTGGTGCCATCTGCATACCTGCCTGGGGTGCCTCTGCCTCCCTGTCTCACTGCTGATGGAGACAGCGTTGTCCCCTAGGGATGCCTGCAGCAGCTGTCTGCTAATTGGACTTTGTACTATTAATCACAGCCCTTCAAACCTGGCAATCCAGCCTATTTAATGTTTGCCTAGGCCAGCAAGCCAGGCCATGATGTCTCAACAGCTTGGCTTTAAGAACACCGTGGCAGACCACGTGTTCAGCTGTGCTGAAGTCCCAGTGAGCAGCTTCCCTTGCAGTGCCAGTGTCCCTGAGCCGGTGGTGGTTGGGGGCCATGTAAAAGTGATGGGTAGGTGACACTTTGCACAGGGGTGCAGCTGAACTGAGCCTGTGCACGGGGCAGGTTTTTTGGCTGGTGCTCTGGATGGAGAATTTCTCTTTGCTCAGAGTCCGGAGCGATCTGTCTTCTGGTGGGCAGCACAACGGGTGCTCATTGATTTAATCTGAGGTTTTTTTAAAGGACTGGTGACTAAAGCCTGTTCCTGGCTTGCACAAACCCCAGATTCACTTCTGTTATGGGAGTTAAAAGCTGAGAGGGGAGTCAGGGCCGAACCCTGCCCATTCTCCTTTTGAAGCTGTTGTTGCTGTGCAATCTGAAACATGAGAATTGTGGGGCCAGGAGAAAAGCAAACAAGTGGAAGCTTTTGTAGGTGAATGGCCAGGCTTAGAGAGGGGGTATACCTAGTTCAGCTTCTTTCTCTAAGGTTACTCCCATGTCTTTCTTTTTTTACAAATGTATTAATTCTCTATTACTCTCTTGACCTAATGCATAAACAGTTGTGGCAGCAGGACTGTAATTGCAGTTTGCCTCCTCCCAGCTGAGGGTCCTGTTGGTGGAGGTGTAGAATTTATAGTGTTTTATGGAGAAGGTCAGTATTCTCATCTTCTGATTGGAGAAACTGAGGCATAGAAGGGAACCAAAATGACTTGTTCATCAAGATGTAGACATTTTTATGTCCTATGTGCATTTATACCTCTTACTGCTGCCTCCCATAATGTAGGAGCCCTGTTCTACATATTGCTTTCTATTTAAATTTTCTAAGACACTGGACTATACTTTTCCAAGTATATTGGCTAAATACATTGGAATTTTTAGCTAAAATTTCCAAGAGGAGCAAGTTCTGCAGGCCCACTAGCTCTGGTCTTGCACTGAGCTTGTTAGCAAAATTCTAGGCTGAATTTATAAATCTCAGTGGTAAGAAGAAAGTTATCATTTTTCTTGAAAGCTTTGCAAATATGACACAATCAGTGAGCATCTGTAAACATGAGACTCACAATAGCATTCTCAGTTGTTGTTCAGAGCAGAGCTGTATTTTAGGAGCTTGCCATTAGCGTGCTGGATAATGTTATTGGAAATCACACTGCTGGGTTACAATAAAACTACTGCAAGACTCTGTGAAAGGCTTCTAAGGAGATCTTTCCCAGCATATCACTGGCAGTTTTTATTTTCCCAGAGGCAGATGATATGTACATCATTACTGATTTTTTTTTCCTTTCTCTCATGAAGAATTCCAGCCGCTGAGATAAGTTTACAGCTTCTTAAAAACTGATAATGACAGAGCAGTCTCTGTGCTGTAAGAGGGACGTGAGATAAGTGCTTGCCATTGCTACAGCATTCAAGAGAAGATAATAAAAGGATAAAAGTTTAAAATGACACTTCAGGAAAATACCTTATTTTCCAGCTTGATTAAAGCCATTTAATGAAAGCTGCTAACTTATAAGAGTATGAGAAATACCATTTGCAAGTAAATTAACTTCAGTATGTTCACTAACTGATGCTGTGCAACATTGTCTTGAGATGCTTTGAGAGTTCCTACCTAAGTGAAGTAAATATTGACAGTAATGCCAACAGAATTCCGGTATCTGTGACAAGTGAATTGTACCAGATTGCCTACTGAATACCTGAGTTTTCAGTAGGATATCAGTGTGGGTATTCTGTCCCCTTCCTACCCTCCTTTCTCCTCACACGCCTTGCCCCAATAAAGCGTTTTCCTTTATCCTTAGTGATCCCTTCATAAAGATGTGTAACCAGTAACAAAGGAGTTGACACTTGCTTTATCTTTTTTTTTTTAACACTGAAGTTTGATACGTGTGTTTATGAAGTGAATTTAGAGTAAATTGGTGCAAAAGCAAATTTAGTATTAAACTGAATAAAAGATTTTAAAGTTGTAGTAGGAGGTGCTTAGCTGTCGCTTGGTGTAGCAAGCTGTAGCTTGTAAGTAGGTGTGTTGGATAATAGAGGCATGAAAATTAGGACTGTCATACTTGAAAGGAGGGACTGAATTTGCGATATCTCTTGCATCTCTTTATTATAAGAAGCTCAGGATGTCTCTTAGGTGTTAAACCCTTTTGGATGTTTTACACAGGGGGACAAATTTCTTTGTTGATTTGCATAGAAAGGATGTGCTTGGGTCTTTCAAAGGCAGGGAGCTGGTCTGAAAAAGAATTGTTGCCCATAAAGTTAGTTGCCTGCTGGGGTATTATAGCTGAAATACATTTGAAACCTTGTTTCTGTGACCTTTTGGGGAGACTTGGGAACCCCAGTGTCAAAATGTGTATTATAATAGTAAGAGAATCAGGATATTTCAGAGCGCTTCACCAAGGAATGGGACACTGTTATCTTCATTATAAAAACATGATAAAGGATGGAATGTTTTTTGTCGGGCAGTGGCAAAAATGGAAACAGAAATCCAGTGTCCTGAGGCACAGCCAAGAGTCCCTCTGGGTTATGCCTTTCAATTTCTTGGGAAAAGAGGTTTCCAAAGGGAAGCATTTGTTTCCCATCCTTTTGTGCAGATAAAATACAAAGTGTATCAAATGCCTGTGTCTGTATTTTCCCTGCTTAATAGATCACCTCAAAGATTTATTCTTGTAACTGAACTCTCTGAAAAGTTAGCTGCCTTTAAAATCTCAGATATGCAAACTCCTCCCTCCACCTGCTCTATTATGCCTGTTCAAGGACCAAATTTAATCTTGTTCTAGAGACAGCCTTTCGAGACATAAATTTGTTTTAACTTTAAAATCCAGTATACTAGGTCCTTGAAGAGAATGTGTCGTGTTGAGAATTGTATTAATTTCAAGGTATGATGCATCACTTGTCCCTAGCCCTGAAAGGTATTTTAAGTTGGTATTTGATATTTTGAAAGTTAGAAAAGCTGTTGCACTTCTTTTTATATTTTTTTTAGTTCTACTTGAGCTCTGTGCATTTGGGCTGAGCAGAAAGTATCAGTGAAAGTATCTTCTCACCCTGCCAGTGACAGCTAAAGGCAATCTCTCACTTGTACGTTGCTGGGAAGTAGAAGTGAAGACGTGTCTGCATATTGCAGCTTGTCCACAGGTTGGTAAATTCAGACGTGCTAACTCAGTGCTTCTGTCTGTTATCGTATCCCAAGACACCTGGGTAGCTGTCCAAGGAGGTAATGTTAGTTTTCTACGCTCCTACTGGCAAATAAAACTCCCTTGAACACTCCTCCAGTGGTACTCTGAAGTGCAGGATGCATTATTATATAATTTAGTGAAATGCTTTATTAGTAACTCATTTGGGATATGCTGCTATTTATGAACCATAAGGCAACTTTCTTTAATAAAACTCAAATTCAGTATACCTCAGTGCTGTTCTGACTTACGTAGTTTTCTGCTACAGCGAACACGTAGGAATCTTTTTTTAGGTTTAGTGTAGGCATTTCTTAAGTTGAAAGCATGGGCTGAGGTTTTTTCAACCCACCGATGCAGTGCATCAGTTTAGCTTCCTGTATCTGTATTCATTTTATTGATAATACCTGAACCAGGCTGCTTTGAGGAGTAAAAGTGATGTGTTGTCCTGACTTCCAAGCACTGCTGGTGAACCAGTCCTGAGAGCCCAGTTTCCAGCTCCACGCTGCATTTAAGTTCTGTAAGAAACACAGGTGACTGGGGAAGTTGCTGTGAGTTGCTGTAGTGCCTTTAATCGAACTTTGATTACTGCAAGAATAGTAATTAACAGTTTGGTAGTGTCTGTGAAAGCACTGCTCCATCCATGCCCCAAGAGAGAGCCAGCCACATCCATGGAGCCATTACGCCTGACACTTTTCCAGTGGAGTGCTGTGGATGTGAGGGAGGGTGAGAACACAGAGAGCTCTTCCACCTGCCCAGGTGAGGTTTTCTGATCAGCAGGAACACACGATTAGGGAGAAGGGTATTCCTGTAGTGCCCTCTTCCAGAACACAGGGGCTCCCTTTGGTGCAGTTCAGCTAATGAACGGTTTCTGCAGGTGTGTGGACATCTGAGAGAGAAGGGTTTGTCATTGTCTTATGTGACATATGCAGAGATGGTTCTCTTAAAGGCCTTTGAGAGTGGGAAATTTAACACATCCCATTGTTGTACTTCCCACCAAAGGCCATTAAGGAGCCAGCAGCCTCAGAAGGGCAGAGATGTAATTCATTCCTTTTGAGGCCGTATTTTCTCTTAAAACAAAGGCTCTGGTGTCAGAAATTTTTTGCTAAATGAGTGACAGTGTTTTATGTGTATGATATTAGATCATGCCTATGCCTGGATAAATCAAGTCCACTGATCCTGGCAGGAAAACAGCATCTGAGTTTGTGTGCATGTCCCAGTGCAGGGACAGCAGCTGCCATGCTCCCATCCCAGCAAGGGTCTGCTGAGATAATTCACCCAGGAGCACTTAATACCAGTGCATTTGCCTCAGTATGGATATGAAAGCTAAGATGTAACACCTGGCTTCTGGCATGGGAAATGTAAAACATTCTATGTCCACAGAATTTGGTTCTATTCTGATTTAATTGAGCACTGTAATGCTACTTTTTTTCAAAAAGTATAGGTGAGTGCTTACTGTGGGTACACCCACAGAGCAGCACTGTGACAACTCACACAGGAATTGTGTATGTACTTAAAACAAGGGAGGTGTTACCAGTTTTATAACATTATGGGTTGCTGTAAAGCAGTTACTCTGCAGGCTTTTTCTCCTCACTTATTTTAAAGCTTCTCTTTCATATAAGGTAGGTCTTTGTGTTTTGGAGCAAGCTGGGGAAAACTCTGCAAACTTTAAAGAGAAATTTGAGAAGGTGGGATGAGTGATGGAGAGATTGTCTCAGGCTCTAGTTTTGGAGAATGCTTTAAGCCACTGTGAGCTGGCACAGCTTCAGAAAGAAGTTATCTTGCTTGGCCTTGCCTGCTCAGTCCTCCCACAGTTCATCCCCTGCCTTCTATCAGTGCAGGTGTTTATGGAGTTACATGTGAACTGGGGAGTTAATCCAGCTGAAAACAGGGAAAAGAAAAAGAAAAAAAAAAGAAAAGAAAAGAATAAAATGTTTGTTTCAGACAGTTCCTTTGGCTGGTTTGCCACATTGCTGCATAAATAGCAGCCATGGGGAGGGGGATGGTAATGAACTGAAATCGAGCTAGTTGTGGCAGGTTTTTAAAATTTTTTTTCATATTTTTACGTATTTCCAAACTCTGGCATTTGGGGTTTTCTGAAAAAGGAGAGTGTCAGCCTCATGCGTGAGCTGGTTTTGCTCTGCCACCTGTGAGCAGGCAGTGATTTTCCTCTGCTGCTTCTCTCAGCCAGCTGCTTCATGTTTCCAAATGTGTGCATTGCTGCTGTGCTGAATACTTGAGAGCCATCTCAGAATAGTTCTTCTAAGTCTGCACCTCTGACTTCTTTGGAACTTTTCTTTCGCTGTTGGTACAAGAGTCATAACCTTTACAGACTTTGTACACACAGAAAAGAGAGACAACTGAGCTCCTTTACATTTACTCAAATCTTTACTATCAATGTCCTCCTTCCCAGCTTTTCATAAGCCCACTTTATTATCAAATTGTCCTTCTGTGCAGATTTTTAGACTGTGCATTTTCATACCTGCTGCTGTTTAATGCAGTGATTTTACAATTTATTCAGGTTTCTTTTCCCCCTTGCAGCTTGAGCTTTGCTCCTTTCCTGCTGCCTCTCGCTTATTCTCATCTGCTAGCCCTGCTCTTCTTTTAAGTTCTTCCTTAAGCCTTGCTTCTCCTAGCAACCTCTCTTGTTTTGCCTCACCAGTGCTTGTTCAATTTACTGTTCAGGGGACGGGGTCTCTCTTTCTTGTTTGGAGACTTTTTGTTGTTTAAATACAGCCAACTGTTATTTATACATGGCCACATCATTCAAGTTGAAGATTAGCCTCATGTCTCTCAGAACTTTTAAATTGATATTTACATTTTCATTCTATGCCTAAATTTTCTTTTCCCTAAGCAAATATACTAACTAGATTATCTTTCAGGGGCTTAGTATGGATATTCTTTGCATATTTTATCCCTTTGATACCCTGTATAATTGCGAGTTGACTGTACAAGCATTCTGAGACAAGAAATTTTTTGTTGTTGTTGTGCTGTGTTATAAATTTACATGTGACTGTTATAAATTTACATGTGACTATGTAAATACTTGGCACTACCCCACAAAGCAGGTTTTTTACTTGAAGTCAGTAACACTGGGAACACAGCTTAGCCCCAGTCCTTTGAAGACCGTGTTCTCCAAGGGCAGCGTTTTCAGAAGTGCTGAACACTCACTGCGTATTCAGCCAGCCTGGGTGCTTTGGAACATGTTCCTCTAAATGGCAATGACTCTGAAGACAATTATTGAGAAAAGCTGCAGCATTAATTTAGGAAAGACTGAACTGTATGTGCGTTGAAGGTTGATGCAGCTCGCAGGCCTTGGATCCCTCCTGTCTGCAGCAGTGCAGATTTGTCTGCAGCTGCTGGAGGTGCAGGAGGGGAGAACTGGTGTCAAAGGCTAATTCAGGTCTTAGGTGAGCCAGAAAGCCACACTTGTAACCCTTTCAGTTAATGCCACGGGATCAGGCACGCTGAATGCAGCCCCAAATGCCTGTTTGCTCTTTGATCTGCCTGGGGCTTGCACGATGCTGAATTACTGCTGCTAGCTTTGCCGTAGCTATGAAGGTAGTGAGGCTGCACGTGCTGAAAGAGAACTGCTGGAAAAACATCCTGATGGACCTGGGGAAGGAGTGGGGCACTGCTTTTTGTTTTCAAATTGGGGATTTTAGAATACAGAATTTAGAGCAATACACTTTTATGAAACACAGTCATACAGCTGTGTGCAAAGAAGAAAAAATCCCCGCAGACCAAAATGCAGTTCTTTTTTTATCATGCATTAATCTACACATAAATAAAGATTGCTTTTTATAAAAATGGCATTTGTGCTTAGCAGTTTCATTTGTTAAGTGCTGTTTTTATTTGTGTACTCGAGTGCAGCCTGTGCTACGTGGACTTCTTTGCACAGGCCAAATTGGAGATTGAAGAAATTTTGGAAGCTGGCTCTGTGGGGATTCAGCCTCGAGGCAAAGCTTTCATTAAAGTTGTCAGAAATGAGTTTTCTACAAAAGAATTGGGTTTGGTTATTATTTTCCAATTATTTTAGTTTGGTGTCATTGGAAAGAAAAATGTTTACTTTAAACAATTAGCATTGTCAGTCAGTCTCAATTAATGGCTAATTAAAATGGTGAAAGTTTGTAAAGCAGCAGAGGTATAACCATGATAAGTCATAATCAGAAATCATATGGTATATGGAATTATGGAAGGGGAAGGTTGTGAATTGGGTGTCGAACTGAAAGGTTGAAAACTGGGTTCTGGGCCAGCCAGCTGCTGTCACTAGATTTTCACCCTGGTATCACCCCACTTCTGTGTCCACCCTCCCTTTTGTCTTATCTCCTTGTGTTTGTTAAAGAAAGTGCTTCTGGGAAGTTCCCATTTGTATGTAGTTTGTCCAGAACCCTGACACTGAAATTGCAAATATTTCTTTTCATTTAGAACTTGAGAAAATTTTGGTTTAATATTCAGAATATTTTTTTTCTTTTTTTTTGCTTTTTAGACATATTTCCTATTAAGCTTTGCTTTTTTATTTGCAGCCAGCTGAATTGCTGCTGTTGAGTACAGAAAGTGAGATTATGCTTAAATATTTTATATATTTAATGGATCTGGTTTTAGTTTTTGTGAGAAACAGAAAGCATTTTAGCTTAAGCAGAATAAAGGTGACACTTCATTACAGTCAGCAGGACTTTTATGGATGTCAAATTTCTGCTGAGAGGCTTGCAGTCACAGTTCCTTGGCACTAGTCCTCCTTCCATGGTATGGCTGCTTTTGTAGTAAGCTTGTAAAAATAAGTGAAAAATGGTCCAAGGGTAACTTACAAAAATTAACTAACTAAAATAAATACTAGACCCTCTGTCTTCTCCGTGCTTCTTAATACGGGCCTGTGTCTCCCAGATATGACATCCTACACAGTGGAAGAATTTTGGAACAGTAGCATGAAATAATCTGAAGGTTTCCTGATTATTGTAGATTGTCAGACACTAAAGATTTTAATTTTTTAAAGATTTTTTTAGGAGGGGTATCAACTTTATTGTAAATTATAGTTATTATTTTAACAGCGTCTTGCACAATTTATTCCTGCAAATGGCAGATTTGCCTCCTGCTAGAAATTATTATTGAAAATGAGGGGTATTTTGCTCAAGTACTTTAGAATTGCTGGAATATGTAAAATGTAGGTCTCTCTGAAGTACAAATGCATGCTTGTTTTGGTATTTTGGGTTTTAGGTTTCCGGTACTATTCATTTCTTCATGAACTTTTGTTTCCTCTGGTGCTGAGAGTGAGATCATTATTGCTGTGAATCATGGAGCTCTCATATTATCCACAGATTTTTGGATTAAGAAGGCAGAAAAGGAACATTTTGGCCACTTGATCTGACCTTTTGCGTCATGTTGGTCAAAGGATTCCCTTGAATTTAATTTTTTCAAGCAATGCCTTTAGACTTATCTTGATTTAGACGTTTAGACATTTCTAGTGATGGACAGTCAGTTGCATACCTTGGTGAAACTTCCTTAAAGAATGAGTAGCAAAGGAAAAGCAGTTAAAACTGTTACTGCTTTTTATTTTCCATTTCTTTTTTTTTTTTTTTTTAATTTGGGCACATTTATAACCTAAGTCCCCTTGTGCCCTGTTTTTTGCATGTGTATATCTACAGTACCAGTAGCTTTCCATCCCATTAAGAGCTATTCCATGTGGGTAGCAGTCTCCATATGTAAAATGATCATTGTTTTCTTCCAGCCTCAAAGAAAACATTTATCTTACGATTGTATAATTTTTGAATACATATTAAGTATTATCTTCTGTTTTCAGCTGTTGTTGTATGTTCTCCTGAACTGTTCCAGCTCTGAAAAGGAGTTTGAAAACAACGGCCTGTTTTTGCAACCACTTCCTGCTGATAATCGTGCCCACAATATTCATAGTAAAGGCCAACCCGGTGCTACTGCATGACTCAAGTTTCCCCTTTTGCTCTGCTGTAGTAGCTGCACATCTAATCAGGGAGAGAGATTGCTGGAGGCTACCTTAAATGAAATCCAGAAGCGCCACATTTTTAGTGTGACCTTTGCTTACAGTTTTGGTGGACACTTGAACTAACTTCTCTAAGGAAGAAGGGAACTGTGTGGTCAAGCATCTGTAGTGTAGCTCTGAATTGATTCAGAGTTGCCTGAACCCTGCTAGTGAATTTCCTAACTCCTTAGCTCTGATCTTGTGTCACCATAAATACATCCCATGCTCTCTGTTTCTTCTTGGACAAAAAGGTGGGGTTGTTTTCCTTGCAGTAATAAAGCCTGGTACTGCTTTAGTAATTTTAGATTTTCCACCCAAGTGTGTTTAACAGTGTAAGGAGGTTGAAGAATACTCTGGTATACAGATTTCATGAGTGTAACTGAAATGCCTGGCTTAGAAAAGTACCTCTCTGGCTCACCCAAGATCTGAATTAGCATTTGGCACTGATGCTCCTTCCAGCTCCTCCAGTGACAGCAGCCAGGCTCTAGGACCACTCAGTTACTCACTTTGGTGCCTCCATAACCTATGAGATGCTTTTCTTTTGGTGTTTCAGGGTTTTTCCCCCCCTTAAATTGTGGTGAGATCTATCAGATATGAGTGATAATTTTACTTGGTCTCAGTGGGGACAGTATCTCAGGGTGGGCATGGAATAATCAGGCACTTCAAGTCAATAATGAGCTGGGAACATCTTCAGACTTGGAATATTTCTTGAGCACAAAATTGGCATAGTGATTTCTTCCTAGATCTGTTTGATGAGCTGACAATTATTATGGTTCCTTGGCAATTGCATTGCTAAAGTCCTTCCATTTTCTCCTTTCTCACTAATTTTACAAAAAATGTGCACTGAATTCAGTATAGCTCTGTGTAGTTTTCTAAGCTGTGTATTTTACAGATGGTTTTTGTTAGCAGTTTCCTTACTGTGTTAAAATTTCAGATTACTTTAATGTCTTGCATAATACTACCTATAATGGATTTTTGATTTTTTCAGAGCCATACTGAATTTTCAGCTAATTAACTACCCAGCTATGCTGTGGTTTTTAATGTGGAAATTAATTTCCACCAAATAATATTAACATAATATCTTAAATTTTTAACAAAGCTGGAGTACATTTGTACAATTTCAAATGCAAACTAAGGGTAGAAACGCTCAAGGATAAAAGTTCTTAACAAGGAAAATGTTTATGTATAAGCTGATTACGTTATCTGAATTACTCTCCTTCCACAGCTGATAATGTTTAGGAGAAATGTGTACTGTATGACTCTGGCTTACTTGGAGAACATTCACTAATACTTATGTTACCACAGTATGTACCAAACTGCACTGGTGTCCCTGCATTTTATTTAATGCTGGGTTTCTTAACACACTGCTGCATACAAAAAAATCACATACAGCCCTGCATACAGGTTTTCTTTGCCTGCCTCACTCTCTCACTCTCTCCCCTTCCCTCACACTTTACCTTGACACTCCTTTTAATAATAAAACCAGAACCCTTTTACAACATGTGAGCCACACCTGAATAGCTGATAGGAGATCCGGCATGTGTTCATTAACAGCAGCAAAAGGGCTACCTTTGCACTTTGGGCTTCATGGTGCCTTTTTTTTTTTTCCCCTCTATTTTGGATACTGTTTAGACAATGCATTCATAAGTGCGCTTGCTTTCAGTTAAATCTAATGGAAACTTGTAGCGTTTTGGCTTGTTTTTAACTATTGTGTTTTCCAAGTGTGCCCATAATGAGTAGATGGTGATCTAATATTTTGCAGCAGCACAGGATATCATGAAGGGAGTGAACACTGAAAGGTGACGGCTGACTTGCTTGGCTGGAGAAGGGAGTAGCCAAAGCAGCTTTCCCTTCCCGGATCTTTGACGTCCTCATAGAAGAGAACAAAAGAAACTTACTTCAGTTCTCTTAGTTTGCTCCTCCATCAGTGTTTCTGGGCTCCTAAGCTGGCATAGGAGACTGATGGTGCTTTATATTCTGAAGTGTAATAAGAGTATTCTATCTTGATGGTATTAATGGTTTTAGTTACCATAGAATAACAGAATGGCCTGAGNTTTCCAGGCTGAACAATCAGAATTCTCTCAGCCTTTCCTCGTACCAGAGGTGCTCCATCTCTCTGATCATCTTGCTGGGCCCCTCTGGACTCTCTCCAACAGGCCCATGTCCTTCCTGTGCTGGGATCCCAGAGCTGGATGCAGCACTGCAGATGGGGTCTGAGCAGAGCAGAGGACCCCCTTACCACTGGGTCTTTCTTAGGCTGCAGGATATGGTGAGTTTTGTAGGTCACACGAGGTGTTGGCTTGTTCTTTGGGACCATCACTTCACAGAGACAGCTTGAGCAGTAAATTCAGCAGGTGCTGGCAGGGTTTTTTGGGCAGCTGAACAATTAACTGGATGTTGGCTGTTAGCATAAGTGTTGAATTGACCTAACCCATATTTAGTTTCTTTGACAGTTAACCTGGGTTTATTTCTTCCCTTTCTTTGGCTTGCTAATGAAATGAAATTAAGAAATACTGTCACATTCAACAAGCATGTATATTCCTTGACTTCTTTCACAGACATGTTACTTGACCTCAGCGACCTTCTTCAGGTATTGTACCCTTTTTTAATTTGACTTTTTTTTTTAACTGTTAAAGTTTAAGATGTTTTAGTTTTTCTCTAAAAATTCTGAGTGGAAAATCACTGGGTTTGGAAATCTGAGTAATTTTTCAGTAAAATTAAATGTCAAAAACATGTTTTTGCTTTTAATGCTACAAACAACGTAGCAAGAGTTAGTATGATCCTTTCATCAGGATTCAGAGTCACTGCAATGGCGCAGGGTCAGATGCTACATATTTTTAAAACAACAGTTGTTGGAGACAAAAATAACCTTTTTGGTAGGTAATGCTGTATAAATGTATTCGTGCACTTCAGAGCTGTGTTTTATAAAATGTATTTTGAGAGAAATACGAACTTGCTCTGTCTGTGGAAATAGAAAGCTCTGCTGACATATGTTGTCTTACCCTCATTCTCTCTGTTACAACTGTTTTACATACAATGCGAGTAGGTTACTTGCATCTATTTTTGTCCTCCCAGCTGTCTTGGTAAATGGCATCCCTCTGAAGACTATTTATTGCTTGAAGCAATCTGCTGGAATTGCATTAATCAAATGAATCTTTAATTCTGAAATTTAGTGACTTTTTTCTCTTTTCTAAACTCCCATTGAATTATTTTGATTGCTCACAACCAAACAGTGCATGTGTAGAATGGAAGGTTTGTTTCCTTCTAAACACAGGTAATTTTTCATGGTGATAGCTTTGAAATAGAGTGATCACAGTAATATGAAGAATAGTCACAATGTGAACTAGAAGAAGAGGTATTACATCTGTAAGAGGAAAAGGAAAAGATGTATTGTCAGTAGAAACAGACAAGAAACCTTGAATGATTTGTCTTTTCCCCTCTGTGCATTCCAGCCAGAAAAGATGCTGAGATGGGGCTTATGAGGACCAAAAGGTTAAAGAGGGGTAACTGAGAAGATGGGAGAGACAGAAATACATTAATAGTAGGGAAATAATCAACTCCTGAAAGAGAAAAATCCAAGATTTCAGTATCTTGATCTGCATTTAACTGTGTCTTCTGATGAGCTCTACTTTATGGCTTCTCTAAGGTGAAACTGAGCAAACAGGAATGTTAAACATTACTGTTAACTGTAGCTATCCAGAAAGTCCTGTTTAAGAATACAGAAATGAGTTTTTCAGGTTCTAGCTTGATGTTTTTTTCCTCCCACCCCAAGTCTGTTAAAAAAAGATCAAACAAACCCCCACAAACAAAACCACAAACCAAACAGAAAACCACAACTACAAACCAAGCAAAAAAACCCCAAAAACCAAAACCAACCAAAAAAACCAAGAAACAAAAAACCAAACCACCTTGGCAGCAAAACATTTGTGGCCCAGGCAGAAAATTTCAGTACATTCTGCTTTAGATCAGTCTTTGCTCACAAAACCTGGACCTAAAAAATAATTAGTTTATTAAAAATAGTTCATTAGATGGTACTGTTTTACCTTGAAGTGCCTCTTTTTTTCAAGGACTGCTCTCCCATCCTGAAGTTGGGATATAAATGGGAATAATATTCGTTAAGGAAGAAGAAGAGTTGAGAGCAGTAGTAGTAGTGGCAGTGGTATTATCTTTCCAAAGTATTTAATTTATTCATACTCATCTGGACAAAATTTGTCATATTGATCCAGGTAACTGTTTTTCTTGGTGAGACAAGAAAGGTGTTGATGTTATATCACAAAAAAATCACATCTGAAGTCTAAAAAGTGAGCTACTACTGACCTGCACCAACTCTTGCTTAGAAACTAATAGTGAATGTTCAGATTTTCCTTCAGAATGTTCTTGATGCTCTGTTGCAGTGGGAGGTGAGGGACCTGCAGTGCTCTTTGTCATCTGACTGCAGGAATTTTGTAAGAAAGTCACCACATGAAACATCCTTACAGACTGTCGTCATGGAGGCTACTGACTGGATTACTGAGCACCCTGAAATAGGTTTCAGTGCATTTGAGGGCAAAAAAATCATAGAAGCATTAAGGGTGGAAAAGACCTCCAAGATCACCAAGTCCAGCCATCAACCACCACCATGTTCACCACTAAACCATGTCCTGAATTTGCTGTTACCTGCAACTCAGTATTTGTTTAATGACCTATCTTATATTCTTTCTTTCTTGCTGATCTGTTTAGCCTTTTTTTATTTTTTTTAAGAAGGGGTAGAGAGAATCCTAAGCATGACCTCTTAGGCTCTGGTTTGTACTTGTTGCACAGCCTCTCTTCCTGTCTTTCTTCAGTTGCTTTGGGACTTAAAAATATGAAAAAAAAAAAAAAAAAAAAAGCTGTCCCTTCCAGTGTAATGTGCTTTTAGGATAGTGCTGCTAAAACTTAGCAATAGAGGAGACTAATTTTCACTGTTAATGGCAGTCTGTTTAAAAAGTCGTATCGGTTTTCCTCTTACGCTGATGACTGAGATGTAGGAGTTTGTCTTGTTCCACTGGGGAACTGCTGCATTTTCATAATAATTTTTGGAGCTTCAAAATTGCTGCCATCTTGGGAAAAGACAAAATGTCCTTTTTTCTTTTTTTTTTGCCTTTTTTTTAAATTGGAAAGGCAATTTCTTTGGTGTTCTATCTTCATGTGAAATACTTCTTATGTCTTGGAAATAATCTCCTGTTGAAAGTGTTGTCAGATTCAGAATGCCTCTGATACATTTGGACTTCAAAGCATGATCTGAATCGAACTGAAAATGTCCAGAGCACTGCTACAAATCAGGCGCCTTCCTTGTGCCGAGCAGTCGTGCTGCTTGTTGATTGAGTTGGAAAGACGACCAGTCATCAGTCTCTGACAGGGAAAGTACTTGCTTATATTTTCAGATCCTGCATTTTACTTGCAAATACAGTCCTTGGAGAGGTCTGCAATCAGGCCTTTTGTTTGCTTTTTTGTTAGTCCAATCTAAGCGACAGGCCTGGCTTGTTTAGGAGAGCTGCAAAGCCTGTCTAGCCTTGGCCAAGTTTTGAACAGTTCAGGTTTTCTCCCATCTTTCCAAGCCTCCCATTCCTTGCACCTGGAGAACTATTTGGCTGAAGTTTCATCTCGGTGTGGTGAAAGGCTGCCTTCCACATCCTCAGAAATGACTGGGGTTTTCTTTAGTCTCTTGTCATCTCCAGTGTCATGGTCTCTGCAATGGGGTCGTAAAAGACTTTGGGGAGAGGGGTTGGCAGTGCTTTGACCCCCAGTTTCAGCCTAGTAGAATATAATTTGTAGTGTGCCTTTTGGTGTGTCCTGCTGTTAAACAAGGCTGATGCTCACTGAAGAGATCTTAGACATTTGAAGAGCCAGGCTCTTTATAGAAGTGTGCAGCAGGAAAATTGCCAGCAATGGACATAATTAATTAAAATGTCTCTACTTGATACCAAGAAAAGGTTTTTCACTATGAGGACAGCCAGGTGTGGAAACAGGTCGCTCAGAGCAGGTTTGAAGTTTTTATCCATCAAGGCTCTCAAGATCCAGAGCAACCTGGTCTGTTCTTGTGGCTGACCCTGCTTGGAGCTGGAGACCTGCTGAGATCCCTTCCAACCTGAACTATACTGTGGTTCTAGGTAAGGGAAGAGGATGCACAAGACGTGAAAATCAGTAACTAGTATTTGCTTGGTCTAGTCCTCCTTTGGTCTCTCCTCCTCTTCAAAAGGGAACTCTCACCCCTATGTCTTCATCTTCAGTTTGTCTAGTCAGGTAACAGTACTTGCTTGTCTAGAAGGATTTTTATTGTGAGTTATTTTTGGACACTTGTTTCCATTTATTTAATCTAAAGGCAGCATTGGGCTCCCTGATTCCTCTATGATTGTTGCAAATTATTACTCTTTGCCTTTCTTGCATAGATGGTTTGATAATGGCTTATTGTACTGCTGTGTGTTAGCAGAAGGAGAGTCTCCCTTTGGAGTCCCCAGACTGAAGGCAGTGCTTTAAAGCACAGTATGAGAGGAAGCTGCTTAATTTTGGTTTGTGTCTCTTTTGAACAACAGCCTGACAAGCTGAGTTTGGTACTTGTTTGTATTTTTGTGTGTTACCTTTTGACTGCTCTGATTGCAGTATGGATCCAAAAACCAGGAAGTTTCAATTTATTGTATGGAGAAAGGTAAAATAGAGTATTCCTTTAAAGACTGTACTGGTTTGCTTCAGTTTTTAATACCCTTTGTTCATTTAAAGTTATTAACATGTTGACTGTATTTGCCTTTATTGCCCCTATGCAAATTGCTGTTGATTGAGTTAATTTAAACAACCTGGTTGGGACCTTCAGGCATTACTACACTGGAAATGTTAATAATGAATCAAATAACCACAGGTGCCTCTTTCCCCAGCAACAGACACTCTCCTTAAAAACTCATTTGCTTTTCATGCTTGCTTAATTATTTAGGCAAGCAGCCATGGATGTTTCACAGTGTGAATTCTCATCGTGTTCCAACTGCCCAGTCTTTGTCTTTCCAGAGGAATATCTTAACCACTGTCACCATTTGTAGTGCTTTGCCAGAATGCCACACTATGGTCTTGGAAAGCCTTTTTGGAAATTGCTGGTGGAAGGGTTATTGATTTATAACTGCATGGAACTTAGGGTCAAACAAAAACTTCCATTCAATGGTGGCAGCTTTATTTTTTGCTACTGTTCAGAAGTTAACGTGACCTGGTAACCTGGTAACTGTATGAATGGGAGATTCCCTGTTTCCCAAAGAGAGTTTAAAATTCTGGAAGGTGTTAGACTGATGAATTCCTGTGTTACTGGAAATGAGGTGTTTGTTGTTATTTCTGAAAGTGGGAGTATATTGGTATTTGTGAACAGATCAGGCATGATGTGAAAGCAAGAGGAAATTATGAAAGGATAAGAGTCTCTGGAAGTGTCCCTTTGAAATCAGTGTCTGATGACTGACAGATGTGAAATGAAAAGACTCTGTCTCCAAAAAATACTGTGAAGGGCAAAGAGCATAACAAGTAGAAGGATCTTGTGAAGATGTAACTGAATAATTGGAAGCCATTCCTTCACTAAATGCCCCTTTTAATTAACATAATGTGTTTGATAATGAGAACAGAAATTAACTATTGGTAAAGGACAACATCTTAGAGAATTTTAAGGTCTCCTGTAAAAGGAGGCTTTTGCAGTGCCTTGGTGAGCACATCCTTTTTTGTCTGAAAAATGTCTTCCTGCTAAAGAATCTACTTGGTTTTTTGTTTTGCTTTTTTCTTTTTTAAAATAAAAAATCTGTGATGGATCCACATGCTTGTAAAATTACTCTGTTAAATATGAGTTGAAGGTAAGAGAATATGGTAAAAATTATCAGAGTATGCAGATACTTTAAAATCTCCCCTCTAACAAAGGTTGACATCCCTCTTTTGTATTAGGTGTTGATGCTTAAACCTAGTGATTGCATCAAGTTTAGGAAATTTTAATATCTGGTGAAAATCTGCAAAAAAAGAGCACAAGTCTTATGAAAGTGTATAAAACAATTGTCTCACTTCAGCAGTTTTGATTGGGGAGAGTTTGGAGAAATACTGTTTTTCAGTATGATCCTTTTAAATTAAGGGGAAAAGAGGCTGAAGTTGATGTGGTAAGCTTTAAAGCTGCACCAATTCAAGTTTAAGCCAGACACATCCTTTTAGAAGGGCATTTTTGTTTATTCACCATTCTAAGAACTCATATAAAATTAGGTTTTTTAAATGCAAATGTCATATGATTCTAAATTTGGAGCGTTAAGCTTTTGATGGATTGGAGTATATGAATTTTTATAAGAAGTTCTTAATGAAGAAAGAACTAGAAATTAAAGTAGGCCTCTAAATTAATTCTCTTAATTTTCTAAGCTTAATGGAGTGCAGAAAAACCAAATGATGAGAGTAAAGAAAGACCCTCTCTAAATGCCTGTTTTATATCATATCTCTTCTATCACGGGATCTGTGTGTGCGTAACAGTTGAAATCAGTGATAGCGGAATAAAATTTTAGTGAGAGGGCCACCTTCCACTAAACCCAGAAGATTTTAAATATCACGTTTGAGGAGTTCAATAGCATTACAGATTTCTGGGTGAACTTTATGGCGTCTTTAATTTTTCATTTATGAGAAGTGCCCCAGAACCTGTGAATATCTGTTAACTTTTAAAGTTGAGAAGCATATTGTTTGAGAGGGCCTGAAGTCTTTTTTCCTACTGATTTGCCAGGAAAAGTGGAAGCAATTATATATTCCTGATTCTTTTTGTGACCCTGGCATTAAAAATGTGTGAGCTTCATGAGGAAAACAATACAGAACATGGAATGTACTTTATATTTCGCTTTCTTTCTAAATTGGTAGCAACCAGGAACTACAAAGAAATGTGCTTGGGAGCAAAAGAAAGAAATTCCCTCATTTACTATTTCTGTTTTAATTTATTATTTTGTGCAAATACACTGCTTGCACCTTGAAGTCAGCCATAAAACACTGGTGATGTGAGTGAAGTGGAAAAGCAGGTTAGATTTAAGTGCATTACTTCTCAACTAAACCATGGATCAGAAGACTTTTAGTTAGGCCAAGGAAAGAAGGATAGTCATTGAGCACATTTATTATTCATTTGTCTTTGCTTTGGATTTAATTTGGCAATCACTTTGATTGTTAGAACTTCCCTAGAAAAAATACCTGCTGCTTTATGCCTCTTCATATTTATTTGCTCTTTATTATGGAAAGTTTGCTTGGGAGGAGTTTCTTAGCGAGTGACGTGGTTTGATGGTGGCAAACATCAAGTATTTGGATGTCGTGACAAGGAAAAAGGCTAGAAGGAAAAATACTTGTTTAGATTAGAGTTTTATGGTTTTTTTCCTAGACTAAAATGAAGGAACTAGATGAGTTTGTGAAGCCTCTAATGGAAACGTCATATGTACTTGGCTCCACTGAAGTAACTTTATTGATTTGTGCGGTGAAATCGTCCTTGCAGAACAAGATCTAAGTGATGAGGTTTAAGATTTATAGTAACTTGGTCAGCCAGCTTAGAAGGCTGAAATTACAGCCAAACCCTCATTCTTTATGTTAATATTTTTTAGACAAAAGGTCAAAGCAACCCCTTTCGAGCTTGCCATGAATCTAAAGCCAACTGAAACACTGCAGACACTTTGCTTTAGTGATATCTGTTCTGCCTCTGTGGCTCATGGAAAGTCACACGCTCTCAGACTCCAGTACGAATTGCCAGATTCAGTAGGTGATTTTTCTTTTTTCTGTATAAAATTTGGTGACTTATTCCCAAGAAAATACACTTCTCCTTCAGAGGGTATGTTTTGCTCTTTTCCTTCCCTGAGAATAGTGCTTCTATGTTGTCTGCTATTTCAGGAAAAAAAGGGCAGTAAAATTTTAGGCTGTATTTTTGCATCTTCTATGCCAGTCCAACCATTGGTCAGACACAGCGTGGAAGATACTCACTTTTCACTAAATATGGAATGAATTACCATCATATAATGTATAATTGATTGCACAGTCACTTTCAGGATAGTGATCATTCTGAGGATTTCTTTGAAGTTCTGATTTCTGATTTTTTTTATGTATTTGAGAAAAATACACGTTAAGAACATTTTCACTAAACATTTTCACTAAATTTTGAAGGGCTAGGTGAAAATATGTCAGTTGTTTGGGGGTTTGGTTGTTGTTGTTGTTGAGATACATATATTTTTGCTAGCTTAGTAGAAGCATCTATACACTTGGGAGGAAAGCCTGCTTTTAAACTAATGTTGGCAAAGCTCTTTGATGAAAGAGCAATAGTTTTTTAATTCCATAGGCTTGTACCATAATCATCAACTCAGTTGTGCAATTGACTGCTTAGTAAACACTTCACTATCCAGGCATAGGAAAGAGAGGGGCAGTTTTGTTCCAGAAAAGCAGTAGAATATATACCATTGTTAAAAACCAAGCAAAATAAAAACCTACTTGCTTGGAGTGTAGGAGGATGGAGTTTTTTATACTAACCTTGACCTTTACATATGCCCTGGGGGAAGCAAGGTGTTCATGGAGCTCCGTGGGAATGTTTGAGACCGATTGGGAACTGGAGTATATCCTGCCTTTCTTGCTGACCACAAAAACACACCTTAAGATAGAGAAAGGAAACTTCCTCAGACTTGTAAAATACAAATACAGTTGTCTATGCTATAAATTGCAAATCAGACTATGAAGAGTAACTCCTCCCCTCAATTTACATCCTCCTGGGTGCAGCAGTGAAGGAGGGGAAGGGAGCAGAGCTCTGTCCCTGGTGCCTGAGCAGGTTTGCTGTGGTTTAGGGCTTTCCTGAATTTTTTTGTTTTGTTTTGTTTTGATTCTTAATGTTTTTAATGTGATCTGAAGCAATGTCCAAACAGCAAGAAATGACAAATAACCCTTGGGGCATGTAGCACCACTCCTTGATTTGGTGAAAAGCTTGGTGTGTGCTTGTGCAATACTTAATTATGCCACTACAGATGATCATGCAGAACTGAAATTTGCACTGACTTGTATTTGCTCAGGTTTTGTAATGGTACAAGATAAATGACACTTTATATATACATTGAAGTCTACTTAGTAATGCCTTATGATGTAAAGTGACAACTGAAAAAGTGTGCTGCAGAGCAGCCCTGAGCCCACTGAAGAGCATGATGAACAACTTTTTATAATTTTTTCAATATAAACTTATGCATTGATTTACAATGCTAATTTGTGCAGATTTTGACAAGCACTGAGTATTATCCTGTACATATGAATATTGCTTGTATAACTTGAATTTTTTTTTGAGCAGGCTAAGATTTCAAAAGTTGGGGTTTTCTCCTTTCCATATAAATGTTCTATTAAAAACATTGGTGGTTTAAGATTTACATAATGCTTTTTTTGTCTTTTAATAGGTGAATGTCTATGTGCTGGGAAAAACTTTCCTTCTGTTGGCCAGAGAACTCTGCATAAATGCTCCAGCCATAGGTATTTTTTTAATGATTTGACTTTTCCATGGTTACTTGACAAAAATATGTATATATATGTGTATATATACATAGTATTGTATGTTAATACCCAAGTAGTAACTTTAAAGTGAAGCTGGAATCAATCCAGGTGGAGGAGCATTGCTGACTGTAAGAGCCTGTTCTCCTTTATGTAAGAGCTTTTTTGGAACTAGATGCTGTTTTCTTTTGCAAATAGTTTTGTTGCTTTTTCCAAGAGTAATTTAAGCTATACTAAGACAATGGACTGACGTGTAACAAATTTGTGTGTGTCAGCAAGCTCCTACAGGCCTGTCACGCTTCAGTTCCACAGATGCAACATTTGATAAGTATTTGCCAAATTTACTATCTGTCCATCACCTGTAGCTGAGGTGTTCATTGCTTGAAATACAAATGGCTTGATGGAAAATGAGGAGCAACTTTTTCCAAACATGTGAATAACTTTTAATAAGTCAATACTGAAATCATAACTGTGATAGGAAGGTGGGTTATAACCTGTCAAAAGGGTATAAAAGCCATTCTCTAGGTTGTGGGTTTAAGCCAAGGGAAATTTGTGCCAATTCCAGTTAAAAGAGTGCATTTATAGTGAGGTCTTGTGACTGTTATCCACCTCTGTGCAGGAATTATCTGCCATGTTCTTTACCCACTCCCACTCCCACTCTCCTTTATCTGTACCAAGAGACTCAGATGGCTGTGTTGAGGAACAACAGCACAGGCACACCCCTTCAGCTGTACTGGGCTGGCAGGGGAGCAGGAAGGGGGAGCAGCAGCTCACACAGGAGCATCGCCACAGCAGCGCCCGGGGAGCGTGGCACTGCGCAGCCGTCGGCCGCCGCGGCCCGCTGCCTTCAGCAGCACAGCGCCAGCTCTGGCAGACAGGTCTTCACTTCCCTTCTTATTTTTCATTACATTTCTTGGGTTTTTTTAGAGAGAGAAAACAGGCAGGATTTGCATTGCGGCTTAGTTTCAAGGTGAAAATTAATGCAGCTTGGGAAAAGGCAAACCATGTTAGATGTAGAGGTATTTGTTGTACGCGGAAAAAATACTGGTTTAGACTGCTGTTTGACTACTCTCTTCCAAGGTCGTCCATAAGATTTATAAAATCCAGTAAATATTTCTGATTGGCTCAGCTGTAATGATCATCAGACCTTTGAGAAAAAACATGTACTTTTATCACCTTCTGAGAAAAGTACTAACATGAAATGACAGCTGATAGTACCTGAGACCGTGTTTTCCAAAAAAGATAGAGCAGGAAGAAAGATCCAAGAGCTTTTTTTTTTTTTAAGGTGGCTTATTTCTAATTAGTAATCTTAAGTGAACCTAAAACCCATCTTGCAAGTATTTCTCTAATGCCTGCTGCTCTGTATAAGGATGGGGGATGTAAATTCAGATAGTGTCTGCCAGTATTACAGCCCTGGGCTAAATTTGTGATGCAGCCTGTCACTGAATTAATTAACTTCATCTGTGTGTCTTGACTCTGGCCATTCAAGGGGGGGGTGCAGTTTGACAGGATCAAGTGGCAGTGTTGCTGTTTGGTGGGCAGGCTGGAGGTTAACATAGATGCTGCATGTGAAGGGGGATATGAGGAGTTTTCAAATATAACTACAGGATGATTTTGATCAGCTTTGATTACACTGGTTTGTCTATCTTCAGCTTGGGCAACACACAAAAACCCCTGAGCTTTCACGAACGTCAGCTCCTTTTCTCATGAAGGGAGAATAAAGGCTGCAGATGGATAGTTTCAGTTACCAAGAGTGGGGACCTTCTTATTTGCTGGGTGTGGATGCACACAGGGACCAGACTACAGTGTCATCACCCCTGTTAGCTGTACATGAATTAACATACACAAGCCATAAGGTCAGCAAAGATCAAGTACACAGGATTTAGGGCAAGTAAAAATGTTTTATATTTCACAGATTCATAAACTGCTCTAGTTTAGAACATTCTGTTTGAGTCAGCTTCAGTCTGCAAGTTAGTTATCTATATACAAAATAAATGCACAGTACGTGCAAAATTTAACATTTTTCTGCATGTTGCAGTCTTAATTATTAAGTCAAATAGCTTATGAATAAATAAAATAAGATTAAATTCAAGAGCATTCCTTCACTTATTTGTATAGCCTGATGTAGCAGATAGGTAAGTAGCGTAACATTCCATACTGCTGCAGAGTTCGTAGTAAAACCAAAAAATCCCTTAATGTGCATCACTGCAGCACTGGAATACAATCAAGGTGAAATGCATCATGCATAGAAAATGAGCTCAGGTATTTGTCCTCCTTGTACTCCAGTTCCATTAGTACTGTCCGACGAGCACTGGAACTGGAACGTCACTTTCCCGCACTGCACTTCAGTCATTCCCTCTTGTCCAAAGTAACTGAGTTCGTTGCCATCAAGAATAGCACTTACATTGTAAAATGTGTCTTGCTCAACCTGCACAGGGTGTTCAAACCACACAGAGAAGGTGTTACTGGAGCCGTCGGAGGTAAACTTTGTCAGATTCTGAGCAAGGACAACACCTAAGCGCTTCAGTTCGATTTTGACACTGTATTCAGCTTTGCCACAGCTTGACCCATACAATCCCAGTCCTGCTATAAATATCCGTTTGTCTACGGCAAACTGAATACTGTCACATCGCCCCCGGTACCTCCACTGATTGCTGCGATACGCAGACGACTGAAACCGATGGCAGCGCTGAGGCACGAGTCCTTTTCTTTTTGTCAGGGGGAACTCTAATTTGGGTTTATTTGCGGCTGTGTACCATAGGAATATGTTGTGAGTCTCCTCAAGGGTGAGGATGTCGGACTGGGCAGCTCCGTTGGCAAACTCTTCCAAAGTCATGGTTGGAATCCGCACCAAGTACAAAGCTTTCCCTAATACATTCCTCTTGTTGCGTGGCGTAACCGGTAGCCCTTGCCTTTTGCATTCAGCCTCTGCCCAGTTGAGAACAGCCTCGAAAACTACCACTTCCTTGGTGTTGAGCGCTTCCCGGGTTACAATGATCTCTAGTGTTTGTTGGTCTATCTCACAGAAGCCCTCTGACTTCAGTGCCATTTCTGCCTGAGCATCAATCACTTCCCAGCAGCGCTGCGTCAGCTCTGGCTCCTCGAAGAGCCTGCTCTGAGACAGCAGGACACAAGCGTTCTTTGCTTCTAAGCTGGTCTCCAAGAAATTGACGCAAGCCTTTGCTAGGGCCGGCACGATGTACTTCTTGGCAGCATAGAGTGTAGCCAGAACTGTGTCAGCTTCCAGGTCTATTTCATCACTATACATGTATCTAGACGGGGGGAAAAAAAATTAGTTTCTCAGGGAAAAAAAAAAAAAAAAAAAAAAAAAGTAGGCCATGAAAATAATCTATAGTCGTCTTTGCTGGCAGTGAATCTGACACTCAGTATTTGTCAGCACATTAAATAAACAGCAATAAGTGCATATTGCACAATGCCAATTAGGAGATGTATATTTTATAAGCTACTTTGACTCTGTCCATGTAATTAGGAGACTTGTAGTGGCCACTTACTTTAATAGGATTAGAAAGGCTGCAGGTTCCACATCTGGTATATGGATTTCAGATTTGACCTCTGCGAGATCGCCGTAAAACATAGCATAGAAGACAGAGCTACCAACTGCCAAAACATACTGGAAAATAAAGAGAGAGAAGCCTCAGTAACATGGATCAGGAACAGCTGAGCGTGCTGGCTTTCGTAAAAGCTACATTTAGCGAAAGTTACAAGCTGCAGTGGAAGCAGAACACTGCCTTTAGACTGTTCCCTTTAATTGCAGTGTGTGTGAATTACTTCTGGGATTATACAAGAGCTATAATTAGGAAAAAAAAAAAGTGGAACCTAGTTGTAAGGCAGGGGGAGAAGGCGACCTGCACAGCAGCATTAAAAAGCCAAAAATTATCTGCACAAACCTTATGGGCAGGAACTTTCTTGGATGCCCCTGGCGGGCCCACGATGAAGTGAACGTCAGCCATGAGTTCGTTATTGAACATCAGCGCGTTCCTGCAAGCAGGGGAGGGGGGAGAAGCCCCGTTAGCCGCGGGCTGCCCCTCGCCCGGTGCCCCAGCCTCCCGCCGGCGGCCCCCGGGGCTCCGGCCCATCCCTGCGCTCACGCCTGGCCGGGGCGCAGGTGCACAGGGCGGGCGCCTCTCTCTCTCTCTCCCGCCCGCCCGGGGAGGGTCCGGCGGGCCTGGCCCTTACCTCTCCCGCAGCGTGGGATGGAAGGATTGCCAGTTGGCGCTCTCCAAGTTGTTGTTGTTGAGGTTTTGGAGCTGGGGCGGCGGGGGCGGCTGGGCGCTCTGCTGGAGCTGCAGGGCGTTCTTCTTGCTGTTGGCAGCGGTGGCGGCGGCGGCGGCGTTGCTGTTTGCAATGTTAGTGTTGGTGCTGGCAGGGTAAAGTTCTGCAGCCATCTTCTTCTTCAGGGACAGGGGCACTATCTCATAGCATCCTGGCACCTTGCCGTTTGACCTCACACTCTTTTTGGACTTCTTTAAGGTCTCTGGAAGCAGAAGAAAAAAAGTCAAACACTTCATGATCCTGCCATTGAGGCAACCAGGGGGCAGTGGCATGAGCAAGAGAACTAACAGATCCCAAATGCGAGTCCCACTATGAGGATGTTTTGTACGCTTCTAGATGCAGGGTGGCCTTTGGTTTTTTTGGAGTGTGTGCCCGCTCTTTGGTTACCGGCCCGACGCACCTTTCCGGGGGGAAAGGGGTGATGCTGTGTCGGATCAGTGCCAGCGCTCACCTTGGCTTGCGGGGGGGTCCCAGCCTCCACGGCACTGCCACGACTGCAGCGGGGAGCCCGAGCGGGGCCGGCAAGCAGTTCCTTCCCCAAGGAACGGGGAGAGAAAAATTAATAAGAAAAAAAAAAAAAAAGCAAAAAA
>VWZW01007733.1:929-371590 GCA_013397115.1 Edolisoma coerulescens | reverse complement strand
GGGGAGCCGCGCTGCCCCGCGGGGCCGCCGCTCGGGGCGCGGGGGCCCGGCCGCGGCGGGACCGCTCCAGCCGAGGGACTTGCGGGGCTTCCCTCCCCTTTCCCCGCAGTCACCGTGCACTGCCCGAGCTCGCCCTCCCCTCCCAGCCCGGGCCGTCCCGCCCATCCTCCGGGATCGTTCGGCGAGGACTGACCCCCCCCCCCCTGTGCCCGTTCCCTGGGGGCGACCTGCAGCGGGGATCGGCTCCCGCTTCGCTGCTGGCCGTGCCGGCCCGGCAACCACTTTCGGTGGGGAGCACTCTTTTAAGCAGCGCTCGAAATGGTTCTTACACCCCTCTTAGTGACTTGTGTGGCATCAAAGTTCTTCCAAAAGTCCAAGTTCCAAGTCAGATTTGGGATCAGGAGGGAAGGGAAAGTCTTCGGAAAAACACATGCTCCTTTCTTAAAACGTGAAATAATGTTTTTCTTGTGATTGCTTCACGGCCCCAACATCCCCTTTGAGGAAAACCAACGGGTTTTTTGCCCGACTGGAACCTGCTCACTTGTGTGGAGGGGTTTCAGCCCCAAAGGTCACCCAAAGCCAAAGGGGGCCCTCCTGGGAGCAGGGCACCCTCAGTGCACCCATGCTGGTTTGTTGCCCCTGGAAGGAAGCAAAGTGTTTGGAGTTTGCAGCTTCTAACATTTATTTATTTACTTACTTATTTTCGAATGTTTGCATCCATGCAGGACATGTCTATGCTAACCTGGGTTCTGCTTCTGATTCATATATTCACCCTCTTACCTTTTTTTGGCTTCTTTAAGGCGTGCTATTTAAAACCCACCCACGCATTCATTTTCTGACTGTTTGGTAGCTTCAGAATTCAAATTAACGATGTGCAATGTTTTGTCAAATGACCTGTGGGCATGAATGCCAGCAGAAATGTCTGAATAGCTACAATGCAAATGTGTAAATGCTCCCGAAACTCAGATCTGAAACTCAGCTTCAGAGAGAGAGCTGAGAGGTGCTCCTTGCTCTGCTCTGCTCCGTTCTGGCGGCTGCAGGAGCTGAAGTTGGGCACTCTCCGGATAACAAGGGATGGAAAAGCAAACCAGGCATTGCTTTGTAACATCACACGTGTTCCTGTAGTGCAAAGAGCAAAGTTTAAATGTACGTTGGAACCCCAGGCTATGGCTTCTGAAAGGTTGGGTTTTTTGTTGTTGAATTTGGAATTCGTCATTTCTCTAGAGTAGAGCTTTATAAAATCATACTTGCAAGTGCAGAACACCTGTCCTTAAAATCATGGGGATCAGTGAAGTTCTCCTAAACCTTTGATATTTAGGGTCATATTTAGGAGGGGACTGCAGCCTGGAATTTCTTTAGTTTTGAGGGAGTTTGAGGTTGGAAGTTCTTGCTTTATAAGTGCTTTCATTTAAATGCTTCTGCGGGGCTGATGGCATTATCACCTATGGTGTGATCTTGGTAATTATGGATAGCAACAGGGCGTCATTGTCAGAACTTGGTGCTAAATGAGACTGCTTTGATTAGTTGTAAATCCCTAAGATTTTTCCAGTGTTTTGAGCTGAATTTTCGTCTTTATCAGTTTAAGTGCCCACATAGGGGATCAGCAGAGGAAATTGAGTTGAGACTAATAGTTAACAATTTACCGTACATCATGGATTTTCGGTCAAGTGATAAAAGGCTGGCAGGAAATGAGAAATTGATATCTCAACCAAGAGTAAACATGTGTTAAGTGTAGCTTTTACAAGATTGTTTGATAAATTATAAATTGGTTTAGGCAGAGCACAATCCATACTGACATATTTTGGTTAGTTTGAAGCTGATAACACCGCTTGAAATAAGTTTGTACATCTGGAGGCAGATCTGTGGCCGATGTAAATTGTCTTAGTGCTAATGATGTAATTGGGTTCCAGCACTTTATGCTGATGGAGGGTCTGCCTTAATGTCTGTCATAAACAGTGCTTCGTATTCTTGGAATATGAGTCTGAGAAGCAGCTGGAATTAACTTTGAAGGTAACTAGATTTTTGTTAGGGAGGATTTTAAGCAAATGAAATGTTTTTGAAGCTTACTTTGTAGTTAGATTTGAGATGAAACATGCAAGTTACCTTGTTACTTTTTGAGAGATGTTAGAAGTTTTGGGCCTACATCATGTCCTCATTCTGCAAAAGCTTTTGTAAATGCTTCACTTTGGGCATAATTTCACTGATTCTGGTAACACTGCTCACTTGTCAGAGTCAGCGTGTGCCGCCTGGGACGCTGAAAAGCGTGCAAGAATGTTTGTGCAGTGCTTTAAAGACCTCTTGTTTATAAAGCAAGAAATTATTTTGTTTTAGGTTACCTAAAAAGTTGCTTCTAAAGCTTAGTGGTCAGAAGGGTCTGGCCCTGCAGCACAGTCTGTGATTGCCAGACGAGCACAGCAGCCTCAGTGCACTGCGTTTCCTAAATCGATGGTAGGGTTAGACATAATTGTGCTCCTTTCTGTTGCAGATCCGTGTTTGTATATTCCTCGTTTTGCACACATGCTGGAGTTTGGGGATAAGAACCACGAGGTGTCCATGACGGCTCTGAGGCTGCTGCAGAGGATGAAGCGGGACTGGATGCACACCGGCCGCCGGCCCTCGGGGCTCTGCGGAGCAGGTGTGTCAGAGCCTGGGTGTATCCTTCCCCCTCAGCAGGTGGGATGGGAAAGCCTGGAACAGATGAGGACTTTCCCCTTTCATTGGTGATATCCACGTTCTCGGGGTTTTGTTCCATCAGGCATCTACAGATTATGTAGGTCTTCATCGAAATAGCTTCTGAAACTCTTAACTTCATTTTTGCCCTTGCTCCTACAGTATTTGCTCAGATCCTTTGTAGCTTACAGTTTGGATTTTTCTAAGCTCCTTTCTGGTGCTTTTCTTGCCCCCACTCTGCAGGCTCTAACTGCTAAAAGGTTTTTTTGTCAGCTAAAACGACACCATTAGTGCAAGCACTTTGATTTGTGTCTTTACACAGAGTCTTATGCAAGAAGTGCCCTCTTTGACCTGTTTTGTGAAATTATTTTTCTCTCTTTTTTCATCTTTTTCCAAGATCCATCGCTGTCATGATGCTTGCATAAAACCTATGGGTTTGGGAGGGCCACGTTAAAAGACAGTAGCCAGTGAGGTCAGAGTAACCAAGAGTGTAGGTAGTCACAGAGTTCATGTATGTGCTTTATTTTATTTGAAAGATCTTACATGTGTATGCATGAATGAGAAGTAATGCTCAAACCTTTGGGAACCCAGGACTATGCAATCTTTTTGACATTTCTAGCCCCTTTTTGTTAATAGTACTTGATTGTTGCACATTGCTAAAAATTTGAGTGTAGACTCTGGGAGAGCAGTCTGCTCTTTGATGCACTGCTTGGGCTGTATCCACACAAGCACGTAATTTAATTCAACAGACATGGATCAGTAGATGGAAGCAGGTGGTGCTGAGCCCCCTCTATCCATCCATACAATATGCAGCTCACGTGTTGGACTGTGGACTGGGTTTAGTTTGGTTCCCTAAATGTCTGTGCCACACGTAGATTGAAGGACCAGTTGTTAGTTCAGCCCTGATATTCCCTTTAGGAGCACTTTAATCACATACCAGAAGTGGAGCTCTGGTTTAGTTTCTTCTGTAAAAAAGCACTTTTGTATGCTTAAAACTGCTCTGCACAGTGAGCTACTGTATGATGAGTGGGGGTGGTGCTTCAAAACAGAGCTGGTGCTCTGAATCAACACCCCATGTAAATGCAACTGGTTATCTGGCTGTCGAGGGTCTTGCAGGAGAGCACTTGGGCACCAGCAAGACAGGGATGGTAGTGGCAGCAGTGAGGAGACCAGTTTAGGCACATTCAGTGTTTCTCTGGAGACCTTCTTATTCAGGACAGAATTCAGTGAGTTCTGCTAAAAAGATGATAACTGAAAATAAGGGATCATTGAAATGTTCTTGTGCTGTAGATGACCATGGCTTGCCAAATGTTAAAGCATAGAATTTTTCAGGATGCAATTTGCACTCGGCTTAGTGGGTAGAAAGCAAAGTTTGTAAAGTCAAGTCCATCACCAGTATTCAAGGACACAACTGAGCATTTACAGCTCTTTAGCTGAAGGCAGGGACAGAGAGAGGGTGTAGTTACCTGACTGTTTTCTGCTTTTCTTCAGGAAATTTCCCTCTTTTTGATATTGACTTTCCCTGCTTGTTCTCTAGCTCTGCTAGTGGCAGCAAGAATGCATGATTTCCGACGGACTGTTAAAGAGGTCATCAGGGTGGTGAAGGTTTGTGAGTCTACATTAAGGAAAAGGTTAGTGCAGTCTTATTGCTTTTATCTTTCGTTTACAGTACTGAACAGTGATACTGTCTAAAATAAATGTATATTGGAGAAAACCAGGTTATTTTCACATGTGCCATGAATTAAAAAGGTGTATGTTTTAGCTGGTCATTTTGAAGTACTACCACCTTGCCTCTTATGTAAGGCCTCAGATGCTTAGCACAGATGGTAAGGAGCACTGTGCCTATTTGCAGGTGAAGACTTGAAGGCAAAAAAATTACTGTGTCAGTAATATTAACAGTGTTGTCATGTCCTCAGAAAAAATAATTTACTGATTCTCAAAGCTGACAGTCTGCTGTGAGATGTTTTTTTTTCCATTAATCCAGAATTCAATGATGAAACGTCTTGTCTTTAAGCTGTTATTGAACAGAACTTTCCAAATATTTTGCTGGAATGTTCATTTTTGGTAGTGTTGCACTGCTAATAAATTGAAGACAGCACAGTGAATCTAATGATAAGTTCAGTGAAGTATCCCCTGAAAGTGGGAATTTTCCAAGTAGCTTTTGTGTGTATTTTTTTAAAGATCTAGTAGCATTTTTCATATTTTAATGATGTAAGCAGATATCCAGTTTCTGTCATTTTACTTTTGAAAAGTTGCAACATTCTCTTTCCCCATAGGTTGAGTAAAAAATGACCTAACTGAAATACCATGATTTCTGTTGCCCACAGTTGGAAATTTTTCTATCACCAGTATATTCTGATGTTCATTCCCCCAAGGTCTGTCTTTAGAAAGCTTCCTTAGTGTCTCTCTTCACCTTGCTGGGATCAGCTTAATCACATCCAACCAAGCCTAATACTTGTTAAAAATACTCACTTACTAAATGTGGAAAATGTTTTTGCCCCAGATCTTCATTGATGGAGCAGGAATGATGCTATTTTCCTACTATGCATGGGTGGTATAGGGATAAACTTAAAGTGTTCTAAATGCATCAAGGTACTACAGCTATAAGGATGGAGCAGGACCAATGCCACATTTTTCTCCTGTGGCCAAAAGGTCATGTGTTTTAGTTGTGCATTTTGTATGATTAATGAGTTATGCACCACAATCTTCTCCAAGGTGCTTTGGTAAAATAGCTAAAGAGTTTGTACTTACTAAGAAAATAAGCATAATAAATTAGAGTTGGAAGGAAAATTAATTTGAGCAATTGTTTCAAGCGAGAAGATCTTCAAAATTCATGCTTTGAAATGTTTACTCAAGTCACACACATCAACTAAAATGACAGCCTTATTTACTTTGACAGGGTAAACGTGACAGCTGAATTATTTTCAGGCAGCTATAATTACAACTATTTATCATGAATCTATAAATTTGATTGATGTTTTTCAAATAAGAGCACGTTATATAGTATTTAACGAAGGCAAATAAAAAAAATACCTTTGAATAACTCTTTCTGCTCTCCAATTTTTTTCCTCTTCTTTCAAGAACTCCTTTCAAAATGCCATCAAATAGAAGTTGTCTAAATGAATAAGAACTTATTTCACATTCTTAAAAATTCCTTTGCTTCTCAGTTTGATGTGCAGTTTTATTTCCTTTTAATTATAGTTACTCTGGTTGGTGGAAGAGCTGCTGCTACTGCTTTGTGTTTTATGAAGGTGTTGGATGCTGTGCTCACTGCTGATGGCTTTGTCCTCACAGCTCTGGAAGTGAAACCCAACATGAGTCCAGATAATGCTGACACTCCCAGCCTGCAGGTTCTGCTGTGTGGTTTGATTTAGCTCCCAGCTGGCTTCTTGGGGAAGCACAGACCATTGGAAGCTGGGTTTGCTTTTGCTGCCCATGGCAGAAATCTGCAAGGGAAGGCCCCATACAATGTGCCTGTGCCTGGGAGGGGACAGGAATGTGTGGATGAGGATGAGGGAACGATGCTATTTAAGAAATCCTGATTGGGAATTCTTGTTTTGGGAAGACCCTCAGCAAGGGGTGGCAGCCCTTCCCTGAGAAGGGCACTATTCCTGGTCGTGGGCAGTGCAGCTGGTGGGACTGGGTTAGTTCACCCTGTTGTCCATCAGCTGGAGAGCACCAAGCCCGTCTGCCTGGAGGCTGTGTCCTCATTCACTGCTCTGAGCCGGAGGAGAAACTCTTAGGAGGAGGTTCACAAAAATGTGATGTATCTCCAGGTCATAAAAATTCACAACCTGGTCACAAGGGGAGTCTGTTTTGGAAGGAAAAAGTGACAAAGCGTGGCCTGTGTGTGCAGTCACTCATCTTCCAATCAAGAGTTCTTAATTTGGACATTGTTTAGTTAAAGAGCCGTGCTTGTTTATTTTTAATATGTGTGGGTTTTTGGTAATAGTGGTAGAGAAAACTTTGTAGTCACTTCACAGGGCCTCCTAGCTTTATGTTTTGAAGCACACAATTAAAATGTAAAGCTTGTTGCTGTTGTTGAAAGCGAACTTATTAAATATTAATAAATGCACTGATAATTCTATCTCATTTCCAGTCTAATTGAAATTATATTAACTTATATATCACTTTATATATTCAAAGTACTGTACAAATATTAACTAATTAGTCAAATTGTTATTTTCTCTGTAATCATCCGTGGAGGTAGCAGAAATTAACTTTTAATAAACCCAATCTTTTTATTTAGTTCAGTCCTCACATTCGTGCTTATGTTCAATGCACCTGTCTTTGCCTCTGCCTTTTTAACCTTTAAATGCTCTACCCCTTCATCTTTTTATCACCTATTGCATGCTTTCTCTGTGTTCCAAATTTTGTCTTATCTTCAGTAAGAATAATTCTTGTGATACTTGTCCATTATGCATTATCTAATACTGCGTGGCCCTTATGCCTGTTTGAAGATCTTAGGCACTTCTTCCATAGAAATAAAAAAAAAAAAAATCAGCTTATCTTTCTTAACATTTGCATTTTGCTGCTTTGGCTTGCTCACTTTATCTTTAAATTTAACTGCTTTTTGCATTAAAAATACTTCTTCTCAGTTCCATAAAGTACTATCTGCTAAAAAGCCTATTTGTGATGAACTTCAGAAGCAGTAAGGCTTCGTTTAGAAGAAATTGGAACGAAGGGCCGGAATGGGTTTAAGCAGCTCGTTTTTGGGGTGGATGTTTTTTTTCTTACAACCTAATAGTGTTGTGGGAAGGAAGACAAGACTTGTTACGAAGGAGCTTCATTCACCAGTTATGGATGCTGCAGGGACTTTCATAAATGCAATCCTTTGCTTATATCCTGGGGACCCTGTTACAGCTCTTTCAATGACTGAGGTGGTAATTTTCTGGAAAAATTAAAGATTTATGCATAGAGATAAATGTACTGAATGTACTGCCTGCATCTCTTTTTTTTTTTTTTTTTTAAATTTCTGTAATATATGGCTGGCATAAGCCTCGTGTCCAAGCTTCCATTGCTGTCTCAAGCTGGACAGATGCCTGTGAGAGCAGGCAAAGCGAGGAGCTGGTCTGTACGTGGGTCTGGAATCAGGATGAGAAGGGAAAGAAACAGGGACATGGGTAGCTCTGAGGTGGCTGTGAGGTTGTTGTTTTTCAAAACACTAAAGCCCTATCAAGGCCAGGACTGAAGGGAAAGGTGTGTAGAAGTCAGCATTGGGCTGTGATCCAAGGACAGCCGTGCTAAGATTCTGTGGAGGGTATCCAGTGAATCAGTGAGAGCTGGCAACCTGAGGTGTTTGAGCATGGAGGGGCCGAGGATGCTCAGAATGTCAGAGTTCTGTAAGGGCTCTTGGTTGAAGTGTGATGGGGAGAGATGCATTTGGAACACCAGGAAATTTATTTCACGTAAAGGAGCTTGTGGTGGTGTCTGCTCTGATCTCAGCTCAGCAACCAAACAGCTCCTTCGCTGGCTGCTGCTGCCATAAGCTAAATTGAGAAATATCTCATGTCTCCAGTTAAATCAATTCAGGTGGCTCACAGATGATTTCTAGAAACCTTTTTAGTATGGTGAGTAAAATACAACTTGATCCACATGGGCTGATACTGCGTACCTTTGTAAGTTGGATTGTCTGGTTTAATAAAAAAAGGTTTTATTTCTGAGGAATCCAATTTCACAGGCAATGTTCCTTTTTATAAATCCAGCTTCTATACAGTTAGCAAGTTAATACATTAATTACATTCCTAATATATTTTAGTACATAATACTTAAAAATATAATTTCAAAATTACTTGGTGACTCTTACTTTTGAAACAATCAGTTACTTACTCACACTAACTCAGGCTTAGATCTTGTAAATAGTTTTCCTGTGTTTGACTTTCCTCATCTGAGTGTCTGTTAAGAAATTAAGCAGCTCTATATTTCTTTTCCAGGAGATCATAGAGTGCTTTTGACAGACCACAGCAGAGGAACCACACTAATGAAGCAGAATTTTAAGGAATACTAACACATTTTGTTTCATTAGCATGGTGTGAGCATTTGAATAGGGGGGAAAAAAAGAACAAAAATTTTCAGGTGGTTTAGGCTGACAGAGTTCTGGGATGGCCAGGGATGTCTGCTGGTGGGATTATCCAGGGGCTGACAGCGGGCCACAAGTGTTAATGCAAGTTAACTCTGTGTGTAAGCGTTTGTAGAATCAGGGCTTTAAAATTTATGCTAATGAACTTGTGACAGTTTTAAATCTCTGTGTTGGTGTGAGCAAGTAACAGGAACTAATTCTAAGGGGTGCTTTATTTAGTACAATCTTTAGAGGTACCTGTTTTTAATACTTAGAGAAACATCAGAGAGTTGCCAGCAAATGAGCCCCATAAATTATCACTCACCTATTAATTGGCAGTAACTGACTTTGTGTGTATGCTCTTAGTCCATTGCAAAAAGAGGTGGTGTGTATTAATGTTGGAAGTTGTTTAAAAGTGAGAATATTTCTCTTAACAGTTGCATTGGGCAGGGAACAGACAGGCTAATTTAGCACAGCTCGGGTGATAAGTTGTAAAACCACAGCAACTGGATCACCTCTGATTTTGTCCTTACCTTTAGTAATGAGATACTCATTCATACAGGTTTAAAACTACCTTTTATGTTGCTGCAAGAACATGTAAAAGTATATAGATGTGCCATGTTTACATATCAGGAGATTACTCCTCTGTTTATTTACTTACTGGTGGCTACTGGAAAACTTTTTGTTATGTCATGTAGGAAGCATTTAATAACTATTTCTGATGTGTGTTCTATAGTGAGTATCGCTTTTAGGGTATGCGTTTACATACTTCCATGAATAGTTCATGTCTAAACATTGTATGGCTTGGAAAAAAATAAGGAGACAAGGGTGATGCAATAGACTGTTAGATTTGTGGTACAGAAATAGAGATGGTTTGAACACCAGTGTGAATTCTGAGCTTCTCTCTCCTGTGAGTGCACAGGTTTGGAAGCACTGATGAGGGTTAAGTTAAAACAGTGGGGATATTCTGCAATATTCTGGTTCTTCACTAAGACACAAAAGTAAATCCCTTACTTTTCCAGCATTTGGAATTGTCTGAGGTGTCAAATCAGCTGATCTATTACTAGAATATTTGTAATTGATTTGACAGTTAAGATTATGTAGATATCGTGTAAGTTATTACTTACGGTTTTAATTATATTGTTAATTTGGGAAAACTCAGGGGAGTTTCAATTACCAGCACCAGTTTATCTTACAATAAAGGGTTTTTTTCATATGTTTCTGCTAACAGTGTGGCATATTCAGCTTATTATTTTTCTAAAATATTGATAAAATACTTTAAGTACTTAAAAAATACCTCTCACAAGAGGTACCTTAAAGGCTGATGACTCAGGCTAAACCCCACGTTCCCTCTTTAAAAAACAGCTGTCTCTAAAGTTGTAATTCGTTTGCCCTTCTGTATGGAGATGCAGCACAAGATACCTCTGCTCATGCTGCCTGCTTTCTAGAGCTCGATGCTGATTCTGTATAGGTAGGAGGGGACACCGTGGCTATTCCTAAATGGTCTCTGCTTAGAAGTCCCTGTTGGGCTTTGAACTTGGGCTCCTGAAGCATTTGTGAGTTGGACTCCAGAAGTCCTTGTTCTTTTGTGTGCTTTGTCGCACCCCACTGCTGCAGAATCTCAATGAAACATTAAAACCGAGCCCTTAGCTGCACACACGAGTGTGTTCTTTCCATCACTGTAGACTGGATTCAAGAGTCTCCACTGGAGGGTATCCCTGGAACAAAACAAAGTAAAAAGGGTATTGCATGTAACTTCAAAATGATTGACCCATTTTCCCTTATTGGGAGTTAAATTAAGTGTGAACAGTATTGGTTTACTGGTTTGTGCACAAAAGTGCTTTATCAGAAGCAGAGGTGTGGTTTTGTCTGTAAATGGATGAAACAACAACTGTGGAAATTTTTCTTTGTGAAAAAGGGTTGGGATTAGAGGCAGATGACACCAGGCTCTGGAAAAACTTTTCTCCCAAAGGAATTTGCTTGAAAGAGTTTGCTGTGAGAAACTGTAAGAGGACGGTTTATACTGGAAGTTGAATCTTAGCCTGAGCTGTAGTGGTTGCCTCTGCTTTGACTATAAATAGAAAATCCTTGTCTGCCAAATTGCAATTTTTAGAGCCTTTTTGAATTTGTGCCAAGGAAATAATATTTTAATTTGTATATCTGTTTATTTTCCCTCTGTCTGTGCATAAGTTAAAGTGGCAACTCTTATTAGATTTTTTAGGTTAACAAAAGTGAAAAATGAACTTGGATAGCATTTTTATGTGGGACTTAAAAAATAGCCTGTAGCTATTTTTTTTTTTTCATGAAGCCACTCCCTCTCCCCTGAAATTATTGTGTTTATAATTAAGGTTGCGTCAGTTTTTATTAACTGCCACACTAATGTTGCTTTGTTTCATGTGGTGCAGACTGCTGCAGCATCAGTTTGTTGCCTTGGTGGCATGTGTCCAAACAGTGGATAAAATTAAAGAAATGTTTAAAAATATGTAGACAGGATATCAGCCAATGTAAAATGTTGAGGCAGGCAAGTGGTTGGCAAACGCAGGTATTTATTTATATCAAGTTAAAGGAGAAAATGTTGAGTGTGCAGCTTGCTCCCCCACGGAGATGATGCTCAAGCTGGGATGCTGACCAGGGATGGTTCCTCATTTTGGGAGAAGGGCTAGAGCCTTGGGGTAAAGACCTGAGGGAAGTGAAAAAATAAGGCACTGCTCTAAATTTGCATTGCCACCAGTCTGTGCGTAAACTGTGACACTGGCAGCCCTCCCCACTGGGTGGTCAGCCCTGCCCCGCTTGGCTTCCATCAGGACTGAGGAAAAGGAGGGCACGGGCACGGGCCTGGGTGCTGGTGGCCCGGTCAGGTGGTTGAACCGTGCTGGGCTGTGGGTTTGAGCTCCTTGGCAGCAAACACGACCTAGCTCTGCCCTGTCCTGGTGCAGGCACACTGAAGGTGTTGGGAGAGACCCTTCCTGCCATTCTGGCTCAGGGTGGGAGCTGGTGCTTGAGCTGGAGCTCGTGCCAGCTCCAGCACGTTGGCTCACCCCAGGGCTGACCTCTGATGGGTGCAGGGTACGTGACGTGAGTCAGATGACACTGTGGACAGCAGAGGGACAGACAGAGCCTGAGGTGTCTGCAGGCAGACGCTCACGGGGTTAGGTGCTGACACCCAGGCATGGTCTCTTGTCCCCAGCCTGGCTTCATGGGTTTTGCTCCTGGTGTTTTCCTGGCTGCTCGGCATGCGCAGAGGTGGTGCCGCTTTGGTGGGGCTCTGGCAGCTCATCTCAGACTTGGAGCAAGTGTTGGGTAAACAAACTCTGTGTCTTTGCCAAAGTGCACCTTGGCTTTTAACACTGGGAGGAGAGTAATATTTTAGCAAGGCGAGGCTGGTTGGGAGGAAAAGTCTTGCTGAAGTGGGACTGCCTGGGAGTACGTGATTCATTCGTGGAGAGATGGATGGCTGTTCTTTAATGATGATGACTGGAAGATCCATGCTCCTCAGATGATACATGGGTTTGACATTAAGTGAATCCTGGATTAAAATAATAATAACAGTGCCCTAGCCAGGTTTTCCCTCTAGCCTGATAGATGTGGCTCCCTCCTGGAAGGTGGGTAATGCATGCTGGAAGCCCGTTAACACCGAGGAAGATTTCTAGTCTTTTAATTAAAAGCTGGGTGCTGCTGCTGCCAACAGCATCCTCCTCTCCTTTCCAATTTGATCTGAAAGAGAGGAGGAGGGAGCTGGTCCCTGGTACTCTGAGGAAAGGGTTTGGGCTGTCAGTCACTCTCAAGTACATGGCTAATTTGGGGCTTTGTGGAGATGCTTGAATTCCAAAAGCAAGTGTAGTTTTCAGAGGCTTTCTTCTCCTCAGCAGCACTAATTCTGGCTGGCATAGCCATGCAGGGGCTCAGTGTGCTCCTTGCTGTTGGAGTTAACAGAGGTGCCTGGCTCTCTCTGTGCATTTCATGGCATGAGATGCTTCCTGTGGCCTCTGGCCTCTGCTCCAGGAGTGGGATGCCTCCAGGCAAAGTGTCCTGCAGTTACAGCCTGCCTACACCCCTCCGTATGGGCTGTCTTGTCTTGCTCCTCAATTTATAAAGGAAGAAACACAGAGACTGATGAGGATATAGCAGGTGAATGTGGCCCTGTGCTCTTGGCTTTGACTCTGGTGTTGGCTAGAAACTGAATTTCTGTCCTAGAGAAAATTCCTTCTTGGGAAGGAGTTTCATTGCGACCAGAGGTAGAGGAGAAAACTGAGGAGAAAACCACAACTGCTTTTAGGGGGAGAGAAATGCAGAAAGGTCCCGTGCTGAGAGCACTGAATCACCATTTTTAGTTCCCTAGCTTTGCAGATGGAAGCTGCTGTCAGCTCTGCTTCCTCTGGAAGATGGGAATATTCCAGCGAAGCAGCTGCAGACCCATCATTGCCATTTTCCCATGGAAAATGTTGATATTATTAAAAGGGCACTTTCTGTCAGAGAAGCATTCTGCCAGACGTTTCCTGACCTGGCTTTGTACTTAACCTTTTGTCTCATTTTCTCCATCTGTAAAATGGATGTGCTCATTCTCAGCCACCTGTATAAAATGCTGGTATTCGTGGATTAAGTTATGACCACGTGATCTTATTTAAGATTGAATTCCTCTGAAAGATTCTGCTGCTTTCATGGCAATTCCCCATGGAACCAGTCCTATCTGTAGCATAGGTAGGAACTTTTAAAATGCAAACATTAAACAAATTCAAAGTTCATTATTGTCAAATTATGTTTGTCTATCTATTTCATCTGTGTGATGTGAAAATGATCAATTTATTTTACCACTGCTTCTGTGCATCCTGGGAAGATTATTTCTTGTCCCTCTTCCAGCCTGCTGAAGAGATGTTACTTTAACATTTGCTTTGTGTAAATTAATCATGCTGACATATCAGGAAGGTTTTTGAGCATACTCCTAAACTATGATGACAGATATTTTATTTTGTTGTTGCTGTTGATAATAAAAGCAACGAGAGGGGAGGAATGAGCCATGTTTCTTGTCTTAGTTTTGTCTATACTTAATTGACCGTAGGGGCTGCAGTATTTCTGTTTAGTCTTTGTTCATCAAAAAAAATGTGTGTTACATACTCTAATAAATCAAAAGCTAATTTGGGATATGAAAAGATACTTTTTTTGCAGCAGATGAAACAATTAGTAGCACTTCAGTTTTAATGTAGCCTGTGTTTGACCCAGAGTTGCTAAGGATGACATGTTTATTCCGTAGCTTGGCAGTTTGCAAATTTTGTTACTTTCAAAGGAGTTCTTAGAGATGTTTTGGTCATGTGCTGTATGCTTTGGTAGGTTGACAGAGTTTGAAGATACACCAACCAGTCAGCTAACCATAGATGAGTTTATGAAGATTGACTTGGAAGAAGAATGTGATCCTCCTTCGTTTACAGCTGGTCAAAAAAAATTGAAGATACAGCAGGTAAATTCTGAATCTGATGCTCTCTGTGTTTCTTTCCTCTCTCCTCCCTCTGTGCATTCCCTTTTGGATCAGTTAATGGTAAATCCTAGCTGACCAGCCCTTGGTAAGGTTTAGTACATTTATTTTGAGGTCCTTGAGAGAAGGATGAGCATTAGTGCATACGATACCCATTAACTAAAGATATTTTTTGGTTTATTGGCAAAGGGATAGTTTCCCAATTAAAAATGTCATGGGATCATGACAAAAAGCTGTGCACTGTGCTCTGTTTTTAAGGTGATACATGTGATCAGGAGAAGTGCCATTACATAAAACTGTATTTAAATAGATAGGGAAACAATAACCCATTTACTTTAATGAGACTGCTGGTGGTTTTGTGTGGTACAACACCTGCCTCCACAGAGATTAGTTCTCATGTGGCTTAATTTCTTTACAAATCGTGAACTAAAGCTGGCAGCAGAGGAGAAGATTTTACTGCTGTCATAGTCAATTCTTACATTATTGGTTTGTTAGGGTTTTCTGCTTACTCTAACTGTGCTATCATTTAAGGTCTGGAGGGGTGTTAGTGATGTTCTCAAGAACCAGCCAGGTGCTGTAGGTCAGAGCTTCACTCTGCCATCACCACTGTGCTCTGTCTGGTGTGGGCACTCCAGTCTCAGCACTGTCCTTGCACTTCTCACATCTACAGGCACAGTCACAGAGTCTGACTGCTGGAGAATGAGGACTTTTGTTTACAGCTTGCCAGAGTGAAGGCTCCTTTTGAAGTATAGAGATGGGGGAGATAACATTTGAAATTGGTCAGTGTTTTGAGACCTGTCTGTCACACCTTTCTGACACTACAAAGTAATTTCAGTGGTGATTCAAAACCTGTTTATGCTTTTGAAATACCCTGCCATTCTCTGTCTCTATATGCAGCTCACAAACAGCTCAAAATTGTGCATATTTTTTTAGTAATTTCATGTTTGTTTTGTTTATTGTCATTTCAGCTTGAGAAGGCATTATCAAAAAAGCTGGAGGATTTTGAAGGTATAAGTTGTGTTTAGTGTAACATATCACTCATTTCTTCAATATTACATCAATGATTGCTGAGTTTTATTTTTATTTCAACACCACAGGAGAAATATCGAGCTACCAAGATGAAATAGAGATTGAATTAGAGAACAGTAGACCGAAAGCAAAAGGCGTATTTGCAAATTTCACTAAAGATGGTAAGTCTATAAAGTCTTATGACTCCTTAAATAGTATTGAGTTCAGAGCTGGCAGTCTGAAGTGTACGAACGTTATGGTGATAAATGTGATCATATATACGCTTGCACAGTACGAGGTCTCTTGTGTTGGGGTTCTCTCTGCCAAATAGGTGGTTCATAGATCAGTCTTCAAAACAACCACACTGTTCATTGCAGGGATAGTTCATTAATGATTTCAGTTGTTTTTCTTTCCTGGTGCAGTATAAACTTGGCACTGGCACCTGAGGATGTTTCTTTTCATCACTGAAAGTGCAGTGGACCAGTATCTAGACCCTTCTGTCGCCAGATTCCCCAGTTGACTTCCCATATGGAAGGGTTTTGTGCAGGTTGAACTGGCTATTTTTAATTTGTAATTATACCAGGAAATAGCTGACTTCTCTCACAAAGCCCTTTTACCTAATATGGTAAGACAATGCTTCTATTTTAAATGATGATTGTAGTCACAAAAATACATTTTAATAGTCAAGGTAATGAATTTGAGGAGCATCTGGAAACTCCATGTATTCATACATTGAACTAAAATATTGTGTATTTCTTTTACAGATTTCCTCTAAAGATTTTTATTCTTTAAGTGAGCGCCTCTCTATTTATTTAGTTTCTGTAACAGATGGTATGCAATGATCTGTTGGGTTTTTTCCCCTTACAGATTCTATAGAAGATAATGCCTCTAGCATACTTGGAGAGGAGGAGGCAGAAGATGAGGAACTGGAAGCAGCTGCTAATCACTTAAACAAGGACTTTTATGATGAACTTAATGAGAAGGATAGAGTTAAAAGAAATGAAGATGGGGAATGCAGAAATGGAAATGAAACTCTTGTAAGACCCCCCGCACTGGAATCCTTGCTTGGCCCACTCCCCACTGCCGCTAGCCTTGGCATAACAGAGTCCATCAAAGAGTGCATATCCACTAAGGACCAAGAGCCTGGTGAGTAGGAGTTCAGCTCAGAGCAGAAACTGGACACAGGCAGCCAGTTGTGGGTTTGTTGTGTCATTTCCACGTATCTTGTTGGTTACTGTGGTGGCAATTCTGTGAATCACTGAGATGTCAGGCTACAGGAGCTGCGAGGCTGGATGAGACCAGTGGTCTTGGTTGTTGATGTGGTTGTTGAAATCCTACTCTTCTGGAAGCTGCAGGAAAATCTGGGGTGCTTAATTATTTTCTGAAGCCTGAGAATGTGTATCTCTTGGTTAAGTTGATTGATAGTTGATTTGCAGTCATATGATAGCTGATGGGCATATTTCAAGCCATGCACTCTCAATTAGGAAATTGGAGGAAGCAGATTCCTGTAAATATAACTGGAAATTAAAACCCAAGTATGAGAATCTTAGATCAAGGCAGACTTTCTCAGGAGACATTTTACTGGAGTCAAACATGATGCAGTCTGTCTCTGACTGAGAATCTCTGCAAATGGCAAACATTAAAAATGTTTGCAAGAGGAAATAACAGGTGTTATGCTTTTTTCTTTGATACGAACTTCAGTGTGTGTTGTTCTGGTTTTGCTCCATTTTTCTTAAAACCCCCAGATCTATCTGCATCATACAGCTCTGTATAGCAGAGTGGGAGCAGGACTGATCAACTACAGAAGCCAGTTTTGCCAGAGCCAGTATGGCAAACAGCCAGTCATCCAGGCAGGTTTGTTTGCTTTTTCATAGATGTGCTTAAACTTTATGGAGATGGCATTTTTTTAAAACTCCTTTTGCATCTTAATGACTCTGAAAACAACATACCTAAGGGGCATTTTATTCTTTATCACAGTTAATTTTTCCATCATAAGACACACCCATCTAAATCTGTTTTGTCATCTTACTTGGAGGTCTGTGCAGCGGAACATTTCGTTATCCAAACTGTTGTGATGCTGATTTCTGTTCAACAGTAGATGAACTGAATGCATTCAGATTCTTATTACATTAGTGTTCAATCTCCAGAAACGTAGCAGGATGATTGCACATTTTTGTTTTGTACAAACAAATTCATATAGAAACAGTTGAGTGGTTTTGGTTTTGTTTTAATTGCGATTAAGAAAATGGATGGCTCATGGCCTGTCTTTCTCCCAGAAATCAGCGGTTCATGTCGCAGAGAGGTCAGTCATGGCTAGAAGCTGTTGTTGTCTGGTTGGCCAGTGACCTGTAAAAAGGAGTTCCCAGTGATGGACGTTTCTCAGCTGGCATTGCTATTGATCACTTTAATGGACAGGCTGAGGGCTGAGTGTAAAGGTGAAGCTAAGCTGGTGGAGCCAGGGAGGTTCTTCTGAGTCGGGCTCCAGGCAGATGGGCAGGAGAGTGCAGGGCTGCTCATGCCGTGGCTTGTCTGCCTTTGCTGTTTGTTTTCTTGCAAAAGTGGAGGATGAGCCAAATGAACTGAATTTTGAAACCAAGCAGGTTTCAGTATGTTCACTCTCTTCTGCATCTGAGAAATCATTGCAGGTGTTTGAACAAGTACTTATTTTCTTAACATGTTATGAAGCACATATGCAAAATTACTGTTTTGGTTTTATTTTGATTATAGATCCTGCCCCAATCTTAGTTGGATTTGGAGGTTTTCTTTGGGTGGTGAGGAGGGTGTTTGAGGGTTTTTTGGGTGGATTTCTTTGTTGTTTTGTTTCGTTTTGTTTTTGTGACTCTGCTAATTTATTGTAACGATCTAAAAGTTTCATATTAAGCCCGATTCACTTTGGTTATGCCTGTACTGCAGGGTAGTCGTTCTGGGAGCAGTTCCCAGCCTCCAGGCCCTTGCCATGGGGTGCCTGTGTGGTGTGGGTGCATCCCAGTGATGTGTGTGTGCATCATCCCCCTGAGGACCTGGTTTCCTTCGGGAAGTCACCTGTGCTCAGGAGCTGTAATGGAACCTTGATGTGTTTTGGGTGAATGGGAACCAGGTCTAGCAGACAGTTTGGGAAGTACACCTGGCTTGCAGTTGGCATGTTATTATGCAGAATAAAGAAAACCTCTTGTTAAGATGCCTCATGTTGGTTACCTTTGTGTCGTAGCTCTGAACCTGATGAAAACCAGTGTAGATGATTCCGGCACCTCAGGCAATGTTGTTGAGTTCTGCTTCATAGCTTTGGGAAGTCTGGGAAGGTAGTATTTTCTTCTGTCAGACCAGCTGGTACAGTTGTAAAACTTAGACATTTTTCAGGTTTTTGGGCCCTTCTTCAGGCCTGAAAAAGAAATGACAGTTTTCAAAAGTAAATACAGGTTGAGAGCAGTTGCTCAGAGTTTAATTTGAGATGGCACAGTTATAGATTGTCTTGAAACAAAAGTAGTTGGTAAGTGTGGAGGGAGGAGGGAAAGCTCACAAAATTTCCTGCATTTGTCCTGTGTATTTGAATGTCATTTAGTGCAGTTCATACTGTGAATCTCAGGTGGCCATGGCTTTGCTGTGGTAGTTCATGTTCCAAGATGTAAGTCTACTGGAGGAGGGAGAGTGCTATTGTAACACCGAACCCTTAAGGTGATGTTTGGGTCCTTCTCCACAGCTGTGTAAGTCATAAACCAGGAGCCTGTCCCTTCCCTCAGCCCTCTCCAGCCCTGAGTCATCTCTCACTGTGTGGCTCAAGCTGGGCTGGAGACCTTATTGAGATGATTTGGTGTCTCCTGCTGGGCTCCCAGTGTTGTTGGGTGGGTGTATCATGTCCAGCCAGTTCAGCAGTTGGAAGCAGCGTGCCTGGTGCTTCATGGTGAGGATGCCCAGCAAACTCTTGTGGTGATGTGCTGCAGGCAGGGCAGGTGGCTCCTAAAAAGGAGCTCAGCAAACAGGTGCAGTATGTGCAATGCTTGGCCTCCTTAAAAGCAGGGTATCTCTCCTCCTCTCTGTAATGATCTCTCTTCCTCAAAAAACCCTCTACTGTAGATACCTTCTACAGAGTCTTTTCATTTGGCTTTGGCATGTGGTAATTCAGTTTATAATTGCCTACATCAGCTGCTTTGGGAAATCTTCCACCTTTGTGCTACAGTGGCAGCAGCAGCAGCCACTTTCTCACAAACTGCTTATGCAGATAAGACTTAGGTGCAGAGCCAAAATATTAGGAAAAAGTAAGTGTATTTTTGCTCCACTTAAAATTGGTATTTGAGCAGTGTGAGCTTGTCTGTATGAATGTTTTATGAAAAGCACAGTATTTTAGCAATTTTGCATTACAAAGGCAGCATGTAAGGTACCGGGTTAATGAGTCTGAGGCAGTAAAGTGCTTAGAATAAACACTACATTTGACTGTTTTTTCCTACAAAGTGTATTAATTTGCAGAGACTTTAAGCTGAAAAATGTTTGAGTTTTTGCAAACTACTTCTTTCTTATTCTTCATGATAAAAGTGCTTTATGGTGAAATCTCAAGTTCAGAGATGGAGCTCAGGTACATCAGTCTGTCCATTTTCCTGGCCATGCAGCATCCCAGCATCCTCTCCATGCTCTAAATTGCTCTTTCTGAATCTCAGTTCTTAAGAAAAAAGTGCACCATTTCCTTTAGAAGACTGTCACAGTCAAATGTCATGGAATTTGTTCTCAAGAAATAACATCTTTTGGTGTGAAATTTCCCTCTGCAATTTTTTTTTATGTCCCTTTTATACCACCTCAAATATTTTATCATCTTTCTTGGTGTTTCTGTCATTCTGGTGTTTGCTGGCTGTCGCCTTGTCCTTCCCACATTGGTCTGTACACTCTGCCAGTTCGTCTCTTGCCACATGAAGAAAAAGTGGGGAAGGTCTGATGATGACGGAGATAAAGGTAAAATACAGGGTGTAAATTACCGAATAACTTTATATAACTTCCCCTTCATAATCTAGGTGAGGTTTGAGACCTGATTTAGGTTTTGTTTTGAATCAAAATTCACATGCAGTCATTTAGGGCAGTAATTTCAAGTAATGTGTGTGTGGTGGGTGGTAACGTGCTCCTGCACGTCCCCATGAAAGCAAGCGGCTCTAGCAGTGAGCAATCGCCGTGCAAGTACCATCTTGTGCCTGGCTGGGCACCCAGCGAACTGCATTCGCTGCTAATTTCACAGAGAATACATGGGAAAGCTTCACAATTAGCAGTTTGCTCATTTATTGCTCCTCGTATTTACGCCTTCATTATTGCTGCAAGCATAATCTGACGGGGGCTGAGGTTGAAAGATATTGCCATTGATTTCTGTGGGTGTTAAAGACCCCATGCAGGCAGTGTTCATTGATCGTAGTCCTTGTCCCTGTGTACCAGCACTGTTCAGCTTCTTTTTCAAGGAGGATGTGAAAAGTGGCTAAAGGTGATCTGATATGAAGTGGGGATGGGCTCATCCTCCTGGGTCTTACTCTTGTCTTCTGCATTTCATCCCCTGCAGCTGCCATCTCCCACCTCATACTTTGTCCTGGCCTTGGGGCTTCACCAGTCCTTCCATGAACAGATTCAGCTCCCTCACCCAGCAAGGAAAAATACATGTGTGTTCTATCCTCCTTTTTTTTTGTGATAGCAGCAGATGACGAGTGCCAGCAGCATTGTGGGCAGGGGAGATTGCAGAAATGTGACATTTCTGGCAGGGTCTGAGCTGCCACGGAAGGATGCTTGAGGGTCTGCAGGCTAAAGATGGTTGGAGAAGGGCTGTCGATGGATGCGTGTGCCAAGGAGAGTTGTTGACCCCACTGGGGATCCCAGCATGGATTGCAGGATGGTGAGCAGCAGGCTCACTGCTGGCATCGTTGTTGCTCCATCAGTGGTTGGGTGTTGGACCCCTCCTTGTGCTGATTTCTTCTTCCAGCATCCTTTCTTCCTCAGATTTTGTCTGAGTACATCAGTGCCAACTGTTTGGAAATGTATAAATGTATACGTTGCATACAAAAAGATCTGGGTTTTTTCAGTCTTGGGAACAGATGTCTTACAGGAGGCTTATCATCATGTTCCAGTATTTAAAGGGTGGCTACAGAGAGGGTGGAGACTCATTTTTTGCAAGGAGTCAAATGGAAAATCAAGGGGTAATGGATGAGATTTTGATTGGACAGAAGAGAAAATTTTTTCACAGTGAGATCATCATTTGGATTAATCTCCCCAGGTAAGTGGTGGATACCCCAAAATAGGACACTGATAAGATTTGGCTGGACAGAGTGCTGGGACATCTTGTGTAGACTAGGAAAGGTTGGACCAGATGATCCTTAATGTCTCCTCCAACCTGTTATTCTTTGATTCCATGATACAATCAGTAGAGAGAACATTATGAAGCCCTATTACAAGTAATTGCTGCATACATGAGAAATAAAGGTGCTGAGTTTGGTGCTAGTTGTGTTACATATTGCAAGGGCACTTGGTCATCAGTGCAAGCATGTGTGTCCCCATCCTGATCACTCTTCTGGCCTCTGGCTTTATCACCCCCATTGCTTCAGTAGTTTTATGCCCCACCTGTGGAAACGAGCCCTGTGTGTGACCTGCTTGGTGCCACCTTCCTTGTGCAAAGCCTCCCAAGCACTTTGAGGGTTTGATCTTTGTCTCCGTGTGCCGTTTGCTCACTGGAAAATATTTTCTGTGGCAGGACTAGCTCTTTCCCAATTCTGAGATCTGAACAATAAAAACCTTGGTACAAGCTGATCTTTCTCCTCTGGCCTCTGTGTGGCTGTGCTTGGCAGTCTTGATAGGCTGTATCCCTGATTGAGCCTTCATTACGCCGTTAATGGGATGTGAAGAGCTTGCTGCAGCCAGTGCAGTAATACGAGACCACCAGCTGCTTTGAGTGCAGTTTTTTGATACCTGAAATCTTGGGTATGAATTGCAGATGACAGGATTTTCTTACTTGGCTATGTATGTCACTCACACACAAGTACTGTGTGTGCATGTCTCACTCCAAAATCTGTGTGCGTGTTTTTTCATGCAGGATCTTTGCATTTCATTAAGGGATAGGAATGCCATAAATTCATTCCATATTCATGCCTTTAGTAACTAGAAAGGTTAAGGGATGAAAACTAATCATGGAGTTTGGCTGAAAGATTTCTAAACAAATTTAGAGAGGGGTTTTGGAGAGAAACCTGCAGTTTGTTAGAGCCATCAGGGGGATAAATTTGAGTGAAAGCATAAGCTGAATCACGTGGATACATTTTTATAGCATTTGTGGCTGTTCTAGGAATTTTCCAAAGGATCGGATTATCAATACAGACACTCCCTATAGGAAAATTTGTGTCATTTTTGTCAGAAGTCTCGGTCAAAAAGAAGTACCCCAGAGTAATGGGTGCTGGGGTCAGGAAAAGATACTGGAAATTCGGGGTCAGGTTCCTGAGCCAAGTGAAGAAGACCCATCTGTTAAACCTTACTTGGCCATGTTGCCTGTGAATGAATGCCCTTAGCACCTGGCTGACCAGCCTGGCTGTCCTGTTATCCCCCTCCTACCCAAACTGTTTTAGAGGAGAAAGTCTCTTTATGTCCTTCTCTGTCTCCTTCTTTTCTTCGTTTGTTTGTTTGATAAAATTCTGGTCTGGAATGGGGAATGTTTTAAAATCCTGAAAGCTTTTCCAGGCTTGGATTTTTTTTGCCTGCCTTGTCATGACTGCAGTGGGCAACGTGTCTTTTCTGTCTTGAATTTCTCCAATAAAAGCATGGTGGAAAGTGAGCTTATTTTTGGTTTGAGTAGTGTAAAAGCTTTACATTGCTCTTTGATGGGTCTAACCAGCCACTTAAGGCCTCATCCTCCCTTGCTTGAGGGAAAAAAGGCCAAAAGCTGTTTTTTCCTGTGGCTGCTTCAGCTGGCTGCTGGCCACGGGCTCTTTGGAGAAGGAGGTGGCAGCAGGGCTGTGTCTCTGGCTTGGAGAGGTTGGACGTGTGGAACTGGGGCTCTGGTGTGTCATTCCGTGTGAGATAATTGACATGTGTGTGCTGTGGCATAGATCCTGCTTTTCAGTGGAGCAAGGGAGAGCAGTCAGCCCCAGCAGGATTTTTTATCCATTGTTTTCCATTGTGTTGATGGGAAGTCCAGGTCTGCTGTCACCTGCTCTAGGATTAGGCTTAAGGAGCACAGAGCTGGGCAAGCAGGGAGGAAAAGCTGATATGGTGCTTTAGAAACAGGCTTTTTTCTGTACCTAAATAACAGAATTGCATAAACAGTTGTTCCCCAAATACTAAGGGAGGATTGTGTTTTTAGGCTGACTTAGATGCCTCAGCATTTGTAGGTGCCAGTCTAAGGTTTTCTTTCTGTTGGGGCTTCTTTTCAAGGTTTTCTCCTCTCTGCACTCCCAAGCATCTGAAAAGGTGCTGGTTCTCTGCATGGGAGATACTTTCAGGGACATTTATAATTGCTCCTGTCTTTCTGGGGGTCAATTCTTAAGGAATCTGTGGAAGTGTAACCATCTAAAGGATCACTGTGCTGCTCTTAAACCTTGGTTGAAATAGAATCATGGAGTCACAGAATGGTTTGGGTTGGAGGGGACCTTTAAAGGTCATTAATCCAACCCCTCTGTGGTGAGCAGGGACATCTTCAACAAGATCAGGTTGCTCAGAGTCCCGTCCAACCTGACCTTGGATGTTTCCAGGCATGGGACATCCACCACCCTTTCCAGGACAACCTGTTCCAGCATCTTACCACCCTCAGCCCCATAGACTGTGGACTAAAACAAGGCTGGGGAGGTGATGTTCAGTGGTGATGACTCAGACACCTACTGGCACTCAGGAAACCCTGCTAAAAAAACCCTGCTGGTATAAGAATTATTTGATCCTTTTCTGCGCCTGCCAGAACAGGAGCCCAGTAACGCTCACAGTTATTTGGGTAGGTGGCCCCTTTGCAGAAGAAACAGACATTCCTGCCCTGCCCTTCTGCCAAAAAGGAAGAAAAGTCACCAAAAAACTCAAGTGATAACTGAAATTTTTCTTCAGAGAACTGTGGAGAGTGAAATGTGCGGAGGCTACAGAGAGGACACTAAATTTGCAGGCAAAGCTGACCGCTGAGGGGGATGTTATCCAAGCAATTCATCACGGTATCTGAAATGTCAGGAGTGGAGGCCTGGGTTCAGTTCAGGGAGTCTCCATGGTCTCAGTTGTTATTGAGAATAAAGACTTATTAACCCAGGTCAAGGAGCCACAAAACGTGCCCTTGGAAGAAGGAAATACAGCACCGAGAGATTTGCAAGGCTTAGCTACTTTGGGTTTAACACGATGGGTAATAAATCCATGTGCGGTGCTGTGGTGGATCCCGACCACTTGGGTTTGTCTGAAAAAGCTAAAATAATCCTCCATTTAGTACTTTTATTTTCTCGTGGTACAGGTTCCTCTGGTAAAGGCGGTACCTGGAAACTGAAAATCCACCGAAGTAAACCCTTTAAATGGAGTGCTGTTTTTGCAAGGTTTTAATGTTTTTGTGCTGCAGTTGTGTTGTTTTGCTTTTGTTCGGTAGCTTTGAATTTAGTTTGAAAAACTAATTCCTGTATCCTCTTAAGGATTAACTTCATTGCACCCCTAAACACTTCATCTGTTTTGTTTGTTGCTCTTAAGTCCTTGGGACTGTCACAGCAGGCAGGATGCATGGGCTGGACTGAGACTTGTGGAGATGACCCTTGTAATTAGGGATTTCAGCTGTGGCACTGCAGACTGGGGATGAAAACAGCCCTGAGTTTAGCCTTGTATAATTGTAGTTTGACATTTTTAGTTTGCTAAATGCCTTCATATCTAAAAGGGATGTATTATCCAATAGAGGAAGAATATTAATGTTGACACTGTTGGCAATTAAAAACAATCTTGGAAACTGAATTTTACTACTCCTGATTGCTTTTGAAATAATTTGTTTTTCAATGTTACTTTAGGATTGGTTCATTTATTAGGTCTTTTTTTCTTGTGTGACAATGAGATAATTGCTATTTATTTTTTATCCTGCAAGCAATTATAATCAAAGCAGCCAAATATAGAGTCTGCTTTGACCTGGAATCAGAGTGACCTGTCAACATGAGGCTACTGTAGTCTTCAGCTTTTCAATTTAATTTTATTTCATAGGCACTCACCAGAATGCATTCAGCAGGGCTGAAAAAATTGTGGGTAGAGTTTTCGGTGTTCGTTAATTACAGTGGTGCAGAGCTGAAGAAGTGGGCAGATAAGAACCACTTTGGGTTGGTTATTAATAGCAAAAATTGTGATCTTTTATCTAGGGTTGGGTGGACTGTGTTGGGCCAATGTCCCAAGTGGTCAGAGGAGGAGATGCTGGCAGGCTGCCAAGGGAGGGGTAGCTGCAAATTAAGGGTAAATTGCAAACAGTTGCCTCTAGGGAGTTGCTGCAGCCAAGTTTTGCTGAAAGGAAGCAGAAAATATTTTATTTTTTGCATTAGCAGTTTTAAGGTAAGGCTCAGCTTTCATATTGAAGCATACATGTACACCTAAGATTGTAGAAGTTGCTTTCTGTTATGAAAGACCTGGACATCTACAACGGTGTAGTAGGAATAAGGGAATGAATATGAAATAAGAGTGAGTAAATAATGTTGTTAAGTAGAACCTGGAAAGAAATTTGGAGGAAGGAACAAGGCTCTTGAGACAGGTATAAGTGCAGAAGCCAGAAGTAAACAGCTGTGCAGGGGGTAGAAGGGTACCATTTTTCAGCAAATTCACTACTTACGTGCCATGTTTGATTTAGTTACAGTGGGGAAGCCACTGTGTGCTCACAGATGGGAAGGAAATAAACCAGTACTCTGTGACCAAATCCTTAACACTAGCATGGGATCAGGGCAAACGGCTGATTTTGGAAGTTATGCTTAATGGTTCTTATTAATTTCCTGCTAAAAGTGAAAAGTGCAAATCCACAATACCATCAAAGTCATGTATTGAAATGCAGCAGCATCTTATCAACGTGAAATGGTGTCACTGGTGGCAGTATTGTACTCTGGCAGTGGTTTCCATTAAATAAAATATACTTCAGTGAGAAGTTTCTTTTCCATTAAGTCTCTCTTCTCACTTCAAGCCAGAGTTTTTTGCACTTAGTGGGAGCACTGCTTTTGTGTCTCATGGCTCTGTAGCTGCTGCAAGACTACCACAAAGCTCCCATGCCAAGTTCTTTCCCAAGAGCAAAGACAAAATCCCTGTTTTATACTGCACTGTTGGGATTTAGCCTCCAGTTTAATACAGAGCAGGTGTGTTGGGATGTTGTGGGTGCTGTTGGTTGAGGTTAAGAAGTGTCTTGCCTTACTGGCTCATCCCCCTCCTATCTGCTGGCATCGGTGCACATGTAGTTGCCTCTCTCACCTGGGTCTGCCAAAAATGTCACGGGCTCATGCAGGCTTTTTTAATAGCAGGGTTATTTTGATGGATGTGTGTTAGGGAATGACACCTTGGCAGGTGCAGTGGGAGGTGGGGGGGAAGCAGAAGGGAAGGGAATGGCTGAGTCGAGGGGGAAGGAACCAGCTCCCCCAGTTCAGCTAGGGTTGGAGGAGCATTTCAAAGCATGTCTTTGCAGCAGCAAAGAACGTGTATTTTGGAGGCTGAGAGTGGCATTCGTGATTGTGCTGAGGTTCCAGTGCTGGACAGGTTTTACAATCTATCAGTGACTTGGAATGGGCAATTTCAGATAACGCTGTTGCCCCCAAGGTCACTTTATATGCAGGGTCTTTGTAGGCAGTGAGGTTGATGCTCAGAAGTTCAGCTGCAGAAATGCAACATTTAGAAGTCTGGGAGCAATGAAGAAGTTTCGTTTAACAAGGTGGGGAGGGAGAATTTGAAGGGGTATGCTGAATTCTCTCTGGAAAAAGCCTCCTTTTAAATTTAAAGTTTATTGCTGTATCCTGACTTTCAGAAAACCTGCATGAAACTTCCTTGCCTTTGAAAGCTTGATAGAAACTCTTGAAGTACTTTGACTGAAACAGAAAATTTAATAGTGAGGCATTTTGAACACTGAACGATGTTTGTGGGCAGGTAATTTAAACAGGTACTAATATGAAACAGTGTTGTACTTGAAAGGCTACAACTGGTGTACACACATAAATGGGGTGGAATATCACTGGGAGCAATAAAATCTAGGGATGCTTCATACTTCTTTCATTGCAAACAATTTTTATGGTATGGCCTGTGAAGCAATTGAAATGCAGAGAGCTGGCACATCACTAGATTGATAATTCCTCCTGCTACTTACAGCTTATTCTCAGTACAGATGTCCCCAATTCTTTCTTTCTATCACATTAAAGTTTCTTGTCTGCTTCAATTTCATGCCCGCCTCAAACGTAGCATTTTTCAAAATTGTCCCTCCAGTTTATTTTTTTTCCTCTTTAAAAGTTTATATCAGATGAAACCTAACTGCTAGTTTTTATCCCAAGGTTTACACTTAAATTTTTAACAAGCTTGTTTTTAAGATTGGTCTTCCTTGAGAGAGCACTTGGCTGATCCATCAATAATTATGTAGTAATAAAGCAACTGTGTAAAAATGGCACCTTCGTGCTGAACAGATTGGTTTCCAGAGCCACTGACAAAGATGAATGTTTATTACAATTTACTACTTTTGGTTCTGCAGATGCAATAGAGCTATTTTCTTTTTGGCTTAAGTGTCATGAAAAGTAATTTCCAATTGTGGAATCTTTATGATAATAAGGATGTATAACTAGGAGAGCCCAGACTGACTTTCAAATACCAGCATGAGTTTGCAATGCTGGTAATTTAGAAAAAAAGATAAACAGAGAACATTTTTTATTCCATTTCATTGCTGAAAAATTTTTTTAAGCAACCACTGGGACAGAACACTCAGGGAATCCTACACTGTCATACAGGATGCTTCTCCTGAATTAATTGCTATAATATTAATTGTTGATTCTTCAAAAATTGGCAAATTTCCTCATTCTCTTTGCTGCATCCAAAGATTTCTACTGTTGATTTTACTACAATGTGAAGAAAATGTAATGTCTAAAATTAACACAGAAGACTGAAATTGTTGTTCTTGTTTCCATTACTTTTTAAGTGCCAGCACAATTAAGGCTGTGATTTGGATGACTTGTATTGTTCAAATCTGTCCTCTCCTTTTGGGAAAAATGGAGAATAATGTATTTTGTAAGTTTTTACGGCCAGTAGATGCGTCATTTTGGTCAGCCAAGCTGGTTGATTGCAGTGTCACCGCGGTGATGAAATTGCCTCTTGGTAGCAGCTGAGCAACACCTTGAGAATTAAACTTTGTGGATGCAGATGTTGGGATCCGTGCCCCTGCAGCCTCCGGCACAGCCTCTGGGTGCTCCTTTGCTGGATTTCCCCCGGGTGATGCCGGGGTACGGATGTCTTGGCACAGCCACGCTCGTGCCTGTCAGTGGTGTCAGAGCTATAAGGCGCTTTCATCGACTTGCAGACCTCTTCTGGACAAAGGCCAAAATTCCTGGGTTCTTTCCCACTGCCGCCAGAAATAGTGACTTGGCCTTCACGTTGGGTCTGTTACTCCTGGTTTGGAGGGAGGAGTGCAGGTGGTCCTGCTCCCAAAAGGCCCTTGAGTGGCAAAGCTCCAGCTTCATCCCCTCGGTCCCTGGGGGCGATGGCAGAGCCAAGCTCCATATGCCTGGTTTGAGCTGCTCCACAGAGCAGTTTGCTGTCACAGCCCTCAAGCCTTTGTGGCAACTTGTAGCTACGTCAGCAAACGCTTTCAACCCGGGTCATTCATTTCAGTTGGCAGTGGCTGACAGTAATGTTCCTTTGCTTGGCTTTATTTTAGCATTTAATGATTTTTATGTTGGTTTTGATGGCGTGAAGGGAATTGCATGGGAGTGTTTTGTCTGGACTTTAGTATTCTCTGCTTTATCTTGCTAGCAAGATTTAAAATCTTACTCCTTCAGGAGACAGGGCTTTTGTCTGTGCACCTTGCAGCCTCTTCCCTCATCGGTCCCTTCTGTCAGCCCATTATCCTGGGCTTATTTCACTGCATAGTTTGCTGTGGAAAGAGTTTGCCTAGTTAAAACCAGTATAAGGAACAATCCATCTATTCTTACCTAAAGAAGTAAAAGAAATAAAATATAAATAAGCGTCTCTTCCATGGAAGAGGATGGTAGAAATCATGATTTGAAATCATGATCTGGTGGAATTTTGTAATGAAATAGTAAAATGTTATCCTGAACTTATTTTCAGAAGATAACTCTGGTTTTGTTAATTCAAAATAAACTTGCCTGATTTCAGAGAAATCAATATTATCTGTGGTGCTGAATGTGTTTAAATGAACTGGTACAAGAAAAGTACATCACTCTCTCCCAGTGGGCTGTGGACACGCAGTCACGTTCCTGAGAATGGGTGCCATAATACTGTGTATTATGGAGAACCTGGATTAAGCTCCATGGAAGGCATCGTTAATCAGTTGGAGAAGAACAACTCTGATACTATGCCATATGCTGTACAATAAAATGGCTGCATGGCAGAAAGAGCCACGAATCATTCAGTGTATGCGAGACTGAGACATGATTTTTGACTTTCTGCCTCTGCAATACCGTGTTAAGTAGAGGCCTAATATATTTAGATAAAGAATTAATTACATGTGGATGTAGGACCTTATCTTTTCCAGTGAGTTCTTTGAAATGCTTACCTGGTTTTTGAGACTTAGTAAAATCTTTCCAAAGTCTTTGCTTTGCTCTGTATCTAATCAACATTTAAGCAGGGTCCTCTGTGTGCCTGTAACCTGGAGAGGATGGCCAGATTGAGGAGAAACTGTAAAATCAGCAATGCAGAACTTAGCTGAAATGACATATGAAGTATAGTCCTGTTAGTATATAAACTTTATATACAAGTCAGATGTTGAGATTAATCATAAGGACAGGTTGCACAAGCAGATGGCTGGCCTTTCTGATAGCCATTAGCTTGAAAGGCTGGCTTTGAAACAGGCTCCGTGCTTTATAGGTGAATCATGCTTCTGGGCTTTGTTGGGAAAAGGTTATTTCTCCAGCTCCACCAAAACCTCCTGTGCACAAAAGTGCCTTTTTCCACTGTTCCTGGAGGATAAGACAAATTATTCTCCAGGAAGTTCTCCACAACTTTCTTCTTTTGGAGAGTTGTGGTGTCACAGGGCATTCCAGTGCAGTAATGGATGGATCTCAAGCATATGGAGTACACATGCTAATTGTGCTGTGCTTATGGATCAGTCTGTCCAAATGCCAAGGCCTCAGAGGTGCTGCAGGCAAAATGTTAAAATCCTTCTCCTCTGTCTACTGTGCATCTGGGAAAAGGTTCATTGCAGTCACTAAAACATAGTGGAGAGGAGGAGGAGGTGAAGGACAGAGCCCACGCCCGTCCTCCCGAGGAGTTCGCTGCAGTGTCTGTGCTGCCTTCAGCGTGTGCTGCAGCGTGGCCAGATGGCCGAGGGAGCTTCCTGTGCTCCACTGGCACCTGGAGCCACCCAGGCAATGCCTGTACTTTGGACTGCAGAGATCCTTATATCCTTCGTATATATAGTTGCCTGAATGGACACAAAACTGCCCTGGTCCCTGGGGCAGGGTTCCTACAAGAGGTCTGTTTGGTCCACAGCAAGATAGAGAAGTACTTTATCACCTACGTGTTTCTCAGCCATTAGGCATGGTCACAGACAAAAAGATGGCACTTCATCTAACAAGAAACAGTGCAACCGCTGTGATTTTTATTTAAAAATATGGTCTGTGCTGGCTGCAGGTCTCTGTTGCATAATGGACTGATGCTCTCAACACAGATCTGCATTTCTGTAGCTGCCACCTTTAGGAATTCAAACCAAATATCTCCTACTTCCGTGGTTGTAAACCCCCACTGGTGATCCTGATCACTGAACCAGTCAGGATCTTATGTGTCCTTTCTCTTTTCTCCATGTCTCTGATAGTCCTGGGAGCATGAAACTCTGCCTGGTACCTGCTCTGAGTCCGGCCCCCATCCACCTCAGAGGCTTTTCCTTGGGGCCAGGTTCCCAACTTGCTTTTGCTAGGGGAGCTTCTGCTCTTGCCTGTTATTCTATTTAATAATAAGAATAAATTTTTACCTTCTCTTTCCTCTCCCCATCTCTGTAATTCCCTGCTTGCTATTTCTCATTAGCAATGAAGGAAGGAAGAAACTGGGTAACAAAATGAGAAATTTCTTACCTAATAATTTTCTTTCAGTTAACAGCTTCTCACCATTCAGCCTGCCTGGACAGTGTGGTAAATGGCCAGGACACAAATTGATTTTTTTCCTCTAAATAAAGACTCGGGTATATAATTTCATACTCTGTGTTTTGATGTTGTCTTGATGGTAATAATTTTCTGCTGAAGGATTTCTGTAGTCCAGGTGGCTTCTGGTGGTTGGTGCTGAGCTTGTCACCAGATCTACCAAAGACAAGCTCTGAACCTCAAAGGAGGGGTAGAAATCAGCCCACCTTTGCTGAAAGATGGTAAGGGTGACTAGAAGAAAGTTTTAAGTGGAAAGTTCAACTCATTTCACTTTCTTGCTCATCTGGGTCTAGTTCAACCTCCCTGCCATGGGCTGGGATGCCACCCTCTAGATCAGGTTGTGTATGTTGTATATTTATATGGCTGTATACATTTAAATTTTTTCCCTGGTGGAACAGAAATTGATTCACAATTAAAAAAAAAAATTGTAATCGTCCAAGCAAAATTCTAGGATTTGCTTTTAAGTTCTCTGTAGTGCAGAGCTCACCATTGTGTTTTATTTGGTGGTGGTGGTGGTGGGGGGCTACAGGAGGAGATTTACTTCTCAGTAAAACATCTGCTGGGGTGGCTGAGCGCTGGCCAGACAAGGATCCTGAGCTTGCAGGGACGGACAGCAGAGCGTTTAGCGCCCACAGCCAGACCTGGCGAGTTGCAGAAATGATGCTTCAGCACTTAAACATTGAGCCAGCTGTTCCCTTTGCGGCTGGCTCGGGTGTAAAGTGCTCTTGCTGTTTTACATAGTGGTCTGGCAGTGTGGGGAAAGTGAGCTGGAGTGGGATCTGAGCCTGGCTGCTTTTGCTGTCGGCTCTCCAGGGTGTTGGACTGCCCTTGCCCTCTGCCAGAGATAACGGCAGCGCTCTCTGCCCTTGTGGGGTTTGGAGAGGGGAACTGATTGAGATGCTGATCAGTTCTTCTCCTTGGCCTCTCCCTTTATATAAACTGTTACTCTTGGATCCCCCTGCACAGATTTTAAAAAATACAGAAAATACAGGCCAGAAGGCACCAAAAAGAATGAAGGCTGGGGGAAGGGAAAGGGGAGAAAAGATGCCAAGAACAGCATAAAAAGGCAAAGGAGGAAAATACAGCAGGGAATTGGTGATTGGCTGGAAAAGCACAATAAGTAGCGGAAATCTGTCTTTATAGTTTCCATTTTAAAAAGTTTTAAGTCCATAACTGTTCAGGCAAGAGGGGGTGAATGTAAGAATGCAGGCTGAGATGTCAGTGTGTGGCACCTTTGGCACTGGTGCCGGGGTCAGTCTCGGCATTGCTGGGTGCAGAAATCACAGGCTGGAGAAGACTTGTGTCTGTGCATGGGAGCTCTTACCACTTCCAGGGTTTAGTGCTGAAAAATGTTGGTTTTGGTAGTTAGGTAGTATGTTTCTGGGTGAGTATTGGTCAGTTCGATTACTGGATATTTGTTCCATCAGCAAAAGATGGTTCTTTTGATGCTGTTCGTGGCAGCCGTTCTCTGAGCACTCAGTCATGGCAGCGGGGTTGTGAGCTCAGAAAAGAACGACAGGTTGCAACAAGTAGGTTGCATAAATCGTGCTCTTTTTCATTGTTTTCCAATGGTGTTGGGGGAACATTAACTTTATTCCAGAAGAAGAACATCTGCTGCTGGTTTTGAGGACAGTGTCAAGATGTTCTTCAGTTCAAAAGCCTAATTTTCAGCTGTATTTATTTTGGGAGGTTGAAAGGGTTTACTTCTTAAGGGTTTTTTATATTGCTATGTAGTTCAATGAACATGAGCTTACCTTTGTAAAGAAAATTCTTCAGAATCAGAGGGGTTTTGGTAATTGCTGGAATGGTTTTGTACTACCTGCTTTAAAAAAATATGTATTGCAGGGAGGATTTCTGGAAAGAAATCTCTCCATTCTGGAAAGAATGGAGAGATTAACTGTTTCTCTGAAGTATTAAGTTTAAGTTAACAAGTTTCCCTGTCTGTTAGATGAGTGGTATAACCCCTAACTGGATATAAAATATGAGGATGTGGTTTGGTTAGATCCTCTGTGGACTATGAGGTGAAACAATAGCATTTGTTTCAGTATACATGTGCTCTCAGGAAAGCAGCAGGGTTGGTGGTTAGGTGATTTTCTTCTTTCAAAATTGAAATTTAATTTATAAAAAATACGCTCACTATCCAATAAAGGTTCTGTGAGAGTGATTGACTGCAGGAAAAGCTTTTCTCATAATTTATTCCCATATATCATTAAGCACACAAATTTGAAATTCCGTTCCTGTGACGGGGTAATTGTTCTGCGACCGCCGTAGCAAGGTGGCTGATGGGGGAAGGCTGTCAGGTGTCACTCAGCTGTGCAGGACAGACAGAGCACCTGGAGCTCGAGTCTCAGTATGGGGAAATGGACGCAGGTACTTAATAAAGATGGGTTTCTAGTTCTGCTCCGCGTTAAGTCCCAGTGTTACAGGAAAATCTTCTGCCTTCAGCAGGTGGGCCCAGTGCAGTGACTGCAAACCAGCCAGGGCTGGCCGTGGCTGTTACTCTGCTTTGCTTTGTGAGAAAGTCCTGTTTTCAGTAGACAGGAGTGAGGAAATAGCTGATGAGCTTGTACATCCCTGCTTTTGTACAGGCTGACCTTGCACAGCTGCAATAGTAGAGTATCTGGAATTTATTTTTTTTTATTAAGTTGTGCCTTTTCCCTCCTTGCTTTCATTTGCACCATTTTGGGCTTTGCCTCTACACTTCTTACAGTCCAAATGCAAGGAGCTGGCCAGTGGGCACTTTGCAGAGGCAGGGCTGTGTGCCCTGGCACTGCTGGGCAGCCCGGCGCCGGCCGGCCGTGCTTCCCACCATCCCTCGTCGGCAGGAATGAATGTTTCTGGGAAGACAGGGCCTCGCTCTGTGTGGTGTGATGTGTTTGCTTTCTCTGAGGAACTAGCAGGCTGGAAACTTGGCTTTGGCTGGAGAGGACCCCTTAACCTTGCCTTGGCAGAAGGAAATAATAAAGTGACAGACTTCATTTATCTTTATGCTGTGTGCATGGCCTCGTGTGCTCCGTACACCATCAGACCTAAATCCTGGTGTCGATTTGGCACTGTGAAGGAGTAGGCTGTAATTTTCAAGGTGGCTTCAGGTCCAATAAAATAAAAAACATTTTCTCTTAAATACGAGCGTACACGTCATGTGTTTTGTGACCTTATTTCGTCAGTAAGTGCAATTAATTTTGCTCTGTCCTTACGTTTTGTTTTTGTGGAATACTTCTTCTATGACAGCACATGATTACGCTGCTGAAAGTGAGTTGGGGAGAACTGGAGCCCTTGGCAGCTGCAGGGTGCATACTGTGGGATAGGAGCGTGGCAGGTCAGGCTGGGATTGCACGAAGAGGTGCTTTACCTGGAGCAATGGGGTTGGCAACAGCTTGAAACAGCCAGGATTACCTCCCAGCCTGCTCCCGAGGGAGGCTCCTGCCCTGTATTAGTGAAACTCGCAGTGTTCTCTGCTCATATGGCCCCACAGGCTCTGCTCACGCCTTGATGTGTGGTGGGTTTGTTGGCACACCCATCGATCCTTGTACTTCATCCTGTGCTGCTGCTGCTGCAGCAGCATTTTTGCATCCATTTCTCTTCCCTTCCCCGTCCCTACAGCACGACCACCATGGCACTTTGTCTGCCCGGCGCCGCTCCCCTCCCGGTTACCCACCCCTAATGACTGTTCCCTTCACGCCCCTCAGTAAATCAGTTATCTCCCGCTGCCGATGGGTTCGTGTCCCCTCTGGTCAGCTAATCAATTATGTCCTGGCGCAGTTGTGCAGTGCCTTTTTTGACGCTAAACCACCGCCTTCCCTTCGCGCTCGTTGCAGCTCCCCAAAGTGGCACTGGCATCGCTCATCAATTCGGGCTGCTAAAGCATTTCTGCCCATTGGGCCCCTCCAATGGGCTGCGGGAGCTTTCTGTGGCTCCCGTTGGATTTAATCCCTCCCTGGAGAGCAGCAATCAATCCCAGTGTTTCTGCTGCCCCGGGCTCGGGTTGTTTGGTTTGTTGCTTAAGGATTTTTGTAGCTGAAAATGTATCTCCCAACTCTTTTCAGATTTTGTCATGCTCTAGCCCCAAAGTATTTCTTCAATACTGAGGGTGCTTAGTGTCTCGTGTTGTGCCAAAATAGGTGGAAAGGTTCTTTGTTTAAACTCTTTGACTGCTGTGAAACGGTGTGATGAAGGATGTATTTGCTACATAGGACCAGAGCACCAAGTGCCTTCTATTATATCTGCTCCAGAGGATTTCCTGGGAAGTGTTCAGCCTCCATTTCTGTCTGTAAGGAAATCCTCTTATCTGGGCAGAGCAATAAATAGGGCTGCCTCCTGTAATAGAAACAGAAAAACACATTCTTCACGTGGCTGTTTTTAAAAATGTGGGGTTTAAAATATATCGGGTGGAATGATTCTTCTGTAATAAATCCCCATAATGGTGTGCTATGTATACATTTAACTAGTTGCACAGAGGTAGGGAGAGGGGCAGAGGGTGTGTTAAAAGAGGGTTTAGTGTGCATTTAGTAATGACAAGAACAGTAAATAATCCTACAGGTTTACAAACCTAATCCCCAGTGTCTGATTGTAGCCCTCGTGTCTACTGGAATTGGTTGGAAAGATGTTAAAAGGCTGTAAAGGGAGGGCTTTGGGGGGAGTTTATTTTTAAATTTTTGGGGAGCTGGCTGGGTGATTGATGGTTTTAAGTAGTATGAATGTAGCTGATTCATACAAATGTACCTCGATGGAAAGCTCTAGAAGTGCCTGTCCTCCTCCACTTGCTACAGAGGTGTTGGGTGAGGATAGAGTAGGCTGGTCCTTGCTCTAAGCTCTTCGTGATGATCCTTTCATTTAACAACTGGATTTGGAGGGAAGGGGAGGAGTGTTGTTGTCTTTGCTGCCCAACTTATTTTTTGCCTGTGCCCTGCAGTAAAGTGGTTGTTTTCCTTAACAGAAGAAATCCGTGATGTCTCAGAGCTGTGCCACGTGATGCTACTGCTTTTAAATAAGCTCTTAAGAGGCTGGACCAGATGTTGGCCACATCTGTGTTTTTATTTCGTCGAACATTTCATTTCGACCCTTTTATTAAAAGAGAAAATGATAATTTAGAAATCGCTTTGAAAACTTTAGCAGCTGGGAAGATCTTTCTGTTATATAAGAAAGCAACGGGTTTGCTTTCCATGCCCTGCAGTGAGCCATGTAGCTTCAAGCAGACGGCTATTTGTGGCTGGTAGGGTCTACTCCTGTTGGAAACGATTGCCATGGAGATTTTCATGCCAAAATGGATGCGTTTTATTTTGAATTGGCATTCTGTAATGAAACATGTATTTTTTTTCTCAGTGAACGCATTAAACTAGGGATTTGAAGGCACCTTCACTTCTGAAAAACCCATTTAATGAATGCCTATCGCCATGGCAGGAAAAAGGAAGATTTGCAGGCAGAGGGATATCCTGCAATTACTCCCTCCACTGCTGTTATGGGGTCTGAGAAATGCTTATTACGTGTAACTTGCTTCTGGATTCTTCTCTGCAATTTAACAGTTGGAGAATGAGTTTTCTGTCCCTGTTGCTAATTGATCCAATGAGAAAAACTGGCACCTAATTCAGTAACAAGTTATATTTAAAATGACAAGTGAAATTGTTCATGGTGCCTGAAATTGCATCATTTTCAGTCTGGCGTGTTAGGGCTGTATAAGAGAACAGGCACCTACTGTACTGTGACATATTAAATTTTAAGCCTCTGATCCAAAAATATAGCTGGGTATAGGAGGAGCAAGGTGTATAATGATGAAAAGCAGTGGCAGCTTGATTTCAGTGGGATACTTTTATTGTTTTTAAGATGCTTTGGCAGTTTTTACAACAATAAATATTGGGATCAATTTTATGTAAAGTTGAGCAGTGAGTCGAGTATGTCCATCACCACTTCCAAGTTTTGGTTTTCTAACCTATGATTTTCAGAACTTACTAGTGATTTTCAAGGATGGCTCCCTTTTTCTTTGTCCCTAATTCCAAGCCTGTGTGGACAGTGGACAGTTTAGTTTATCTGGTACAATGAATGTGGAAAAAAAAAAAATGCTTTATTCATGCAGGTAAACCAAACTGATTTTTTTTTTCTCCAAAAAACCTTGAGGAAACAAAAGGTAGATAACATAATGAAGGTAGAGGCCATCCTCCCTTCTGTCCTACAACTTGGTGGTTAAAGTGCTACCCAGAATATGGGACATCCAGTTCAAATCCCATTTTTGTATGAATTCCTTCTCCAACCTAGGAGCCAGGGTATTCTGGTCTGGGCTCCCCTCGCACTCTGCTGTTGAGCTATTTTGTTTTATGTGGTGGAACATTTCTTGGACCCAGGTGGACCATCTCCTGGGATGGTGTCTCAGACACTGTACTACAGTATTTACTCCTTTCCTTGGTGAAAATTCAGCCATTTTGCTTGCTGGAAGTTTCAGTTCCAGCAGGAGAGATGAGCAGTACTGTCTTGCAGAATACCCTGCACTGCCTTGTGTGATTCTTCTCCACTGTTCGATGATAATGCTTTGCTAAAAAAATTTCAGTCAGTTGCATTAAAAAGGCAGCAAACCACCGGGGTGTATTTTGTCACCTTGCTTTTCCTACCCATCCTGAAGCCAGGGAGTGCTTGGCCATGTCCTGGGGGTGCATCCCTGCTTGGCTGGTCGCAGGGTGCCTGCGTGAGGAGCTGCTGGCACTGGTGCAGAAAGTTGTGCTCTTACTGCACTGTGCAGAGATCAGACTAGAAGAAAAGCATATGTACTGATCAATTATGTACTTATTATAAAATCTTTTGCACTTCTAAAGTATTTTGGGGAAAAAGAGTTATAAAGTAAATCTGGTGCCTGGGACTAATGTGCGATTATTTTCTAAATGTAACGACCGTGAGAAATGTTCTTTAAAGCCTTTTTGGTCAAATTAGCACCAGATTATCTGAATTGGTGAAGTTGATATTACATTTATGAGATAATCTCAGGAAAAAAAAATCAAAGCGTAGTGTTACAGAGGGCCGAAGCATCTCTGCTCTGAGGAAAGGCTGAGAAAACTGAAATTGTTCAGCATGGAGAAGAAAAGGCTTTGGGGTTACCCATCTGCAGCTTTTCAGTACCTTAATGAGCTACAAAAGAGCTGGAGAGGGACCTTTTACAAAGGCATGGAGTGACAGGACAGTGGGGAATGGCTTTAAACTGATAGAAGGTTTAGATTGGATATTAAAAAGGAATTCATTACTGTGAGGGTATTGAGACACTGGAATGTGTTGCCCAGAGAAACTGTGGATGCCCCATTCCTGGAAGTGTTCAAAGCCAGGTTGGACAGGGCTTTGAGCAGCCTGGTCTGTTAGAAGATGTCCCTGCCCATGGCTGGGGGCTGGACTAGATGGTTTTTAAGGTCCCTTCCAACTCAAATCATTGTATGATTCTATGCTGTTCCTTGTGACAGGACATTTTTGGGGGGTTAAAACCCATTTTGCTTGTGACTTGGGGTGGAAAGTATAAAACTTTCTGTTCGTTGTTTAAGGTGGATTTTGAAAAGACATTTGTGAGTACTCAGTTGCTGATCCCAGGGAATGTCTGTTGAGCTGAGCAGCCAGACCCTTTGCACCACCTCAGGAAGCTCAGCCTTTATTCCTGACCAAGTGTTTTGGTTGGATTCCCGGCCCTGGGATTTCACGTACTTCAGGCAATGGGTTTAAAGCCCTGGCTTTGGCCAAGCAGATCATTGTTTTATCTTCTGGGAATGCTCTTAATTCTGAGCTTTGCTTGACTTTACCATTTGGTTGCCATAAGCTGCCATTGGATCCAAGAGCTGCTGCTGGCATCACCCTCTGCTGATCCAGCACTGTGCAGGAGCACCAGGCTGGGGAATCAAACCATTCAAAGATCTTGGTTTGTGGGGAGGCACATCCCCAGCACTGGGGAGTGGGAACTGTGAACATGCCAAGCTGTTCTGCGCCATTTTGGTTTCAATTTGTTATCGCAGATTGTTGAAACTTAATTTGTTTATATTTTTCTGCAAGTGAACTGGTGAGGTCATCTCTTGTTTGATCTTTATTAGATGTAGTGGAGATGACCGAGAAGATTGCTTCATTCCCCAGCATAAGTCTTTGTTAAATAATTTGTTTTCTTCTCTACCTGGACTACATTAATAGTGTGTTACTGTAGTTGTTTAATGTGATGTGGAAAATCAGGTTTTGCAGCTGTATGCTGTGCCAGTCCCAAATTAAGCCTCAGTTCTGTGCTGTTACGCTTTTTAATGGATGGAATATTTAAAAATTTGTTTTCAGAAGTCTTAATAACTACCAAACTAGCAAAATTGCAGTGAAATTGTAATTACAGAAAGTCAAGAAGAAAGCCATGTTGTGACTGTCGGCAGTGGTCTGTGCTGCTTCCCTGAAAATAGAAAATATTTTCTAAGTCATAATTCAGAGATAAATTACTGACCTATATACTCTGACAGAGAAATTTTTGTTACGATGAAAGGAAAGTGATCATCTTTTTAAAATGGTTTCCCCAGCTTCCTGCTGAACATTTATGGCTGTAAATTAAAATGAGTGATAAAAAGGCGACTGGAAGTCTCTGGCAGATTTTTAGCACTGATGAAGACTGTGCTGATTCCTAAATTTTAGATTAATCCAATGTGGTGAATTTGTGTGCGTGAAGTTCTGTATTGAAAATACTCAGCAACACATTAAACCTCCCAGATGAAGGCAGAAGGATGCAAGTCTCTGAAGGACAGTCCTGAAATGTTACGTTACTGCAGAACTTAAGTTGCAATAGATTTTGGACAAATGGCTGATTAAAATATGTTCTTTTCTGTAGGTGAGAATACAGGAGATGGCGAATTAGATCTGAGTGGAATTGACGACAGTGAAATAGATCGGGTAAGGTGCCCTGTTATCCCAGGTGTCTCTGATCCTGGTTGTCTGGATATCTGAGAAAGACAAAATGGTTTTTGTCTGGTTTATCCTCTCTCTGCAACTGCCTCTTCTCTCTGATCTATAGAGAGGTTTGAGCAATTTCAGTGATCTGAAATCTAAACTAATGTTCATACAAACCTGTGAATTTGGTGTTCCTTGCCCAAGTTATATATATATATTTATGAGGCTGCTGCTGCTGCTTGCTTTTAACATGCTGGAATAATTATGTTTTAGAATGTCTTTTATTCCAAAGGAGAACTTTTAAAAGTTTGGTGGAGCTCTAAATTCATTATTTAATTAAGATAGATTCAACATAGGAGGCTGCCATGGAAACCAAACTGTAAAACCAGCGTGTGCGGCTCCTGTGTACTTCCAGAGATTTCTGTAATGTTTTCTGGATTTATTTTTATTTGCATGGCAGAAAAAAATACCCTTTAACATACAGGCTGAGTGGGACAGACACATGGCTGTGGAAAAGGGCTTGTGGGAGGCCCCAGGGCTGGTCAGCGCTTGGACACACGAAGCCGAGCTCTCTGAGCCTAATGCCCTCTCCAGCTGCCACGGCGTCATTTGAACAGATAATGCCAGTGCTAAAAATTCGTTTTGGGGCACAAAATCCCTGACACCGACGAGTTGCACAGGAATTGCTGATCTCCAAAATGTAGCTGTGAGGTGGGGTTTGCTAGGCTGGGCGTTAGGGTCTCGTGGTCTGAGCGGACATGGAATGGAGGGAGCAGGAAGGCTGAGGTTTTTCACCATAGCCAGTCCATAATTTGAACAATCACAGGGGAAGAGCAAGCACATTTTCTGCTCTTCCTAGGCTCTGTGATGAGGTCATAACTCTGCTTTTATGACTTCATTTCTGTGGCAATAGACGGTAATATTGTAAGCCCAAGATTATGAAATCTCTGAAAGCCTAAGAGGGATGAGTAACTGAGCTAGGAAGAAGTGGGTTTTACTATTATGGCCCACTTTTAATAGAAGCAGATGAAAGAATGAAAATATTGGTCTGATAAACCAGGGCTTGCACAGCCATTTGCTTGCCTGCTTAGCCCTCGGAGGAAGGACTCCTCCCTGCATTAGTTTCATTTGACTGGAGTTATTTCTCTTTTAAGAAATCCTAGATGTACATCTTACTTTGGAGAAAATCTTGAATGCTCAGACCCAAAAGATGGAGAAACCTCAGATTGCTTTTCTTGCACTTAAACATAGTTTTACAAGTCTCAGGTGCACTGCTTAAAATTAAAGTGTCTTGTTCATGATGGATGACCTAATTTGTCTTCTCCATTCTGCTGTTCTTTACTCCAAAAAAGCATCGTCTGTAGAGAACTTTTGTTTCATTGATAGTTGTGCTAAATAGTGGGTTAAATTTTACACTTAGGTCATCTACGATTAAGTAATTGCTGCCTGTCTATTTATTTCTGTGATTCATCTGAATAGTCCTAGATGTATTTTACAGCTCCATTACCACTAAAGATGTTACCGAGACTAGGTGGAGTTAACTGCAAAACGTCCAGATGTGGTTACTGAACCCAGCTGTCTGAAATCTAGAGGGCTAAAGCTCCAGCAATCTGAGATGGTTTCCTTCACACAGATGTGGTCATTGAACTAATAATCTCAGTAACTCAGTGTAAAGCTTCACAGAAACCTACCCAGAAGACACATGTTTTTGTTTTGGTCGCACAGGGCGATGGTTCCCATCCTGTTTTGAATTACAGACCACCATCAACACACAGAATTACTTGCAGACAACCACGTTGTCATGATAACCTCTTGTGTCATCTGAAAAGGATCATAAACCCAGGATCATTTTTGTGTAATTAACAGACCATGTATACTGAGTCCTAGGTGGTTTTTGGTCACTCCATCATAGTTTGGAAACCAAGCACTGTTTTTTAAAAACAGGTTTTTGCTTGTGCCAGCTTCAGATGTTACTAGAAGTGCTCTCTGATTGTCTTATATCACTCATATTTTCTTTTATTTTAATGCATTTTTAAAAATGGGATATGTATTGACCTTGCCAGTGGTTTTTCAGTTCAGTTTTGCTCTGTGGTTTTCAATTTGATTTGTGAAAGTAGATAAATTTGTTTTCTCTTTTAGTATATACTCAATGAAGCTGAAGCTCAGATAAAAGCAGAGCTGTGGATGAAAGAAAATGCAGATTATTTGAAGGAACAAAAAGGTAAGTATGTGGGACTGAAATTCGCCTTTTGGCTGGTGTTGCTGAAATACACAGTCTGTGTAATCTTCATGCTGGTTACCCTTTTGTCATCTTTCAGAAAAGGAAGCAAGAATAGCAAAAGAGAAAGAACTTGGGATTTATAAGGAACACAAGGTATTAAATTGTATGTTAATTGTGTCTGTTTGAAAATGTCCTAGGAATTCATTGTATCTGCTGATCAGCTCCATGTAGGATGTATGGGCATAATGGTAGAGGTCACCACTAAAAGTGCAAAAGCTACAGTACATCTAGCTGTTACTGAATTGCAAAGCTGTATTTTTTTAGGTGGTGAGTAAAACACTCTCTTGCCCAAACTTTTATTTTAAATTGCTATTATGAGAAAATTCTGTGCATGTCAAAGTCAGAGCTAGCTCTTTGCATTTATGATTGCTGTTCTAATTGCTTGCTTATTAAAATACAGGTTTTAAGACATGTCTGATTTTTTTTTTTTAACGTGTGCATGGGGAATTTGTTTGTACTTGCCATAACTTCAGTGGCTGTCTTTGCTCTTACAATAATGATTTCTTTATGAGAAACTGAACAGATCCTTGTTACAGTCACTTGAAGGGGTATTTTGTTCTACCTTTCATAAAGAATGCTACAGTTATGTTAACAAATGGCATGTCCTGTCTCCATGTTCAGCAGTTTAAAGCAGGCTAATTGGCCATATATTCACAATTTACAGCATTAGTATTTTGTGTAATTGAGCAAGTGACAAGTCAAATCTTCCACATGCAACTAAAATCCATGTTAGTTTTTAGTGTGTATATCCTCTATCTTTTTTTCCGACTAATGCGAAAGGCAGAGTTTCCTGCTTCCCCTAGGTATTTCAACAATAAAAACAAAACCAGACAATGAAACACTGTTTTATACTTCAGAGTTTCTCATTCATCCTGCACTTATGCAGACGTGGCAGTCTACCAGCAGTTTTCAAAATTGTATAACTCGTTGGCACCGCCAAGTAGCCCAAACACCCACTTTTTTGTTCGGACAACACAGGAGTTTTTCTCTAACCCTTTATTGTTTCTGACAGCTCGAGTAGAACTTGATTAATATGGTGCTTTCCAATTTCAAGGTAGCACTTGACCCATGTAGGTAAACAGAGGGGCTATTATCCATTAAAAAATAAATCTCCTGCGGAGCTTGGTGTTAAAACCTTCCTTTGAACAGGAAAATGCCAAATGAGAAACAGAGCTTCTGGGGGGGGGTTTTTTTCGTACCTACCCAGGCATGGGACGTGGCTGGAAGTGTTCTCCGGTGTCATTGCTGGTTGCCTGGCTGTGCCCAGCATCAGCCCCTGCCTGCAGGCTCGCAGCCCGTGCCTGGGCAGGGCAGTGCAGGTGACGCTGCCGCAGTGCTCCGTGTCTGCAGCCTCCTGCTCCTGTCCCTCGGCGCTGGTGCCAGGCCCTGCTTGGGAAGCTGCTGCTCGTGCTCTCGGCCCCTTTCAGTGCAGAGGAGGAGCTGGGCAGAGCCTTTCCCACGCCGCTTTCAGACTTGATGTAAAACACGGCCGCAGTTCCGATACGGAGTTGTCAGTGCTTTGGGGAGTCGTGACCCGGCTTCACTCTCGCTTTAAAGGCAGCTTTAGCAGGGGAAATTCTTTATTTCCCTGCTGGGTGATGCTGTGAGGTCCCTATTCCTGTAACAGGAGTTCACTCCCCCTTTTTTTTTCCCTATGTGAAAAATGGCCCATCCTTCTTCTCTGGCAGCATTACAGATATTAAGTAAATAATTTCTAATAAACTCTCTGGGCATTTGGCAAAAAAGCAAACATGCATCTGTTGGAGAAAAGAGACCCTTCAATCCCATTGAGTGGCAGGAGATGGAGCACTGGCTTAGCCCAGGCACATCACCTGCATCCCCCACATCAGCAGCACCTGAGCCAGGACTGCTGCACTCCAGCTTGCCCCTCTGCTTCATGGAAACTTTGTTTGTTTCTACATCACTAATTTTATATTTTAATTAAGCCAAAGAAATCTGCAAAGAAGCGGGAGCCAATTCAAGCCAGCACAGCAGGAGAGGCAATTGAAAAGATGTTAGAACAGAAGAAAATCTCGAGTAAAATTAATTATAATGTGCTAAGGGACCTGAACAGCAAAGGAAGTAACACACCAAAGAAAGAGGATGACAGCACTGATGACAGCACCAACACCAAGAAGCTGTCAAGAAGAAAATCTATTGCCAGTAGGAATATAGCCAACCCTGTAAACAGTGTGGGAAAAAGGTACTGCAATTGTTCATTTATATCTCTGTCTGTGAGACTGTCTATGTATCTTTCTGAGCCAGACAATGTAGGGACTGAGACATTTGTTTGAGGCTAAAATAATGTCGGGGCTCTGTTTTTATTTATTTTGCCTGCAGTGTCGTGGCAACACCTTATTTATAGTTCACGTTTCAGAGGTCTGCTTTGGTGTGAGTTAATCATCCTGAAGCCAAAAAACCCGCAAAATCAATGGATATTCATAAATGTGAATCTTTCACTCAGGGACACCTTTTCTTCATAAAATCCTGACATTTGCTATCCTTCCTTTAAGTTGTCTGTATGAGCTGATGCGACACTAAATGTTCGAAAGCTTTGCCTTTTTGCTTGATTTGAAAAGTATAGTTCCCATCTGTTTTGACAGCTAGCTGCTTTGATTAGCTTTTATTTTAGTTTTATTCCAAACTTTTGTTGTTAATTGATGACACAAATACAAAGCTTTACAGTAAATACGCTTGTCGGTTTTCTGGTCTGCATTTGAAAATGTTTTATAGTGTGATGAAAGCTCCTGTTTTAATGAGTGAAATACTCAACTTGCTGGGCGGATTTGTAGTGTGCTGTAAAATGTATAAGGAGATTGATGTGTCCAATCTGTACTATTCAAGTATTTTATCTGTCTTCAGTTTATGAAGTCACGTTGGATCATCGTTTGAATCATTTTGATGTATAGTAATTTCTTACTTAGATGTTATTTATTTACTGCCTATTTATTTATTTACTGCCAGAATTATAGGCCAAATGCCACAAGGAAATCTTGGTATTTAATTCTGAAATATAAAATGATGTCTTTGCACCATCGTTCAGATTTAGGCTTGTGTTGCAACTGGGTAAAGGGACCAGGGAGGGCAGGGGGGCAGCCACCTACAAGGTGTGAGAAACCATCTGTTTGTGAAAGAACAGGATACATGGGATACCTGAAAACGTGATGCTGGGAAGGACAGTGAGTGCAAATCTCTCAGAAGCTGAGGAAAATAAGGATGGCAAAACCTAACCCCTTATTTTAACTTCATTTGACAGCGAGGCCAGAGGCACGGTCTGCAGTTTGGGCTGAGAAGCCAAATGCCAAAGTCACTGGCCCCACTGTCACCAGATACAGGTTTTTATAGTATAGCAGACATATTTTCCTCTTTATTCTGTATTTTTGGCTTCATCCTCGTTCAGCTTCTCATTCTCAGTATCAAAAGCTTTGCTTTCCAGCTGTTGACTCACTGGGGATTTTAGTCTCCCCTGTGAGTTGCACGTAAGTTTCCCACTAGTAATGGACAGGGAAGATGCATTGAGGATTAACTTAACAGCATTTAGCTTATGGTTTGTTTGCCATTAACAGGTGTTAATGAGTCATATTTCTGGTGTTTCTAGTAAATTAGGACCAATTCAGTTGTCTGCAATGCAGTGCTGAGTGGGAAGGAGGGGCTGGGCAGGATCCTGGTTGCATTTCAGAGCTCAGCAGTAACATCCGTGCTCAAGCTGCTTCGTCACATCGCAGCCTTGTTTCTGAGGCTGGCAGAAATGTTGGGCCCCTGGAACTCCTGTTGAAGTCAGCATGTTAAACTCTTAACAGGTGTTAAACTCTTTGGAAAATCATGCCATAAATATTTAATTTAACAGTGGTGCAACTTGAAAAGGTTTCTAAATAAATACAAATCAGTATTTTCCAAAAGCAGCTAATAAAACGTGTTTATTTTTCCTCTTGAGAGCCTAAAGTACGTCCTTAAGATGCATAACAGAGTTTCCTGATGATGATTAGCAGATCTCGGATACAATGAATTTTGCAGCAGAACACTTCAGAGGAGGTTGAGGATACATGCAGATAAGTGAGCTAAGAAGATTTTGCACTCCTGAAGTAGGCAGTGCTCTTGCTTAAATATTATCAAGGACTTGGCAAACATTAGTTGGGCTTTTTTTTCCCTTATAATTAAAGATTTATGACATACTTTTGATTTTTTTAAATGCCATGCCTTTTAAATGGCATGCATAAATTTCTGTGTTCTGCATTGTTCTTATATGCCTTGCATTCATTGCCTTTGTTCAGCATTGTTCCTCTGAGAGGTGAATGGCTAAATACTTTCCCAGGGATACAAAAATCATGATAATTTATATGCAATTAATAATAATAAAACTCCTGAACATTGCTCATTAGAAAATGAATGAAGCACATAATGTGTTTTTCCAGGAGGCATTTGCAGAAATGGGATCATATGGTTTAGGTTGGAAGGGACCTTAAAGATCATCTATTGTTTTGGTTTGTAGTGATTTACAGTCCTGCATGTTTGTGTATCTTAAATATTTAGTAAGCTGCATCTGACTGCAGTAGCACCATGAATAACCAGGCTTTGATCCAGTCCTTTAGTTCATTGGAGTTGTAGTCAGATTTTAAAGAGCTATTCCTTTAGTCCTGATCCCAGTAAGAAGGTGCCAGTATAGGGAGTACCAAGTTACAGGATAGGAAACGAGTACTCATTCTTGGTGATTAAAGCAGTACTCCAGTAATGGTATAAAAATGGAATTTTTTTCATATATATAGATAAATATCTTTCTTGCTTTCCTTTTGCAAGTCATTTTACTTACCACACCAGATTTGGATAGATGATATAGCCAAGTTTGTCATGTGTCTTAGAAATCATCTTTATATGCAGTATGAAGCACTCTGGAAATAGGAAGTTGATCTTCATTTCCATCTTTCTAATTGCCTCTCGCTCTAAAATAGTCTGTGCTGTTATTTCCACACAGAGGACTTCAGATTATCCCTAAAAAAATGGTTACCCTAACCAGACAGGGTGCAATCTCTGGGTGGTTTTTCTTTTTTTAATATCACATAAAGTAGCAGTTACAGTGTTAATCAGTTAAAATAATGGAAAAGCTTTTGTTTCTTGATGTGATAATGATAGGCAAATTTTACAGTCTTGTAAAAAGTTGTTGATTTGGAAGAAATTTATATAAAGAGCTGGAATGCTAGGCAGGTCCCAGGCGTATGCTTAAACTGGATAGTCTTTCAGTTGGTGGCCCTTTTATTAGAGCTTTGTAGATACTATAATCACTTAATGGTTACTTGGATTTCAAAGGCAATATAGTTTTATCTTATTTTATAAAAAATCCTGATTTTGAAATCTCAGAAATGTTTGGTAATTTCTGCAATTTTTGGAGGAAGGTACTTTCAAAGAATTCTTCCAAAGGTCATGCAGGTTTCTCCTTGTTAGGTGGGTAGATATTATGTACATCAGTATTTTCGGAAGCAAACTGAGGTTTTGAACAGGTTTCTTTACTGTGAACTTCTCAAGCTTTACAAGAAGCTGTGCTTTCCTCAGACACATCTCCCAGGATTATACTGGGGGTTCACTTATTTTATCTGTCAAGATGGTAGAAGACTAGTAATGCCAATGTAAGTAATTTTAGGGGATTTTATGTTGTGTAAATATACTTCATTCCATTTCTTATTGCATTTTTGTTCCAGTGGGTATCACGACTGGTGCTTAATATGCAAAAGCCTTTTCATTCCCAGTGTGTTGAAGATGTGGCGCAGTGGATGTTACCATAATAGATGTTGCAACTCTAATTTCAATTACCAGTTGCACAGTTTATCTTCCCTAATGTCTTCTGTGCATATGAAACATAAGAATAATAGGTTGAACTCTGAGAAAAGAACGATTGCCCCTTCAAGCTCCTTAAAATCTGATCTCCAGTTAGAGCTGTGCCGTGTGCTGGAGCACTTCAAGTTCAGTAAAGAGGGTTTTTAAGACTGGAACTACTTGGTTAGAAGCTTAATAATTTATTTTCTGTTTACTTGAGCTGAATTTTACAACATTACATGTAAAGTGAAATGTGTAGTACCAAGAAAATATGGGAACAAGAAAGCTTTCAAGCTTTCACTACTTTTAAAAAATTTTAAGCCTATTTCTTGCTATGTGCTTGAAATTGGTAATGATATCAGAAAAGACAGGATCTATTATCAGGGGAGTAAATGTGTCAGGTTAATCTCCTGAAGAATTTGCCTTGGAAGAAATAAAGCAGGACTGTGAAGCGCAGTGGAATCTGTTGTAATGAAACAAGGTTGTTCTGAATGGAACCATATGAATATATAATAGCAAACCAAATCATGCCTGCTATGAGTGTGACAAAAACCCTTGGCAGTGATCTCAGATCTGATTAGATTTGAAAATTCACCTCCAAACTCTCTCATGGTCTTGTATTTGCTGACTATCCATATTGCCAGTACAGCTTGGTGCATGGCTCCACCTGTGCTTTAGAGCTGTGGGATATGGGTGTTGGGAATTGTGCCCTTTCAGTACCAGGGACTTGTTCTGGTGCTCAAGTTCCTGCTCCAGGGTGCACATTTTCAGTTAGCATCTGCTCCAGCTACATTTTTGTTAGCTTTTCAAAGGGTATCACAACTCCAGAAAAATCCTGTTTTATTAGGGAGAATGTATGTGATGCTTTTCTACAGCCTGGCATGCAACATCTTGTTTACCCTGATAAATTGCTTGGTGCTTTTTTGTCTCTGATTGGAATCGTATTTCCCTGGAGAGGAAAATATGGGCAGAAGCCTAATTTTGATGCTTTGGAGGAATCTGCAATGCCATGCTGCCAAGAGAGCCTGGGGAAACAATGAGAGGCCCTCAGCTGGCTCCCCCAGCTTCCACCCTTTTTTATAGTTGGCCCTTTCTGGTGTCCAGGATGGGGTTATTGCTCCATAAGGCTGGGTACTCCAAACTCAGCTGCAAGTTTGTGTTGCCCAGAGAAGCCGTGGATGCCCCGTCCCTGGAAGTATTCAGGGTTGGACGGGGCTTTGAACAGCCTGGTCTAGTGAAAGATGTCCCTTGGGCTGGACTAGATGACCTTTGAAAGCCCCTTCCAAGCCAAACTACTCTATGATTCCATGATTCTATGAATGCTTATTCAACGTTGCCCATGGCTTGTCAAAGATTTTTATAAAACCAAAGGAAATGGGTTTTTCAATGTACAGTAGTTTTAGTTCTACATTATCAGACTGGTATTTGTGGAGGGAAGGAGCATCAGCTCATGTTTCCCAAATGACTTAGGCCAATCCAAAACAGCATGAAACACAGCTCAGCCTGAATAATCTAAGAGATTCCTGAGCGTCTTAAAACCTTTGTATTAGTTAAACCAAGTGATTATAAAGGTTAGAGCACTTTTGATTCACTGTGTCAAGAAGAGAGTTGTTGGTTCAGAACCTTCTTTATTCGGAAAAATGACATTGCAGTAGTAGTTTAAAAGTTTGGGAATGGGTATCTTAAAAGTTCCTTGTCTGCAGCTGGTGCAGTGGAGTCTGGTGGGCTGGTGGGTGTCTGCAGCCAGTCCTACAGGTTGGCAATTGATGATGAAGCAGAGCTCCTGAAGAGGGACAGATCCCTGTGTTTGGTGGATATGAAGCTTTTGAGAGTCTTTTCCATGCTGGCTTTGGTGGTCATTCTCTCTACAAATGGGCCCTTTTAGATGAGATCTTAATACGCTTTAATTTTCTACCATATATTTTTATTTTTCAGAATTGCCTTCAGCTCTTTGTCTAATTTACTTCTGATATCCTGTTTTCCTCTCTCTGCTTTGAATTCTGTTACAGGGTTTGGAATTCATGTATATTTACTCAAAGTGAGATATTAAATTTTATTTCTTTCCTTGTGCTGCTTTAGGCCTTCTTTTTATATGTGGTTAAAGGGGTAACACTGATTTCCCAGCTGGAATAAAATTCCTTACAGAAGATACTGGGAGTCCTTGCTGAGATGGTAGTTAGGAGTTTATTCTATAGCTTAGTTATTATTTGGTATTTTTGGTGTTTTGTCTGGAAGCAGTCTCATGTTGGCTGCAGGATTCAGACTAGACTGTGATTCCTGGGTATGGATGTACACATGGTGGGAGCGGGTGGAGTCAGCTTTTGGTTTGAATATTGTGTACATGGTGAATAAATTCTCTAACCACTTGGACATAACTGTTTTCTTATGTGATCTGCGCTTTGAGAGTTTCTTTGGAGTGTAATTTTATGTGTGTTTCTGCTTTGCTGTGGTATATAATCATTTAAATCAAAGGTTAATCAAAATGATTACTCATTTTGAACAGGAAAATGGTGACATTTGATAAGTACCTCCACTTAAAATAAATCTTACCAGTATTTTCCAATCTTGTAACTTTTAGAGGGACAAGCTTATACAAATTATATTTAGTATTTTATTTACAAAAAGCTAAGCCAAGAAAAAAAAATGAATTCAGGGCTTCCAAGGTTCTGCCTTTTAAGTCATGCATCTCCTTATTAAAGTTAGCTGTTTGGGGGAGAGCCTCCCGAATGACCTTGAAAGGAGCTGACACTTGCGTTTGCTCGTTCACAGTTGATTTGAGGAGTGGATCTGCTAAAGCCTGTTGTGTTGTAACCTGGCTAATGCTGCGGGTTACTGCTGTTCCTGTGAGCTGAGAAGCCTTTTGTAATAAAGAGATAAAGCAGAGACAAGAACGGGAGAGAAATGGATCTGACCCAACATGTTTTAAAAGGAGTGTGTGCGGTTTTAAAGTCTGAACGCTGAAATGTGATGACCAGCTGTCTTTCCTTCTTCAGTAAGGAGGAAAAAAGCATTGTCTTCTGCATGTAACACCTCTGAGAGGATGCAGAGTTAAGCAAATGCCACTGAGAGACTGGGGAGGCAAGAACCAGCTTGAGGTCCAGACAACGATGCAGCAGGTTATTACTTTACCCTGAAATTCACTTCTGTTGACACTGAGCTAGGACAGAAAGATGGGGAAAGAATAGTTTTTTCTTTAAAAAAAAAATCGCCAAACCAAAACCAAAAAATAACCCAACAAAGCAGAAAAACCCCAAAATGTCCCCAAACCTGTCCTTACAGAAGCTGTCAGGTGTTTGTCAGGAACTGATGCTTATTCTGATTACTAAGACTGTTTTGAAGATCAATTCCCCTGATACAATAGCATTTTTATTTCACATCTGTCAGGCTCAATACCTCTCAAAATACAGCTGCATTAAACTCTGAAGCATGTGTGGAGGGTGTTTCACTGGCTGTGCTCTGCATCATTGGGAAGGGAGCTCCCACCCAGCCATTGCTTGGCATGGTTTGTGTCCCCAGCTTGCTGCAGGAGCTGCTGCTGACAGTCCTTCCCTGCTCATTCCAGCATCTCTGAACTTTTTGTTGTGTTTCTTAGGGTGAGCTTACCAAAAAACTCATTCCTTCATCCCTTAGTTCTTTCCTTCCTTCTGTAGGAGGTGAATCATTTCCCCCTTTCATGCCTGTTCTGCCAGTGAGTCAAGAGAAACTAACTTAAAGATTTTTCTAGCTTGTTATATTAGTAAAATGGAGTATTCTTGCTAAAAATCCCTGTTTGGGATTCATTAGTTTCTGAATACTGGAATAAAATGCCAGAATTTCAGTATGGCAATTAACTCACCTGCATCCTCACTCTGTAAAATACAGTTGGAGAAGAAATAGCTTAGTGATATGAGAAATAATGTAAAGAAGCCTCCTTGATGTGACCTGTACCAATTTATTTAAGTTCAGTGATGCTTCAAATCATCCCTAGCTGTACATCATTCATTAAGAGCTTTCAAATTTTATAGTACAGACTTCTAATGCTGTCAGAATGTGGTTTAGTGTGAGGATAAGGGAGCACTGTCTGCTGGGACTGCAGAGGAGTGTTCCTGAGCTGTCATTTACTGGGACTTATGAGAACCTTTGAGAAATACACATATATAAGCCCTTCAAGATTGGGTGAGGATGCATCTAGACTTGTGTGAGTGTTTGAGCAATAACAAGAATCTGCTGAATCCAGTGCTCTGTTCCATTTACCCCAAATTATTAGAATGCCTTCAGTTTAAAACTAAAAAGGCATTGATCCGGCTCGACCTTGTGGCCCAGACCCAGGTCAAATCTCCTTATTTTTACAGCAGCCTTTTTGTTTGTTTAATATAAATTGGATATTGCTTTTCTGCCTCCCACTCAAGAAAATCATCTCCGTGTCAGATTCCGGGGGAGGGCAGCTGGGCAGCACAAAAATGCAGAGGGGTTTTTGGTGGCTGTCTGAAATAATTTCTTCTTGCATTTTAAAACCAAATAGGAGCAATTTCAGCCCAGAAGATAATTTTGCGTGACAGTTGGATTGCGAGTGCCTTGTTTATCTATGTTCTCATGTTCAGGTTGGTTATGAGAAAAGACTCTGCAAGCTTTTTTCTTCCAAATTACGCTCAGTGGGTCTAATGGGTGACAATATAAATATGTATGTGCAGTCTCTTGAACTTTATAGTGTGTTAGCAAAACCAGTTATATGTGGTGCGGGGGTGAGGAGAGTGGGAAGAAACAAAAAAATTGGAAGTGTTATGTGTCTTGTTATCAAACCCTGGAGGTGCACGTCCTGTGGCTGAGAGGACTTCAGCCCTGTGAAATGCTTGTTCTCAGTCTGTAGNTTTTTTTTTTTTTTTTTTCACGGGTGGAAAATGGTTGGTTTCTGAATTGATTTTTCTTTGACTCTTTTTCCAGCAGGGTCTGCTTGTTGACCTTTACAGTGTGTGTCTGCTCGTTTTTTCTGGTTTAAACCACAGGAAGTGTATGTCTGATGTGTTTTAGATGTGTCAATGAAGTTGAGTCTTCAGTGAGTATTTGTAAAATGTTGAAGGGAAAGGAGCCAAACAAACAAAAAGTTAACTTTTCCTCACTGCAGTATGGCATACATTATTTTACCAAGACCAATACCCAAGCTAGGGGAGCAGTCACACGAAGCTTCTTGTTCCTTGCTGTGTGCAGGCATTTCCAGATGGGATGGCTGGCAGCCATTCTGTGGTTGGGAGTGCAGTTCTTTCACCATGGCTGGGTAAAGGGTTGGAAAGTTGCTGCAGTTTGTTGCAAAACTTGAAGTACTATTTGCTCACGTAATATTTAACAGCACTCACATAATTAGTTTTAAATCAGCCAGTGTGCTGTAACTTAGTCATTTATGTAAGTGCTGTTCCATTACCCGGTGATGCTGCTGGTGCACTCGCTGAGTTCAATTTTACCTTGCTGCAGTTGTTGCTAAATATAGGATGAAACATTCGGAGATAACTTCCAAATGTGGTCTTGGAAGATATGTGCAGTAAATTTAACTTTTCTTCTGTTGTTGAATTTCCAATTTATTCTGAGTCAGAAATCTCTGCCCAGCGTTTTCCTCCAGTGCAACACAACCATAGATTGAACAAACCCATTGCTGTGTTTAGGATATTCAGAACTGAGGACACTTCCTGACCTGCTCTAGAGCAGCTCGCCTCCTTCTCTTCCCTCATACAGGCCCCTTCCTTGTGACCTACAAAGTATGATGGAGGGAAATCACTAACCTTTACATATATTGTGGTCTCCCCCCAAGTTTTGCCCGTGAACAGAACACTTGTGCTGCCACAGAGATCAGATGGGAAGGCACAGAGTAGAGTACAGCATGTGTGGAGCTCAGGACCTGCCATCCATCTGCAGTGGAGAGCCTCTGGCCCTGAGCACTCTTCCCAGGCATTGCTTGGCTCAACAGCTGTCAAAACCCAGACAATTTAGAGGATACAGCAAGGCTGTAACAGGCCACAGCATGACATGGTGCGATAGATTTTAAATCTTTATTTATACTCAGAGTTGAGTGTAACCTTCCTGCTGAGTTGGAGCACTGGAAGATGTTGGACATCAAGAGTGCTCTCAGACTATATGCAGAAAAGAAGTGTCAGACATGTATTCAGTAGTCTGTCACCTCTTTATTCTGAAATGGTTTTAGATGTGGTATTTATGGAAAAGAAATATATGCTGTTACAGCAGTGTTCTTTTAAGAAGTTATCAACATATTTAATCTGACTGGTTTGAGATATTTAATCTGAAGTATGAAGGACACGCATACAGATTTGGAAGTGGAATGAAGTGGCTGGCATATTTATTTTGTAAGGTTATCTTTGCCTGTCTACCAGGGTAACACAGTAGTTTTAAGAGAAAAATGGCTTTGCACACTTCTGCATGGATTTTATCATGGAGCAATAAAGAAACAAAATAATTTGGAATCCTAACTAAAGCTGTTGCTGAAGTTGAGTGAGATAATCATCAGATTAAAGCTGTAGTTGAATCAATCAGTCATCTGATGAATTAATAACGGAGATGAAAGTCAACAATGAATCAAATTATTAGATGAAGAGAAGCAAGACAGAAATCAGGGTAGTTTAAAACATTGCAGCAGGTTATTACAAGGCAGTGTCACCTGCTGCTTTGTTGCTGGAGGCAGAGGTGGGACTGTCCAGTCTGGGCTTTAGTAAGTCAATGTAAGGGTTAATTCTGTGCCTGAAGGTGCTACTTAATTGAAGGTGATTTAGAAGCTTGTTCTTTTTCCTGCCAGATAAACTGTGTGCAAGCAATATTGGCTTAAAATTTGATATGCAAATACAGCACGTCTTAGACATGTTTGCACTGCATTCACAGCTATTGAAATATTACAGAAAAAAATGATGGGAACACAGCAGCAGAAAGGTGAACTCCTTTGTGTGGATTGTTTGTGGAACAAGGTGGGTAGGAGAGCAGCTTGGGTTGCTCGTATCACTGATGGTGCCTGCTGTGGGCTTTCTCTGGGTGTTCCCATGTCAGGCTGTACCTTCTGAGCTTTCTCCTCCACCTCTGGACAGTGTCCAAGAGATTAGGATCATCAATGGCTCTCAGTGATGTGGCAGTCTGAAAAAATTGCTACTTGCCAGCATGTTCATTTATTGCCTCACCTCTAAAGTCATCTAAAGGCAGTGGTGAGTTAAGAGCTTTCTTTGCCTACAACCTGGTCCAGTCCAAATGTGATTTTGACCTCTGGGAAATCTGGAATATAAAAAATTATTGGGCCTTACTATCAGATTACATGTAACTTATTTTTCAAGTCAGAACATAAATACTCCAAAAGTACAAGAGAGAAGCTTGCTGGGAAAGCTTTAGTCTCATCATGGGAAAAGTCCAGAGTATATATACCTTAAATTTCCATAAATCCTTGTAGGAATAGAGATACTTTTTATCCATGCATTCTTTATTTCATTTTCCTGTTATTTCTTGAAATATTCTTGTTCCTTTTCAAGAGCAAAGCCTTGAGGTAATGAAAGAATTTGGTTTAACTGGATTTCATAAATTGATCTTGTATGGCTCAGATAGACTGTGTCATACATTTCATGAAAATAAACCTAATACCATACCAATTCAGCAAATCTAAAAGCATGAGATGACAATAGTTACTTCTGTTCTATTTAAAAAAAAAAAAAAAGAAGGAGGGTGGGGAAGCCATGAAGGGCAGAAAGACAAAGAAAGGGCTAATTAAGGATTTAAAGCCACTGAGGTTTGGACGTTTTTGCAACCAGCGAACTGAGTCGAATGTAAAGTGTGGTGTCCGTAAGCCGTAAGGAATCGTAAATTCTGTATAATGCAAAATAACTTCATAGCAAATGACTGAGTAGCTCGAGAGGTCTTGGATGGAAGGGAAAGGTTTCTGTAAAAATAAACCTCATCTTGCTGACCTTTGCCGACCCTGGCTGCCTCTCTCTTAATCTAACCTGAAGAGATTAGAAAAACTCCAAACATCAAAAGGAGCCGTAGACACTATTGTCTCCCAGAGCCCCATTGTGCTCAGGAGTGATTTCTCAAGAAGCAGCAGCCTGCTCCTGCTCCGGAGCCTTCCCCTGCTGGCACCAACAATGCGGCCCTGGCTGTAGGTCAGGCTGGCCATCCTTGGAAAAACAACCCACCACTCTTGACATGATGGATGGGAAACCCGACTCCGGGACTCATTTGCCCAAACTTGTTTGGAAGATTCGCTGGGTTTACTGAGCCAGCATTTTTCAGGTGCTTCCTGTGTTTTATCCAGGAGTGGATAAATAATTCTTATGTTGTTCAGCAGCAGAAAATAGGAATGTAATTACATCACATCGAGAGTTTGCCTTTCAACATAGTAATCGTCAGAGTCTGGATTTTTTAACATTATAGATATATATTCTTATACATGCATACATATACATACACACATAAGTTTTACAGAAAAATTTCTTTAAATAGCTGTTGGAGGAAAATGCAGGTTTCATGCATTTATTTCTATCTCATGAGGAGAATTGACAACATTTCTGAGATCCGATGATTACTAGGCTGTAGTTTTCTGTTAGCTTTGGGTCACATTTTAAAATTACTCCTTAAAGCTTAAGGAAGTCTTAAATTATGAAGCGGTAGGAAATCCTGAGATCCAAGGCATTGAGTGGGCTTGCAGTATAGTATATAGTCATTATTTTGTTGCTACTTCAGTAGCTCACAGGTATTAAGCACAGCATTATATTAACTTTTTGGTGAAGTCCAGACACTAGAAAACTCAAGTTTATGCTTCAGCATTTGCTGATAGGATTTGCAACTGAGGGAAGTCCAGACTTCAGATGATTTTTGCAGAGTGCTTGTAAGAGGCCAACCACAGGAACAGATGCATTTTTGTCTAAATTACTTTCCCTCTCTTTTCAATTTCAGTATCTGCTGATTTCATTTTAAAACCCATTTTAAAGCAAATGAAATAGCTAAGGCTTTTTCTAGCCCAGTAATCAAGACCTTTAATACCCTACCTCTCTACAGACCACAGTTTTAAGAGCTGATGTTTGTGCTGCTGTTGCCTGTGCTGGGCAGGGTGTTGGCATATGCTATGGGAGACATAGTGGAGCAGAGGCGACCCATTTCAGGCTCTACTTCCAAGTAATTTTAAAAGCTGATGAAGATTTTCGGGCTTTTATTGGAAGACTTATCTTTTCCTAAAGCACTCTGAACAGCAGAGCTCCTCTCGCCTGTGTGCTCTGCTCCACATCACTGCTCCAGAGATATCTGGCCAGCTTCCAGTTTAAATTCACTTAATAGGGTAAATTTGAAATGATTTAAACACTCTCAATTTACCACCATAACCAAAGGAAGCCAGGAGCTGCAGAAGCACTGATATTCAAGAGAATTTTTGAAGAGGAATTTTGATGTAGCTGCTTTAAAAGTGTCATTAAGATGAGATAAGGAATGCTTCAGGTAAGTGATTCCAATCTCCCAAATCTTCTGTTAATGGATCACCTGAAGATTTTCTGTACTTACCTAGGCCTGGAGTTTGTCCCACTGACCTTGGTGGACTTTGGTTCATGCTCTCAAACCTGAGTGATGTGTATTTTGGTGTATCTTGGTATGTATATGGTGTTTTTTGGTGTGTATATGGTATATTTTGGTATGTATACAGGCACCAAACAAAATGGTGAGGCTATGTCCCTAATGAGGGAGGTCCTGACTGAATGGATGTACTCAGGCATTGTGTTTGCTTTTGGGACAAAATGGTGAAACAATCTACTTAAAAACATCTGAATTTTTGCCAATTTATGCTACAGCTTTCTCAGATAAGTTACTGCAGATGCTGTCTATTCTATTGCTGCAAATATTTTCCTTTCTTATTTTGTGAGACTTTTTAGGATGGCCATCACCCTTGTGTTTAATGATCTTTCTTCAGCTCTTACCAAGTATATGTCAATGTTATTTATTGTCTTTCTGTCTAACTTAGGCTCCTAAGACTGCAGTTCTCTCAAAATTTAGAAAAAGAATCTTTCATTTTGTATGAGGAGGAGAAAATAGCTGTGTTTTTCTTTTCCTTAGAACTTCAAAGGCACAAAAAAAATATTAAATAGGAATATGGAGAAAAATAATTCAGAAACCCTGAAAGAGGCTCACTGATTAAACTGTAGGGAACATTCACGTATCTGCTGTTTTGGTCTCCTGAGAATCAATACTATGAGACTAATCTATGATGCTGCTATAACTCTAACATATTATCTTTCAGAGTATTATTACTGGAATAAAAATTGTTGGGTTTAAATTTTGAAGATATCAGGATACTCATCCTGGCATTCATTATTTCATAAAATGGATCCACAGTGTTCTCTGTGTGCAGACACAGTTTGATATTCTTTCAAAATTATATTGAAAGATGATCATGCTGTTCCAGTGATCCTGTCCAGCACAGTTACTCTTGGATGGGGATGTAAAAAAAACCAAGAAACCCAAGCAAAATGTGACTGCTTCATTTCTGCTGCTCATCATTGCAAAGATGTCATCTCTCAGTTGGCTGATGAAGGGAAGGCAAAAAGAGTGTCTGTGCTGGCCTGATTTTTCCAAGTGAGAGCTGCTAATCCACCTTGAAAGTTTTTTGTGTTGACTTATAGTCTTTATTTGTTAGATACTGTGAGTTTATAATTGGGTGAGGAGGGAGAAGCATCTTTAGTGATGTATTTATTGCTGTACTGATAGGCAAGTTATGAAGTTTGGGCTAATTATAATTTCCTGTGTCTCTGTAAATGGATTTGAAATGACTTGTTTGCTCTTGTGCTGTAGTAACTTTGGTCATTTGTTATTTTTTCTTTCAAGCAACTGAATCCCATATTGCCTCCAATCTGGGAAAATATTAGATTTCCTTCACCTAATCGTAGAGTCTTGGTTTTGCAATTACGTTTTGAAACAGTGATGGACAATTGTCAGTGAAAGCAAAAAGGCACGATTCGTACTGAGGCTGAATTTGGAAGTCTCTCTTAAAAGTATGTTTGTAAAGCAACCAGTAAACAATGGAATAGCAAAGTCTAATTTTCTACTGGTTGCCATCTTTTTTCCCTTGGTCATTCCCTTCCTTTCCTGAAGCAAGAACCCCAGTTCTACAGCTGGTAGCTGTGTGGGATGTTGTGGTTGTGGGTAGCTGTGGTTGATTCCTTCCCCTTTGGTGGGGGAACTCTTTTGAATCTCCTCTTCCTACTTCAGTTTTCACAAAGGAACTTGTTTATCTTGGTGACTTCTGTCTCTGTGTTTTTTTGTGGTCACCAGATGTTTGGAGGGTTTGGAGTGGAGTGAAAGAGAGATGGATGGAGTGTCAGCATATTGCATAGTTATCCTTTCATAATTATCTTTTCCACACGGTGGAGAGTGCACCCTGTGTGTGTGGGCAAAGACTTGAAAATAGGAGTGAATTTCTCTTAGGTACTAGCTGATTTTTGGGGGCTGGACTAGATGACCTTCAAAGGTCCCTTCCAACCCAAACTGTTCCGTGATTCTATAAATTAATACGACTTTCAGAGCTTTTAGAGGTGTGGGGTTTGGCTTGGGTTTGTTTTTTTGTTTTGTTTTGTTTTGTTTTGTTTTTCCCACCTGATTTACTATCTAAATATCTTGTAACATTTAGTAACTGTTGTTTCTTCAGGATGAATCCAAAATCACAGCATTGCTAGGGAAAGCATAACCTCAAAAATAACCTTTAACCCTCAAAAACACCTATGTTAAAGGTGCCCAGTATTGGTAATGAATACATAGGTGTGATGCATTTTATCAACTTTGCTTGTAGAGAACCAAAGGGAGTTTGTCATAACACGAGTCCCTTATTGATGACACGGTTGTTTGTCTGTGATTGATTAAAAGTGGCAGATTTATTTCAGCTTCAACTCTTTCCATTAGCATTCCTATCGACCATCTGGCGGTGGAAAACCTCACTTGTGAGATAGACTAGGATCTTGTTAAAAAAATTACAAGATTTCTTGGGGCCTTTTTTTTGCCAGTGTCCTGATGAGCCAGAAAGTTGTCACTTCTAGTGACAGTTCTCATTGCCTGAAAGGGTTGAGACTGATGCTGGGTCAGCCTGTGGCTTGTTTTTAATGGCTTTTAATTACGGCCTTGATCACAGCAAACATTTAGTTAATGGTTATGCAAGTGTCATTCTGTGGGCTTTGTAGCTCTTCCATAGCCTTCAGTTATTGGTTAGAATGAGAAGGATCCACTTGCTGTTTAAGTGGGAGGAACAGAGCGAACAACTTCTTTCAAAATGGTGTCTCCATAAAACTAGAACTTTCCCTGAATTGCTCAATTATGAGAACATCATATCGTAATCAAAATCATTTGACTGTGCTTAAGATGCCCTAATCAAAATCATTTACAGATGATGTGCAGGGAGGGATGCTTAAGGGGCAAAAGATGAATTCCAAGTGGATTGTGATGTTGCAAAGTGTGGAGTTGCCTATATATCCATTAAATGGTAGGTACATGCACTGATATGAGAGAAATATGGAGCTGGCATGAACGGGCGATGACACCTCAGGGCATTCAGTGGAGCTTCTGCAACAATTCAGTGAGTTACATCACAGGCTGAAATGCAGCAGCTGCTCTGGCCCTGCTGCCCCCCTGATGAGTAATAGTGTAACAAGGCAGTCTTTGGTAAACAGCTTTATGGGGCTTTTCTGCTGCGGTGTTTGGCACTTGGAATTGTAATGCTGCCTCTGGCTTCCCACCTGCAGCATCCCCTGCTCCCCAGAAATACATTCAAAATAAAGGAGTGAAATCTTGTGGTTAGGACCCCTTCCTTCTAAATTTTACAGGGGACATTCTAAAGATTAGTGTTGCCTGTGTGTTTCTGGGAGGTGAGTTATGAGAAAAAATACCTGAGTTTCCTTGTATCTGCAGGGTTTGCTTAAAACAACTCTGACATTGTTGTTAACCATGCTTTTTTCAGGGAGGGAGGTTTGGCAGAAATGTTTCCATTTCTCAGAGTGTGATAGATTTCTGTCCAGGATCTCCAGAGCTTGACCTTGGGGGCTGTAAATATTTTAAGTGGTTCCATGGGTATTTCAAGGTTGTGGCTTGCTGAGGCGTGATGCACAAGGGACTGCTCCCTAAATGGGCTCTTCATTGCACTTAGACTCACACAAACATTGCAGCAAGCGAAGGTGTTAAAAAATATGCATGAAGGTCAAAGTGACAGGTCTTATTAGGAGCTTACTGGCAATAGTTTTCTTGAAGAGTAATCTCCTAACAATTTATTCTCAATTTTGTGTTCTATTTTGGAAATTGTGTTGATGCAGCATTAAGATTACAAAGATGGTAGTTTTGCAATGTTTAGCATTAGAAAGGAGATGGATCCCTTCTGGTTCTATTTTGCATCATTAGAAGTGTTTATGCTGGGGGACTATGCAATTTCTGAAAATGAAATGTTTTTGGAGTTAGCAGGGATTATCTGAAACACATACATAATGTATAGTGTAATTCTTTTGAAGGCCTCCTATGTTTTCCTTTTTTTGGTCTGAAGTAAGGTAGTACTGGAGTGGAAATGGGGAGGAAATTTATTCAGCCACTTGAAGGCATTTGGTGGAGCATTAAGATTTGTTTGGTTTGAAGTGTTTCTCAAAAAGTGCTTCTCTTGTCCGCTATTTTAATTGTGCCATCACATCTGTGGAAGATCATTATCATATTCTTTTATCTGGGCACGTGTCAAAGCATTACTCACTTCCAACCATCTGTAGACTATTTGATACAAATTCAAAAATTGAGCTAAGAGCCGAGGCACCATCCTTGTATCAGAAAGTTTCTTAAATTTCGTCACCTACAGGGTTTTTTTGTCCTACTTACTACATTTTCTTTCCAAAACAATGCCTTTTGGCAGCTCCTGTTGTATTCATACCGTTGTTTTGGATAACGGGCCAGACTTTCACACACCACCATCTCAGTGCACTCTTCTGGATCCTTTGCCAGTTGTCTGCTTGAACACCATCTGTTCCTGGCAAGGAGTTACCTTCAAATACCTAACAAAACAGGTCATGGGAAAAACCAAAGTCTTCCAGGAGCTAATGGTGATAACACACCCGAATTCTCTAACCCTGTTAGCGTTTTCCTCGTAGCACTTCAGGAAACTTTCTCTGTTTAGGCAAATTCTCTTACCCCAGGATCTTTCCTTTTGAGGAGCAGTTCCATGACTGCCAAAATGAACAGCAAGGAGGGTGCTAACTTGCAAGAAGATGTTTTGTGGAAAGCTTGAACAATGCATGAAATTCAGTCCTACCCCTTAATGAGTTGGAGAACTGCACTAATGAAATCTGCAGGAGACAATAAAATGAGTCATACTGCAAAGTCGACTGAAAATGGCTGTGCAAAGTAGTGCTGCTAAGGAAAAAAAATATAACCGAGAGCAGGAAATAAAAAAGAACATCTTGGAAAACATCCAGGCTAATGCATCTAAAGAAATACAATCTGAAACACAGACGAACATGGGAGCAGAAGCTGTAAAAGCCATAAGGCTGAAAAAGATAGAGATAGTGGACTGCAAATTAGATATGAGGCTCTACAAAAAGACCAATTTGAGCCACTCATTGGAGGAGCAGCACGTGACAGATTAGGGAGGCATTAGGTCTCTCTTGGAGAACCATTTGCCTCTGCAAATGAGAGAATGGGAGTCATTAGGGTGGTTTCAGCAGGAGGGAACGTAGTGATGTTGATCTGGAGGAAATGCTGAAGCCCTATCCAGAGTGTGGTGTGAGGAGCCCACGAACAGGGAAGTGTGCAGGCTTTTGGAGCGTAGATGACGGAAACAGCAGCATATGGCAGGGCAGAGCTGGGATGCAGCTGAGGAAAAGGCTCATTTCAGTGGGACAGCAGGAGAGTCTCAGTGGTGGTAAGGTTGGGTACTGTGTTTGAAGACAGCATAGTCAAAACACAGGTTCAAGGCCAAATACTGAAGTGAATTAAGATCTTTGTCTCCTTCTGGAGCTGTATCTGATTAGGTGAAATCTGAATTTCTTCCTTAAGGCACTCATGATCTTAGAGAAAGAGATAAATGGTGATGGTGAAGCATTTACTCATTTCCAAGGGTCCTCTGCAGCTGGAGGTGAACCGTAACTACATGCAAGCAGAGGGTGCTGTGTGTCCTGGTCACTAATGGGTGAGAAGGGAGGATGAAGATGCCAGGCTGGGCCAGTTCCATCTCTCTGCATGAGAGTCACCACCTGCAGAGTTTCTTTTTTCCTGCCACTCACACAAGTGGAAGTGCAAAAGGGTTTGAAAACATCTTAAAAGGAGTTTGTAAATCATCAGGGCTGGTTTGTTTCTCCTGCATGAGTGGGGCTGTCACATGTTCCTTGGGATGGGGGAAGCTGAAACTCCTGCCTGCAACCCGGGGGCCGTGCTGGTGTGGAGCTGTCTTGACCTCTCTCCACCATTGCTCCTGTTGACCCTGTTAAAGTGGGTTTAGTCCTAAAGAAACAAATCATCAGCTAATTATTTCCCCACTCTGGTGGCCGTTCTCACAGATGTTTTACCATTTTAAGTAGGAGCAGTTGCTTTAAGTTTTTTGTTTGTTTGTTTAGGTTTTTAGTGTAGCAAACAGAAGGGGAAACTAAAATCTGATGCTGGTGTTCATGTCGAAAGGGTTGTATGAAAACAGGTTACGTGGTAGCTTTCAAAGTGGTCCAGCTTGCTGCTTAGTAGGACTGCATTTTGCAGAGCATGATTATTTAAATTAGTTTTTCTAATATTAGCATTAATTCCCTTATAGCTGTGTTATGAAGTTGCTTATTTCACAGTCCTTTCAGATGTGGGAGCCTGGCTGTGAGCAGAGCAGACGGCTCATCAGCTCAGCAGCTGCTGCCACTTGCCAGCATCGTGTGTTCAGTAAGTGCTTGGAGTCAACCTTGAGAGTTTATGGACACTGGCTCGCCTTTCCTTTGCTCTGTATTTCACTGCACTCTTTAAATCAGGAGTTTTAAACCTCTGCTAAATTTAGAGAGAAGAGGGAATCTGCGAATGCACCAGCCCTGCCTCCTCCCACAGCAAATGCATCTCCTGGCCAGCGAGAGCTGGAGCTGGTCAGGGGGTGAGGGGGACAGGGTTTGGGAGGGCTCTGCAGATATACCCCAGCAGCAGCTCTGTGGTGTGAAGTGAGCCTAAAGGTAGTTCATGACTTTGTCAGAGCAGTGGAGAGGGGGGAAAAGAACCTCCAAAACAGCAGTTTTAGTAGCTCCGGGTGTTTTTTTTTTTTCTCCTTTCAAATGGTTTTATTTTATTATATCTGACACCAGTCAAGGAGAGAGGAAGCTCTTTAACCTTAATGCAAATAAAATAGTAGTGTTTTAGAAAAAAATCTGCTTGCTTTATACCTCTAGGCCGATGGTTGTGACAGACTAGAGAATTTAATAATAAAATTACTCATTAGTTGGGGGATTTTTTCTTAATCTGTTTAGCTGTAACAATCCATTTGAAGCCTGGTTTTTGCTTAGGAGGAGTAAAAAAATTACCTGTAGCAATAAATTCATCTGTCTGTCATGCTGTTTATCTGTCTATCTATCTATCCCCTAAAGACTTGGAAATGTTGGTTTTTATTTTTATACCCTTGCTGAAAATCAATTGTGACATTTTCTGTTTAGGCTGCTAAAGGTTTTGGCAGATAGAACATGGATTTTGTCTTTTGATGGTGAATTCAATTCAACATTTATTGCAGAGACCTCAAGTGTTTAAACGTGTGGTGATAGACAAGTAAACCTCCCACTGTGCTAAACTCCACCAGGTCTCTTCAGTAGTTCTGCTATTCAAAAAGAATTGGGACTTGTTTCATCTGTTTTTAATAAATATGAGGCTTGCACGCCCTTCATGTCAGAACTAAAGCCAACTTTGAGTTGCAGTTTGACATGTAGAGTCTTAACTTTTTAGCTCTTGCTGCTAAAGACGCCTACTTGGGGTGTTGTTATCCTTTAAAAAATGTAAGGGGCTTGCACATCATCTTATCTGAACTGTGATGTTGAAATGTGTGAGGGAAAGGAAAGCAAAAGCCAGGCTGCAGAAATGCTGGTTGTGTAAGAGGGCACACACCTGGACGTGCTTGCTGGCAAAGGTGGATACCAGCATTTGGGAGCAGTCAGCTCTGGCTGGGTGTGAGATGCTGTTGCTGAGGCTGGGGTGAGTCTGATGGAGTCCTCTTCTGAAAGTTGGGGAATGGGAGGAGGGCAGAGCTGGGTTTGGTGGGTCAGGCATCAGCATCAGCCTGGGCTCTCCGGCATCATGGAGGATTTGTTAAGGTGATGTCTGCAGGAGAGTGGTTGGTGATCCCAAGCTCCTGTGCCTGTGCCCTGAGCTTCCTGGGAGCTGGAACACCCTGTAGGTGTGATTTTCTCTCCGAACTAATGTGAATTAAACACCGACAGCTGTTCATGGGGGCTGTGGAGGGATCGCAGGGCAGCGCATGGCAGGCGAGGGGAGCTGTTCCAGTGTGGTTTTGCCAAACACACTTCTGGTGCTGCCAGGAGGGCTGGTGGGCCAGGAGCCCGGGGCATGACTGCAGGGACAGCACTCACTCAATGGCCTCCCCAGACTGCTTTTGTTGAGAGATGAGAGAAATCTGCTCCCGGGCTCTCTGCGTGGTGCTGCCATTTGGTGCAAACACCACATCACTCATATGCTGTTTCTGAAGTGTATTTTTTCACATTTATCCTGTGAGATGGATGGGGAATTCGAATGTTAGCACTGCCTGCTTGAAAGAATTCAGTGGGAAGATGTAGAGGCAGTAAATGAATTCAATATTGGATTGATCAACTTTTGCCAGTGTTGGCAATTGGTTTTAGCACCTTTGTGTGAAGCATGTTCATGGTAGAAACATGTATTTTGTTTAAGAGGTTTAGGCTGCTTTCTTGTTCTTGTATTAAGATTTTCAAATCAATTATTAATACTCAGAAGCCCAGAGGTAACAAGAACCTTAGAGCTGTAATTTCCCCATTGAGGCCAGGCAAAACGTAACACTTCTGAGCTTATACATTCTTGCTCTAAGAATGACTGTGAAAATTCACAGCAAAGGATCATAAATTGCTACCAAATTAATTTCCAATGTAAGTCTATCGTGCATGTGTTTAAATCTGATTCCGTTTCTTTAAAGCAGTTTACTCTGTAAAACTTTTTCCATAAAAACATGCACAGTAAAAAGTGTTTATGTTGCAATATAGCACTTAAATTGCATTAAAGAAACCCCACACAACAAAAAGCCCTCTTTTATACAGCTGTTTTTTTGCTGTAACATTTTACTAACCAAGGGAGCAAAGTAACCCAGAGATCTGTGATGTCATGCTAAAAGCCTAAGTGTTAGCTTGCCAAGTATTGACGTTCTCACGATACTTTGTAGACACAAAAAACTAAGGCAAAGTGGAGCGATGCTGTAGTGCTGATAAGGGAAATACAGTGTATGGAGATTAAACAGCTGAAAGATGGGCGGGTGTTACAAGTGAGTCTGTGCAGGCTGTTGTCTCCCTGGGGCCACGCACTTCTTAGGCATTTGCTACATATTTTGACCAAGTACAGAATGCAGGAGATCTAAACTTTACGCATTAAAGTTTCTTTAAAAAGCAGGGGAGAGTGTCACTGTTTTTTTAAAATCAAGTTTTTTCTAAAACTGATGCTTCAGAAATGCCTTTAGAGAGCAAAATGAGTGTGGTGATGAAAAAAAAAACCAAACATAGGCAACTTGCTCATTAGGCTCAGTTAAAGCTAAGTCGATCATTGATACAAATTTGCATTATTTTCCCAGCGTGGCATTCGGTAACAACTTTTCCTCGGTGTGCTTTTGTTTCAGTTGACATTTGCTTGAATGGCCAAGCAAGTTGGCAAATTCTGTGCTGCTGGTCTTTGAAGTTGTGACTTCAGCCCAAACAGCCTCCTCTTTGTGTTGCGGTGGGGAGCCCCTTCCCTTTGGAGAGGGTGCGTGCGGCACAAAGGCTGGCAAGGGGCTGTGCTTGCCCAGCCTCACAGGGCTGCTGAGCACTTCACTTCAAGTAGCTCAGGTCTTGCAGGAATATCGGTTTCTTTGCTGTGAATTTTTAATGCAAGGGGTTGAAGTTCAAAATAAAAAAAAAAAAAAAGAAAAAAAAAAAGGCAGATTAACCTGAAAGTACATTTTTTTTTATTGATCTTCAAACATAGGATAGTATTTAGAGGGATTTGAACTACAGTGGGAATTTGCTGTCTTCTCTGTTCAATACAATTATTTCACGATGGGATTGGAGAGCAAGCTCTGCTAGGTACAACGGAAAAAGCAGGGATTTGCTTGAGATGGTTAGCATTTGTTTCAGATTTTACACGTTGTCACTAGAGTTGTACTAAAATCTGTTTTGTGTCCAAAATTGTCTGAAAAACTAGACACAATATGGTGACAAAATATGAATCATAGGATGGGAAGGAGGAATTCTGTATAAATACGACAGTGTATAAATATCTATTTATTGTAGTATTTGCACATTTCATGGTCAGTTGAACTTCTTTTACTGTTCACAGTCCATATCTTAGTAATTGTGGTAGGAGTGTAGCTTACACAGCATTTATGTGACTCCCTCTCAGATGGAGCAGCACAGTGCTGAAGGACAACCCCAACCCCTCAGTATTTCTGTGTACACAGAGTTGAGGATGTGCACGAGCAATTTTTGAATGGAGCCTTGTAGCTGCAGTAATCTTCTTTTTTAATGCGTCCTCCATAGCTACAGTGAAGTGGAGGAAACGATCTTCAGCAAGAGGAATTGCTTGCCTGGCTTTTACATTGGCCCTTCTCAGAAGCTGGATTTTTGTTGGCTGAAGGAGTATGCACCAGGGGCCGCAATTTCTTGGAAGGGTTGAGTGAAAAATTGAGGTGGAGTAAGGATTTTTAAACAGATCTTGTGTGCGGGTTTTGCTGTGTTTTGCATTGATGGGGAGTGACTGATTCCCACTTACAGAAGTTTTGGCCATCTGAATGTTTGAGATTGGGGTCAGCCTTCCACCTGTCCAGGTGAGGGCTTGGTGCAGAGGAGGTGTTGGGAGCCATCTGAGTGGGCTGTAAGCCAAGGTCAGGGCTGTAAGCCAAGGTCTTCCCAGCTGAACTTGGCTGCTCCATGCTCAGATCTGCTGCCTGGCCTGCTTGTGCAAGTGCCCTTCAACTGATTGTGAAAACTCCAGCAATTTCAAAGGTAATAGTTAGCAAAGGTCTCCTTAGGCTGACCTGGCTTGTTTTGGCTGGGCCAGATTAGGGACTGGTGGCCCAGAGCTGCCCCCTGTTCACCAGCCACGTGCAGCTGACTGCGGGCAGTGTGGTCTTCACCTGGACAGGTTTTCCAATTGATCAGTTAAACCAGCATGAGAGGCAGTGAGAGGCATCTCCCCTGCAGTTAGAGTGAGGTTTCTATTGGATAATTCTACCTGTTAACACTAGTATTAAGCTTTATTAAAGCAAAACACTATCAAATAAGTCTGCTTTACACATAGGATACCATGCAAAGCTCACCTCACTTCACCACAGATGTGCAACCTTGCACAAGAGAAGATGGTGCTGCCTGCTCCCCACATCAGCAGCAGTGTTCTCATCTCTCAAAAGCAGTTGCACTTATTGTACACAGATTTTAAAACAGCAGTTAATATTGCTTTCCTTCATAACATTTCCATTTGGAATTTTCTTTCCGTAAGAAAATGTGGCCGCATTTTTATACTCGTCTCTTTATCTGTACCAAGTGCATTGTGAAGGAGACAGGACTTCTAGATCACGAAGGGCTTCTGTGACCCAGTTCAGCGATTCATTGCTGCATAACAGAGTGTATGAGCAAGCACCCACAGTGTGTAGCAATACATATTTTAAACTTGTGTCATATTCAGTGGTAAATAGCCATTTTCCCAGTGATTTGTATTGGTTTTGCCCTTCATTATCCATGCATACTTATACCCAAGTAGAGATTGCCAGGCAAGCAGCTTCTGAGGTTGGAATAAAGTACAGTTTACTTTCTGGTCCTTTCTTATGTCAGTGAAGGTTGGATCCAAAATTGTGAGAGAGCTGTATGAACTTGCAGGAGCTTTATCTTGGAGGTATGTTCTTCCTGTTAGACTGTCCTGTTGGGTTTTTGGGATGGCATGTGGGATCAACCCCATATTGACTTTGAAAAAAGCTGTACAGGTTAATGTGTACATGGTCACAGTGTGTGCTGATACCTGACCAATTCATGCCCTGGGTGCAGGCTGATCTTGCCTGATGCTGAAATGGTACCGTTTCATCTCTCTTCCATCAGGTTCCCTGGTTCCTTTTGCACAGCATCTCCAGGTGAGGTGAGAACAGGTATCCCACAGCATACTTGCAAGGAGCAGGGAGGGCTGATGCAGGCACTCAGGACACCTCAGCACTGCTGCCAGCAAAGCCTGGCTTAGCCTGCATGGCAGAGCAGGGAGGAAGACCTGACAGACCGGTCCTGCTCCTTCATTAGGGAGCCCAGTTTACACAAGACAGAAAGTACTCAGGTGGTTACATGGCAATCACATGCTGGCCTGACCTCAGCCATCAGCAGAGCATCGCTGTGGTTATTAGCTAAGTATTTCCATAATGTGTGCCTCTTCAAGCTGTAATTAAAGCCAAGCCTGCCCCTAGCTAATTACAAGCTTGCTTAGAAGTATAGTTTATATAAAGCTTTTTAGACTCTGTATGGGGAAGATACACATCCACAGGCATAATAAGAATGACGCCTTATTTTCAAAATGAAATTTATGGGCTTTGGTGTCTGTTTCTCCCTCCCTTTACAGTTTTCTACAGGCTGTTTTTTGCATCCTCGTTCAAAGTTTTTGCCAGAAATACTGCCCGAGTTTCATCAACATCAAGCCAGTGATTTTTTAGTTTTCTTCAGAGTGTTTTTGTTCTCACTGCTGAGAGAGTAAACCAGATGTTAAAATGCCTTTGAGCTTTGTGTTTGGAGAAGACTAATAAATAATACTTAGATCTCTCATAAAAAGAAGATAAGGAGTCTTGAAAGTGGTGAAACTTTTTGTTTAACACATCACTACAAGGTCTCCGTAAATGATCCATCTATGGAGAGTTGCTGTGTGTTGCTTAGGTGGTGCTGCACCTGTACATCTTCAGGTCAGTCTCTCAGCAGCAAAGCAGTGCTGGCAGTGTAACCCCCTGAGACCCTGAAGCAGCAATACAGGCAGGGCTTGGTGACAAAATGGGTTGTGACTATGACACGTGGTTGTAGGGTGGGCTGGCGTGGCCGTGGGTCTACGAAGACATTACCCAGGGGTTGTTGCAGCACCACGTTAGCCAAGGTCACCCTCTGGGGTGACTCTGTGGCCAAGACACAGCCAGATGGCACTGACATGGTCACCTCTGCCGTTCCAAAGCATTCTCTTTGGATTTTCTTATTCACTTGCTGTCTTCCATTCCCCATTTCCAGGTGCTTTGCTTAGATCATAGTGTGGCCTGGTGGGGGAGGAATGCACCACTCCGTTTTCTCATGAATGAATGGTATCTCAAAAGGAAAGGGAACATGGTGGAGCCTGCAGCACTTGTGCACTTTCTTTGACACCTTTGGAACAAGGGGATGTTCACACAGCCTCCATCACCATGGCTGTTTGGGAAAAGAAAAGAGGGGTGCCTAGCCCAATGTGTGGCCGACGAAAGTGTGAGATAACTCCTGCAGCTGAAGAATTCCCGCTCCTCTCTTCTGTCTAGTCATTTTTGAATTTGGTGTACAGTTTGATTATTCAGGTCAGATCAGATTTAGGTCAGTTGTGATGGATTTTTTCCAAATCCAGTTCCCTAGATTCCTACTGTAAACGCTTACCAGATGACACGATGTGAAGCTGGAACACACTTGAGCTGTGTGATGACCGAATAAAATCTCAGTGGGAACCACTTCCACGTTCCTGAGATCAGTTTCTCATGTAATAAATTCTGTATCCAAAATTGTATCAAATACTTTTCTGACAAGAGAGAGGGTTTTTTCCTAACGGACAAATCCCAGCAGAGCTATTTATAAGAAGCCTCTCTCTTGCGTTTGCACTCACATGCCTGTTACACAGACCTACACTGAAGAACAAATATAACTGAAATTTTTTCTGTGTCCTGGCCTGTGCTTTTGGACTGACCCTGTTTGGTCTTATCTGACATCCTCCACTACATTTCTTTGCTAGTGTTCTGTTGGTAAGAGTTGCCATAGCAAACTGCCATTAAAGGCTTCTCCCTGAAGGAAGAATCTGGATTTATTTGGTGACACTTTTTTCCTGCCGACTGTTTCATTGCTTTGTTCTGCCTGATCCTCTCCTGGCTGGGAGGGATGGGGAGGAGTGATCTGAGTGAGTGCCTTCCTCATACCCCATGCTAACACCTACAAAACCCGTGTAACAGGGAGTAGGTATGATGTTGAACACCTGGGCAGTGCATGGGGGAGTCCTTTGGCTTGGGAGGAGGAGGCCAGCCTGTTTCAAACATAAATCCAGACGTGGGAAAAGCTGCTTGAGTTGTTTTTTTTTAAGTATAAAATTTAGAGCTATGTTCTTTCACTGTTCGTTCCTAAAATGAAACTAGACATTTCCCTGAAGTTCTTACTTAACCAACCTACAGCTTCTTCTGCCACAACCTCTTTATTCATTTCCTGACACGGTAAAGGGAATTCTTGACACCAGCCTTCCCTGAGCTGTGTCCTGGCTCACTTATTGCTGCATGTAAATCTCTTCTCCGTTAAGTCAGGCAGATGAGACCTGTGCTTTCAGTTTTGAAAAGTTCTGATGTGCACAGGGCCCTGGGGAGAGTGGGTTCTTCCACTTGTGTCTTCTGGGTGGCTGCAAAACCCACGTTAAATCATCGTTCTACCATTCGGCTGCCTGATTAGATGTTCTGTGCATACTTCAAAATATGTGATGTTTTACAGTGAGATTTGCTATTTAAATAAGAGGTTTGCCATAATTGGCTGTTATAAATTACAAGCAAGAAGGAATGATTTATTGCTTATAATTAGAAATGAGTTACGAAGGGGAATGTTAGTAATCATAAAATAAAGCTTGGAATACATTGATTTCCAGATGGCTGCCAGTGAAATTGCTCTTTAATGTATAATAGACCAGACACAAGGAAAAAAAAAATCAGTCATCCATCTTTATTCCTTGATGGATTACTTGTATGAATCTATAGTTACCTGAATTTTGAAATATTAGTTTTGTCTGCATAATTGGATGAGAGAAACTGAATTTGCCTGGTGGTGTAGGCTACTGGAAGTGTGGAAGAAGTGAGTTACTCTTTTGTCTGGCATGATTTTTGTCCTTGTAATGCCAACAGGGAAGATCCAGCGATCGATCTGGCATCACCTTTGGGTATAACAACCTCGGTGAATTGTTCCCAGAGACTGCAGGTTACTAAGGTGTTTTCTTTTTATCTTTTGCCTCATTTGAAGTTTTCCTGAGGTTAAGATTGATCAAAAAAGGTGTCCAAAAGCAAATACCTGTAATCCTCCTTGCTTGAGTCTAGAAAAATATATTTGCACCAGAAACAGACGGCAGTGCTACTGCTGAGGGTTTTTCAGTAGCGTAATCCTTCTGTTGAGATGATAATGTGTTCATTTAACTTCTAAAATTTCATTTCTTGTTACTATAGTTTCGGGCACGATTTAAAAATTACTTTTTATTTGCCTTGTCTGCTAATAATGGTTCTTTCTGCCATAGCAGTTGCATTCTGCACTGTTACCATTTGAAAGACGGTGCTACACGATGTATGGATTGTCACCACATGAGTTGTCTCACGCCCATGTTTTAAAAGTGACACTTCCATTAGACTTGCTTAACTGAGACCATTATGATTACTCATTTACCTTCATTAAAATGCTTCATAGCTTCCTTATTTTAAGTAGCTTTTCTCAGCAAGGTGCAGATTTGCCTTGCTGCCATCATTTCATCTGGAAAAATTTCCATGGTGAAAGGAATAGCGTATTTTCAACTAATACTTTCCTGACCTGTGGAGAGATGAGCTCATCAGTATCTTTATTGACAAACCCAGGAAGAAGGTGTGTCAACCAGAAATATTAGATCAGTCAGCCTTTCTTGTCCTGAAGCAATTGTAATTTCCCATGGTCTGCAGCAATTTCCTTTAGGAGCAGATATGTGCAGATATTGTTTGGGATCTGCTGCAGGAGCATAATTTCATTTGGTCCCAATAAGGTGGCCTTAGATGTCATTCGTTTCATTTTTGCTGTTGAAAATCTGTTGATTTAGTCAGTGGAAAAAACAGCAAGTTGCTATTTTCCAGCATCTAATTGAGGAAAGAGTGCTGCAGCTATGCAGAAAAATATTGCCCGCTCTGAGTTGGGTTATTGAAGACAGATGTCATGGCCCCTGCCCCTCTCTGAAAAGCCTGAAATAGGTGTTCAGCTCACGACACACTAGTCAAGTTCCTGCTTTTTAAAAGCCTGTTGGTGAGTGATGTAGGTGCTTAGTTCCTCACTGGTTAAGTCTATTCCGTAGATAGAGAGTGAATGATAGAGATTCTTACTTTTTTCCAGTTTCCTCCTGCGAGTTTTGGTCCCTCAGTGCTCAGGTCCAGGCGTTTGCTGGGAGAGGCTGCTCTCATTAGCACTGAAGATGTTCTCAGTGCTGTGTTGTCTGGTGCTGCACTGGTGAAAGCCAATCTCCTCTGATCAAGCATGAAAGAGGACTGAGTGGGAATCAGAAGAGGAAACAATTCCTCATTTCACTTTATTTTTTGTTGTTACTTCAGTTTGCTTTTTTCTGTTTGAAATGGCTCTTTCTGTAGTGTTGCTTGCTTGGAAACAGGACGGAAGCACTGACTGTTGGTGGATTGATGGAGTTCATGCAGGGATGTTGGAGCAGAGTTAGCACAAACTGGCTTAGCTGTCTGTTAGTATCCAGGAGGGTTCAGACCCTGCCTGCTGCTCCATCAGTCACATCTGTACAGCTGGCAGCACTGGCAGGAGCCATCTCCAAAGGGACCTCGCTGTGTGTGAGCTGAGCTCATTGCAGCTGGGACATGTTTAGTTGGGGTCTCTGCAGCCCTGTCACTTGGGGGAGCAATTCAGGGAAAGTCCTTGGGGCTTTCACAGTGATGGTGAGGTGGACTGGGTGAAGAGCCTGGTCTTGAGAAAGCCAAAACCACCTGCCTACCTCACATTCAGTCACAGACAATTTCAAGGTGTGAGCGCCACGGATGCTTTGTCGTTCTGCAGAGCATGATGCTGTCTGTGGTTGTATCTGGACTTCTGATGTGGCACAGTGCACCCTGATCCCCAGCCTCTGTCCTCAGGGCATCCTGCTGCTGTTCATGGGTGTCACAGCCAGCCATGGCCATGGCCATGTGCCTCAGCTTCCTCTCAAGCAGAGGGAATGGCTCCTGTGAGCATCTGGCTCTCAGCCAGAAGCAGATGTAGAAGATGGTGGGATCCACAGCTGGGTGTGCAAACCCCAAAGTGCTCCAGGGTTGTGGTTGTCCTTGCAGTCTTTGTTTTGCCCTCTGGAAAAGAGCAGTCATCCAAGTCCAGGAGGACTTTGTCCTGACCCAGTGGCCGGACAGTGGGTCAGTATCTCCTGATGCTGTTGTGTTTCCAAGAAGAGCTTTAAAGCCTTGCAGAGAGGTAATTCCCAGCTTTCCGGTAAGGATAACTTTGACGGTACCTAATTAAAGGGCACTCTTAGCCTGGATAAACATTTGTTTTAATTTCCTTCTCACACAGATGTCTGGTAAACTGACCTCCTGAGGCAAAACCATCTGGCCTCAGGTGGGAGGAGGATCTCGGCCAGCATGAAGAACCTGACCTGTCTCTTGTTGAGTCATTTCTCAATAGCTTTTTCTGTCCCTGCCCATGAAAGGCCTGTGCATGGATATATAGGTTTCACGGGCAGTTGTCTTGGATGACCTGCATAATTACACTGCAGGCTTGTGGCTGTGGGCTCTGTTCAATCTCTGCTTCCCATTGTGTATTCTGGGACCATCCGTGTATAAAATTAGTATGGGTGGTAAGCAGCAGTAAGATGTTCCCTACTTGGGTGGATTAAATTAAAATTCAGTAAGAAACAGAGCTTTGGGTGAGTTTCCAAATTACTTGCAGGATTGCACTGAGGAGATTGTTATGGTATTGTCAAACTTTTTGGTGGATGAACAGCCTGATGCAAGTGAGGTGGGTTTATTACCTCTCACTGCTCTTTCTCCTTTATGTACTGTGCTGTGTAATCTTTTGTTATTAAATAATAAGCAAAATAAAAACTGTTGTTTGTCACAGCCAGCTTGTTTTTCAGAGAAAAACACTTTGAAAGTTCAGTCTGTGTGATCTCCAGCCCTGTCAGGAGCTATTATTTTGAATCTTCTTTTAAATTGTTAAGCTGGAGGACAAACCGAGACATTATCGTGCACATCTCAGCTGAGAGCGGAGCGGATTCGGCAGGGAGCAGCCTCTGATGCCTTGTACCATGCCATTCGTTTTTGTCGCAAACATGTCAAGATAATCTGTTTCCAGTGTTATGTGTGCTGGCTGACATGAGCATTAGTAGATCTGCATAATTTTTGAAGTAGTTTGAAGTGTGGATGTAACACTTGGGGCTGTGTGAAATCTTTTTTATCCCCTTTTATGGATCACACTGCTGTTCAGAAAGTTGCTTGTTCTGTTACTCCCTCCCACAAGGTACTGTGTTAATTTGCAAAGTTCATAAGGAAAATGCCCCGAACTAGAAATCATCACAAATAGTGAATGACAACTGACACACTTTGGAAGACCAGGAGTCACATTATTTTCCAGTCACAACATTACATTTTAAATAGATGCTGTTGTCACTTCAGTATATACGGAATTGTACCTTAATGTAGGATGTTATTATTTATGGAGCTTGTGAACCTCCACTTCAGTCTGGACTTTGATGGGCAGTATCTTTCTTCTGTGGTGTATATGTGCATATGTGTCCCTTGGTAGCCTTTTACAGAGGAGGTTGAGTCATGCCCAGTGAAAGTTGGATAAGATACTTCAATTACTTGTTTTTTCAAGGTGCTTTTTTGATCATTAATACTCAGACCTATCCCAGCCTCAAAAGCAGTCATGCTCTTCCACGAAGACACTTTTTTCCACCCTCTGAGGTGCAGCCAGACAGCAGAAGGAGCCCGTATCTGTAGCCATGGCAGCCAGTAATTTATTGCTCCATATGGTTGGTGTGGCAGCAGCTGCTCTGGTTTAAGGAGGTCAGGACATTGGGGCATTTAAGAAACAGAACAACACCCCAACTATAAAACCTTCTTAAATGGTTTTGTACCAGTAATAGTAGGGTTCTCCGCAGGCATAAGGACAGCCGAGAGGGTTATATATTTATAACTTTTATTGCTGTAATTTGAATCAAAGCCATTATTTCAGCAGGGAAGTAAGTTTTTGTCTCTCACTGCGATGGTTTTACCTTTTTCCAGTGTCGTGGCTCATGTTTTAGGGGGCAGATAGTATGGAGGGGCAGCGGGCCAGGCTGTTCCACCCAGGTGACGAGTGACCCCCTGTGGATCTGGCCTGCAGCGGGTGCTGACCATCCGTGGCAGGAGCAGGATCCACCCCACTGCTTTGGTGTGCATTTTATACTATGCTGAGAGAGAAACTGTGTTGCCCAAATCAGATGGCAGTGCTGTGCTTGTAGTAAGGAAGCGAAGACGTGCGCATCTTCTCGTGGAACAGAAATACAGCTTTCATTTCAGTTTGGGTGTGAGAGTCCCTTGCTGCTGAGAAATGGTATAGAAGGGCTCTTGGATGTAGCACTGAAGTTTTTGCAAATAGGCTTTTCATAAACGTGAATCTTTTTATTTTCATTAGGGGACCATTTTAATTAAAATGAAACTGGAATGTTTACTCTCTGCTTCCTGTAGCTGTGATTGTTTTCTTCACTGTGTGAGCACATGTATAATTTGCTCTAAAAGAAATGTCAGCAGTTTCTGATTACCTTGTGAGTCTTACTCAACAGCTTGATTTTAATTGGGGGGAGGAAATATTTTCAGGGTGCTCCAGGGAGGTCTGATGTCTTTGGGTAGCAGGAGGGAAAAGGTGCTATCTTTGGTACAATGTTAATTGCAATAATCATGACTACGGGTTTAAAATAAAAGTCCTTCATTTCTTACCAGTGTTGGGTGTTTTTCAGTCATGTCAATGAAACACAACCTGTTTGGTAATTAGAATCCTTCAGCTATGCAACCTTTTGGCTTTGCTGCATCCATATGTTTGTAAGCATCTAAACAGGGTGATTTTTTGGAAAACAGTGATTGAAAGTAGGTAGGTAGTCTCAAATTTCAGGAATTAAGGAGGAAATTTTTTTATTATGAGGGTGGTGAGGCACTGGCACAGGCCCAGAGAGGTGTTGGATTCCCCATCCCAGGAAACATTCAAGGTCAGGCTACACAGGGCTCTGAGCAACCTGGTCAGGTTGCAGGTGTCCCTGCTCCTTGCCAGGGGGGTTGTACTAGATGGCATTTAAAGGAGAAAACTACAGTTGGGGTTAGATAATGGAAAGAGAAGGCTGGGCACATAGGGAGGAGTGTGTCCATGCCTTCAAATACATTCTCCCTGAGCCCAGAAGTCCACCAGGATTTGTAAGTAATAGATATTTATGTAGGTCAAGAGAATCTCTTTCTTGAAATTTTTTATAATTATGTAATATGACAAGAAGTATCTGTAGCAGAATAATGTATTCTGGATTCTTTAGTGGCGCAGCTCCTGAAACATTCCCTTGGCTTATTTTTGTTTTGATCTACTGTGAGGAAGCACCTTGAAGTCCTTGAGTTGCTGAAATGCCTTTTGGGTCCTGCAAAGCATTTCAGAGATGACCAGTTTTTGAACCATTTTGGAGCTTAGCTAGTATCTTGTATTTTAATATAGTCTTCACCATCGGAGATAATGATCTGAGTCTCCCCTGCTCATTCTCTGGGGTTTTGTTTCCTCCTGCTGATTATTTGAAATAAATAAATAAGTAGGAAAGCGACGAGTTTCTGTGTGTTAACAAGGAGGAATGACTGAGAGAAAAATGAGAGTAAAATACTGCTTATCATAAAAGACTGTATCTCTGGAGGCATAAATTGGTATTCATTAAGTTGTTTGCCTAGACTTCGTTAAAAGATGTGCTTGAGGAGCTGTCTGAGCAGCGTTTCTGTAGAAAGCAAGTCATCCTCTTCGTGACTAGATACATCTAGGTGAGCAGGAGAGACCAGAAAGTAACACTAAATGATGGATTGAGAACAGCCTTCATGGCAGTAAGGAAACAACAGACTATGAAATGTTTTTCAGAAGTAATAATATTTAACAGTTTGCTGTAAAGTTATACTGATCCAGCTCTTCTCCCCAAATATGCAGGTCTCTTTCACATCTGATGCAGAGTTTTTAAAAATGTTTATGTTCAATTTCTGTCATTTCTTATTCAAGGTATGCAGGGACCCTGGTTTTTTGGATGATTTCTGTAGCTGGAGGTTAAAATCTTGTCTGTGATGATTATGGTATCCTGCATGCATAATCTTACTGGATCTATGTATCATCAGACACAGAGAAGCAGTTGCAGACCAGTGCTAGGTAATCCGAGTGTGGCCCAGTCTTGCCATGTCTGCATTCTTCCAAAAAGCAGTTTTCTTTTGATTTTTGTAAAATGGGACAAACCCAGCTATTTCAAAGACCTTGGGGAGAAGCAGGGGCTGCAGTTTGAGATGAGGTTTTGCTACTGTGCTGGCATCTTTTATTATTACCTTGAAGTGGAACAGACTCTTCCAAGGGAATGTGTGTGTTAATTATTGTGGCATTTGTGGCTCTCTGCTCTTTATCTTAAGTCATTAAAACAGTAATTGCACAACATAACACTAGCAAAGTGCTTTCGCTGTTTGGAGACTGAATACTCCGTGTCAAACTCTTGTGCAACTTTTCTGATGTTCAGCATTTTTTCTTTCCTTCTTTGCAGATTAAGACCCTTGATTTCAACCCAGTTTGCTAAGAAGGCTGCCACGGAAGAGGTATGATAAGTCCAGCACTTCTCCTGGTGCAACAGGTTGAGTTTGGAAATTCCCACAAGCTGTTCTCAACCTGGCTCTGGTCATGTGGTAGATAAGGGTGAAAGAAATGAGTCTTGTCTCTCTGATCAGGCCAGGAGCTGGTTACTGTGAACACTGCAAAGCTGAGATTGGCTGTTTTCTAACCCAGACTTGCCCTTACTTATTCATTAGGAACATTAGCACAGCCTCCTAATGCTTCGTTGGACAGCAAAAAAGAGAAAACTCCCTGCAAGCATCTGAAAAAGTCCATGTCAAATAAATGATGAGGAGGGGTAGGAGAGGGCAGAGCTCGTGCCTGGTTCTCAGCACTTGGACTGTCCTCACAGAGAAGGATGCAAAACTCCACTTTTGTGCAGCCAGAGCTGACCCCAGGGATGGGCTGGGCTTCTCTCAGAGACCAGAAAGACAACTTACCCTGTACAGCCTGGCTTACTCTTTGCTTCATTTGTTTACTTTGGAAATGCAATAGTGCCACAGAAAAGTTAGTGCTGGTAACTGGCCGCTGCCAGAAGCTCTCCTTGGGTGGCTTTGTGCACCTCCCAAAGGGATCATGATTATTATCAGATAGTGAAACCAGATAACAACAATAGCTGCTTTCTTTCACTGTTGCTTTCACACTGTACAGAGTATTCACAGGCATTTTGTGCACGACGAACTGTCTACTACATATCTAAAAATTCAGTATACCAAAGGTATTTGTCCCTCTTCCCCATGAACTTGTGACACTGACACCCTTCTGAAAGTGAACTGGTTCCCTTGGGTAGTTCAACATCTTTGACAATTGCCCACCCAAACATAAAGCTTAGTCCCAAACTCCAGTCCAGGACGTCTGGAAGTGAATTCAGGAAGTTCTATTTAAAGGTGTTGTTTGACTGGCTAATTTTTAAAATGACAAAAAGCCATTGATTTTCAGAAACAGTTTGATATCGTGCCTAGGGAAATACATTTTCACTTCTTATTCTATGCTCATTAGAAAACTCTGCACATTTTTAGAAGTACAGCAGTCTGGAAGTGGACATGATAATTAGAAGAAGGTCACATTTTAATTAGCATGGTGCAATTTTAAAAAATAATGACTCAATATAGCTCCTTTATATTCACCCACTTTTTCAGAGCAGATGGATACTTTTAAACATATAAATTGATATATATTATGATGCTGATTTGTCTCAAACTGTTGTGTGTATTTCTGCTTATACCAAGATGGACTCAATTTGATCACTCTAGAGACAAAAGCAGTGGTAGGAAATATAAACTGGAGGGAAGTTCCTCTAAATAATATGATTAATTTGAGCATTAAAAAATCATGAAAACCTGTCTTTGACTGATCCGAATATCTAAATACTTGATTTTCTATTAAAATTAATGGGTGTCTTTTGCCCTATTAATGAGCTATTGGAGCAAACCCTTAGGTGACTTTGCAAAACTCAGGCAGATTCTTTAGGTTGACTGTCATGGTATATGACAAGTTCAGGAACAGCTTTGATGTTCGAATAATTAGACTATCAACTTTCTGGTAGAGGGATTTTCTCTTATGGTGTATCTCTAAAGTGCCTGGAGTTACAGGGATTCTGGGAGCTACTGCATCCCAAATAAATACATTTCTAAATAAATAAATAAAAATAAACTACAACACTTTATCAGAACTTGCTGCCAATGGAATTGGAGAGCATGCAGCAGTACATAGTTATGTACTGCAGTTTAAAACCTGAAGCACTGTAGCACTTTTCTCATGGTATGGACCAGAGGAGTTGGGGTTTTCTGGTCTCACTTGGACCATTCATTTTTAGAAGCACCTCACCACTGTCCTTCCAAGGAAGTGGTCCCAGTCTTTTCCATCTTTCTTACTAGGGGAGATGACTCAGTGCTGGTAACAGCTGACTGGTGACAGGTACTGTCAATATTCCCTTCTCGGAATTCTTCACATGACAACACAGTATTCATGGTTAATTTTTAAGGTTCTTCTAATTGCCACTAATTGGCTGGTTTTGTGTGCCACAGGCTCTAGTGTAAAGACCCCAAACAGTCCAAGTACAGAATGGGTGTGGAAAGTACCCTATTACAGAGCTGATGGAGGTAAAGCTCCTGTGATGTTTCTTCCCTGGATGAGAGAAGGAGGTGGAGCTCCAGACCGAGCACACCATGAAAGTGAGCAGAAAGATCAGAAAGACCAGAGCCTGGGCTGTGCTGGCACAGGCTGTGTTGCTGCTTCCTGCCCTGTTCCCTGTTCTCCTTAGTGAACCAAAGACAGTATTACCTGCTCCAAATTCACCTCTATTCCCTCGTGGTGTTGCCCTTTCTCTGCCTCCGTGCTGTGTCCTGCCTAACCTTGGAGCAGCTGGGGAGGAGCACGTATGGAACAGGTCCTGTCAATGATTGATTCCCAAGTTAGTGTTTGGAGATCACTATTCTGATGAATTCCATAGGTAATGTTACAGGTGCCAGTGTGTGTTATCCTGAGTGCTCTGCCATCACATTAAGTGCTATCTACAGAGTGCTCTTTGTTCCACAGCTCATTGCACCACCAAATAAATCCAACCAGAGCTGTCAAAACTAATACATGTCGGGCTGCTTCTGATTTGAAGGGTACATTTTTGCTATCATTAAATTGTCAATAACGTTGTTATTTTGTAATAGGCCTGATGTGAGTTGAGCACACTGTGGGAGAGGTTTGTAAGTTTTCCCACAGAGCTCTACTGAGGAGCCTTCGCTCCGAAATTTCTTCTCCTCTTGTGCTTGCCAGAGAATCCTCGTTCTGCTGTTACCATTACTGGATATTTCAGTTGCCTAGTTCTGGACTAAGTGAAAACTGGGTGGTTTTGCCTGACTTTCATTCAGACTTTCATTAGAACAGTTGAACCTGTAGCGCTGGACATGAGCTTCCATCTCTCCTGTCCCTATCGTTTGGAAGCTGCTAAAGTTTTGTGCAAATATTGGACCAAAGGAAGGGCTGCTCTACTGTTCTCTCTTCTTTTATGCAGGTTACCTTTCCAAATGCACAGGCTGAAGCCTCTGATGTAGAAAAACCAGCAGCTGTGCTTGTGGAGAGTGGCCCGGTGTCTTACAACCCTGATGAGGAGGTGGAAGAGGAAGAGGTAGAAGAAGATGAAGATCACTGCATGAGCGCCTTGCAGTTAATGGGAGGAAATGGTGAGCTGGGATGCTGCCCAAGGTGCCATCTCCTGGTGCTGTGGGCTTTGTTCTTGCAGGGCTGGGCACACACAGGGTTCCCTGTCCCAGAGCTCCTGCTGCCTTTTCAGCATTGCCCATTCCTGTGGGAAGCCTGGAATCACCCTTGTCTGAAATCTGACCTTACAGACTCCTCCTGAGTAAACTTTGCATCTCAAGCTTTAGGCTAAGAGGGCTTCTCAAGAACAAACTGAAGTGTGAGTTGTTTTCCAGGATGAGGTTTATTGATATGGATCTGAGAAGGTAGGGGTTCAGTAACCCCTCCATTAGCAGTGTCTGGGGCTCATTGTCCCCTGAGCCTCCCCTCCCTGCTCCTTCTGCCTCCGCAGTGGAGGCTGCAGTGATGTCCAGGCTGTCCGTGAGCCCTGGGGATGTGTCTGTCCAGCTCAAAACAGAACAAATCATCACACTCAGTTTCTGGGGAAAATGTTAGGAGGAAGCAGTTGTTCCCCAAGTGCAGGAAAGGCATTGGTGGTGCATGTATGGTACACAGATGTGTGCTAATTTCTTTGGGTTACCCAGCAAAGCCACTGGTTTAATTAGATTTCTTTGCTGGCAGGAAAAGGCAGTCTCCTCTCCGCTGTGGTTTTTTCTAGCTGGACACATCCACATTTATCCTTTATTAAAAACTTCCCTTTAGAAGTTAAGCTTTGAAAATACACAAAATTATTTTTAAAATGAGGGCTGCTAATTATGGGTTGCGAAGACTCAGGATGGTAGTAAGTTTCCTACTGAAATGTTATTTACTGCAAAAATATTTCCAGCACTATTCATTTAGCTTTGGTGGACAATATGTATACATTTCACAAAAGTGTCTGAGCTTTTAGATTGATTTCTCTGTTGGAAAATAATTGCTGAACCATAGGAAAAACAGTTTGTTGCCTGCATTTATTATTAGAATAACGTTCCCAAGAAAAGGCACCCATGTGGGGGAGGGTGGGTCTATGTTTATTAATAAACCCCCCACAAAAATAGAATAAAGGTCACTGAGTTTTTTTTCTTTGTAAATGTTACTATTTTTGAACCATTCTGAGAACATTCCGCTACTCCCTGTCTGGTCTGGACAACAGCTGAAAAATTAGAGTTAAAAAATAAAAATAAAAAGGAAAGGAGTATTCCCAGAATTCAAATGCAGGTGTGCAGAGCTGCTCTGTGCAACAAATAACTCTTTCCTAGCTGCTTTCTCCATGGATTTTAGAACTGTCTGCCTGGAATAACTGCATGAATTACAGATGGTGAACTTCACCCATTCTACACAAATCATTACAGATTACACTTAATTCTGCTTCCAAGCTTTTGCTTGTCTCTTTGGGTGAGATGTTGCCCTGTATTGAATTTAGAATATAAAGTTTAACTTTCCTCGGTGCTCATATGTAATAATTATCCATAGTTTCATCTACACAACAGAAAATATCTGTGTCAGTGCATTCAGAAGCGCACAGAAGAGAAACTGTTGCATTAGAAACATACAGACTTGCCTTCTGACACACAGCACACAGTCTTTGCACTCAGCATTGTTTAAGAAAACAAAACTGGATTAAAAAATCTGGGCAGAAATGCAGATAAGGGAGATCTGAGTTAGATGCATTGGTCAGGATTTGTTCCACGACTCTTTTGATGCTGATGGGAACTCTGAGCTATCTCTGAACCCTTGCAATTTCAGCTCATAAATCCATGAATAATATAAACAAACCAGCTTTTTCCTTGGTGCCTATGTCTAGTGAAAAACCTGCCTACTGGTAAATGTAATGCTGCTGCTTATCAGCCACTGTGTGCCAAGTTACTTGTGACAATCAGGCTTGATCACCTTAGCCTCTAAATTAAACCAAGTATTTCATATATACATGTGCCAAGTATTCCTAAATGAGGGTCTAATGACAAGTGAGAAGAGATATTTACACATACATGCTTAAAAATATTTTATTTCATTGAGGGAAGTACATGCAAGAACTTACTTAGCCCTAAGAAAATAGATGATTTTTAAAATGCTTGCCTAAGGCAAAACTTACCATGTAGTTACATAGCAGGCAAACAACCTTCAAGAAGCAATACTTCCATTGTGTCTTCCATCTACCCAGAATATTTGCATTTTTATATACCCTTGTCTTTGTCTGTTTCAGATTATGGCTGTGATATGGATGAAGATGATGGCTATTAGCTCCATTTACTTCCAGGGGACATGGACTGTGTCTTGTTCTCAGCAAATCTTCGGTCTTCAAACTGTATGAATAGTGAAAGAAGCTGACTATGGTCAGCAAATGTAATCGAACAATCCTTACTTTTGTAAAGCAAATTCGAGGTTGGCATTGGGTCTGGTCAGTTTACATTGACCCATAACCCAGCAATATCCAGTTTGGATTCCTACTTGAATTTATTTTTATTTTGGTGGATCATAGTTGGAGAATGAAATTAATGAGAGTAATGTTTCCAGAGAACAAAAGAAAAGAGACAAAAGAGACTGTGCGTGAAGCCTGTGTGGCTGAAAGCAGCACATCTCTTATTTATGTGACTGCTTTTAGGCATACTGCTGAAAGGGAGCAGATTGAAGGGCAGGGAGGGTGGCAGGTGAAAAGGAGAGGTGTGCCTGTTGATTATTTGAGTACAGGAGCATTAGTTGTCTCATCATGCTACAACTGACAGAAAGAAATGTTTCCAACCTGGATTGTGAATGTGACCATGTTACTGTATACAGGCTCCCTTACCCAACCCTATCAAAAGTTAATGACAAGTTATGTATTTGCAGAGCAGTATTGGTTTTCTGAAACAGAGTAAATACTTCTTTATATTAATCAATTCATAGATTTCTTAAAAGATACGACAGTAGAAGGCAATGTTGGCAGTGAAGACTTCCACTGTGAGTCCAGTGCAGTTTTTGTGGAAGAAGGGAGAAGACCTGGGTCAGGTAGGAAGTGTAGGGAGCAAGGAGGCGAAGGTGCTGAGCTCATGAGCTGTTGCTGGGCATCCCTAGGGACAGCCAGGTCTTCTTTAAGCTGGTGTTGCTGCAGGAGAGTCACTCTGGCCATCCCTGTGGAGCTGCTCTTGCCTGACTATGTTAGAGTGAAGGTCTGCTCCCAAGAGCTGCTGGTCTCTAAAACCAGTTGAAGGAAAGAAAGCTGAGCTTTTTAATAAATAAGCTAGCATCTGCTTTGACTGAATTTAATTTAATGTAATTTGCTTAACATTCACTGGGTAAATTAAAGGTCACCATGCAGCAGTCTGACTTTCATGGCTCAAATCCCACCCTTGAACAGTCGTTGCTATGTGAATAAAGCTGGAGCTGCAGCCCTGTGTGCCCCGAAATGTCAGCAGGCAGGGCCTCTCTTGCAGCTAGATCAGCTCTCGCAGTGCCATGAGAGCAGGGGTCAGGGGTGGAGCCCCTGTGGGCAGATCCCACCCTGGTGCCTCTGACCTGCCTTCCCCTGGCACTGCTGGGTCCGAGGCTCTCGGCTCCATGGGAAATGCACTGCAGTCTGGATCACACTGCATGTCTGCAGCTGATGTTTCCATCTCTCCCCCTTATCTGGTGACAATCATGAAAACTGTAGTGCTGCAGGCTTGTCTTAACACCAGGGAAAGATGGATATTTATCTTCCCAGCACTGTTTCTGTTCAGCTGTGTCTCCTGGTCGGGTCTTCCTTCCTACGTTTTTTGAGGAGCACTCATTACTAAAGCACCATCCATTCTCCTGCTACAGAGAATGGATCATGGCAGGAAGAGAAGCTGCCTCAGGAAGCTGTGCCAGACAGGGTGATGGTGGTGCTCACATCTGTGGTCATCCCTAAAGAGGGGAAGGGCCACATGGCCTTCCATACTTCCATTCTTCTCTGTCCCTCTTGGTAGCTTGCATAAGATGGATCATGTAAGTCAAGCAAGAGTGAGTGCTTTTTTTAGGAGCAGGCTTGATACTATTTGGCTGGTAAATATGGTTTGGTGGGTTGTATCTGTGAGGAATTTTTGAGCCCTGTATAGGAGTATTTCTGTAATGACTTCTTAAAAGCAGAACTTGGTAACAAATTTGGTGTGGTAAGGCTACTGGAAAGAAGAGCTCTTCTGAACCAAATTCCAGTTACTTAGTTTGCAGCACTTAAGTGGAAAGAAGAGATTCCTTACAACTCTTAGGAGAAAAGCTGGCATTTTCACCGAAAAGCTATAGATTTTTTTTCCTGATACTATATAAGTACTGCACAGAAACTGATAGTGAGGAGATAAACCTTTCTACCTCTCTTTTATCTACACCATAAAATAAAAGTATGCTATAAGCCGACATTTTTTTAAAAAGTAGTTTGTTTTATCAAAGTTCGTGCTCTGAAAGTCTTTGAGACCGTTGAGTTTGATTGTTTGGGCTTGAATTAATCTTCCATAGCACTGCTGCAAATACACTCTCAGTATATTCTCAAGGCTTGGGTTTTATTCCAAGGTACACAGTATTCTCTATGCAGGAAATAAACATGCATAAATAAACATGTGTATGACTCATGTAGGTCGAGTGCTTTTCTCAAATGCAAGATGTTGGCTCTTAAAGAAACCGCTAAGATGAATATTTCTGAGGGTCTTTCCTCCAGTCTCCTGGTTTGTTCCCCCAGAGGATACCAAACCTGCTGCCAGGGTAGTGATGTTATGTGTGAGAGCTGAGAGCCCACCCAAATAACTGCAGCTAGGAAATTTGAATTTCAATAGTACATTGCATTGCTGGGAACATTGTTTTGTGCACTGCAAGTAGAGGATTGCAGTTTTTGAACGCTCTCATATGATTTGATTAGGAAAGGCCATCAGGCAGTCTGCTGGAAGAGCAAGGGAAAAAAAAAAAAAAAGACCTACAATTCCATAGCATCTCAGTATTGCTGGTGAAGTTAATGGCATGGTTTCTGTACAAGATTCCTAAAGAAAGGATATTGGATAGGCAGACTTCACTCTGAGCTTCTTAAGCTATAGTGGTTATGTACATTTTTAATTTATTGGTGACTTACCGGGATTTTTATAATGTTCATTCCTTCTTCATTTAACTAAGCTCAGGAAATGTAAACAGATTTAAACATGCTAGTTTCTGTTTTTATAGCTAGTCATTAAAATGTAAAAAGATTAACACTGCATTAACTCTGTTTACTGCTGTTGATGTATCTGGACAATTTTGTTGTGTATAAGTAAGCACTTGGAGTAATTTGGATCCTGCTTTTCTCAGGATTCTGATTATGATGTAAAGAGCTTATAAGGCTTCAACATTTGTTGTTCTTAGATCATCTTCCTTGAAGCTGCACAAGCTGTGTATCATCGGGTTTGTTGCAGAAAGCACATCTCTTGCTGCATGTCACTTTGCTTGACAGGCAAAACCCTCCAGCTGTTGCATCCAGCTTGTCTGCCATGCAGCCTTTTAACACTCTTATATTGTGGGAGTAAAAAAAGAAATAAGGAAAATAATGGGCTTCTTCACTGTGCTGAGTGCATTTTCAGTGTCTTAATCATCTATGACATTTCTTTAAAATCAGTGTATTCAGTACAGCAACTTATAAATGGTGCCAGACTGCCTTGTCTTGAGGGTTAAACGTGTTCGTCGAAAAAGTCCTTGCCATTCTGATGACTTGTTTGTGTTCTTTGGATTGCATTGAAACTCCAGTCGCAGATGTGTACAGTTAGAGTTTGCCTAATAAATGTTCTGTTTCTTATTTTTGTGTTGAATCCTCGTATTCGGTTCAGTTAGTGCCAAGGAAATCAAACCTTTTTGATGTAAGCATACGTACCCTCCTTAAACAACTATGAGCCATGTTAACCTTTTTTATTGTAATATATTTGCTGTAAATAAAAAGTAAAACCCTTACATGGCCCATCTGTTATTATGATGCTCTCCTGATAATTTCTGATTTTTCTGTCTTCATTCTTACAAATGTTCAGTTTTGGTTGCTGCGTGATTGGTTGATCATGGCCAAAATTTGTCATTCAGAGCTTGCTTTTGTCTCTAAAAGGGAAGACACAGCTAATCAGGCAAGTGTTTTTTACAAGATACTGTTCCACTGATAGATGTAGATACTTTTTGTAAAGTGCATAACATTAACGAGGCTTTTCCTCTAAGCTGTATAATTAACTGACTGTGGGAACAATATATGGTGTGTGTATTTAGTGGAACTATTCCAGTCTTTGTTTCTAAAGTTGTATCTTGATAAATAAGGTGTGTGCTGAGTTAAAAATCATGTTATTTTATCAACATCTGGCTGCCACAGTTTGGAGACAAAAATCCACATCTGCCCTTTGTACAGATGGGTGTTTGCTCCTTTTAGTTTTTTCTGGAAAATGAGGTACTACTGGATCCTCAGGAATGTCTCCTGCAAAGTTCTAGCCTATAAAGGGATGATTAACAGTAGATTTGATAAAGCAGTATGTGTCATTCCAGCATTTCACTGTGTTCCCATAGTGTGATCAAGGCACACTTCTGCTCTCATTGACATTGGGATGTTTTTATCTGAATTTCTCTTCAGCTGTTCCAGCCATTTCCACTGAGAGTTGGGAACTTCTCCAGCAATGTCCATCACGGATGCCCTCTCCCTGGTAACATCTGAGCTGTTAAAAAGTACTGACCTCCTTGGCCTCATATTTTCTGCTCTTCCCAAGCTCTTGGCTTTGCCCTGTAATTTTTCTCTTTTGTGCCACACCAGGCTTTCATAACCAAAACGATTCTGTCCCCGCAGCTGCATTCATCAAATATGTCTCCTTTAATGGTCTCAGAAGTTAAATAATGCTAATAAAGCTGAAATCTTACAAGGCTTTATATTACCTTCATTTGTCACCAGTAGGGTCATAGCACATTTGTTCTTAATGTTCCTGTTTTGTAATGCAGAAGAGGCTGTTACAGTTTTTCACTCCCATCTTGTCTGTAAGAAGAGTTACAGCACATTATTCAGTATTTTTTTCGCCCATCCTGATGCCTGGCAGTAGTTTTGGTGAGTCGTGGTTGTTTAAGGAAAGGGGTTAAGTACGTGAGAAAGGAGGCTCAGTGAGAATTCAGGACTTAGGGCATAACAAATTTACTTGGTGAGTTGCTTCATTGTAATTGTTTTTTTCTTACGGGACCTGTTGTGCATTCTCATGGAAATTAGGGAGGCACATACAGTTCATAAAAATGCAAAATGAAATTCCCTTCTTGCCGTGGGACTCCAGGAGCACAGGATTTAACGATTTGTAGCTTGAACTGTACATTTGTTACTGTGTGGGAGGGCAGTAAGTGGCACAGTACTGGGCACCGGGATGGCAATCTCTGCATTATCCATTTCTATTGCCAAATTGCAGCAAGAATGCTTTCTCACTGCTCTCAGTGCTCCTGGTAAAGTTTCTCAATTCTTTAAAAGCAGAAAAATACAGCAAATTAAAGGAATTTGAGCAATGAAAAGTAATAGCACCAACACTCTGCCAGGTAATTTTTCTTCAGTGCTCTTCTGTGGGAAAAGTAAAAGGGATTGTATGCAGAGACTAAGAGGGGCAGAAGCTGCATCTTGGCAGCAACAGAGGTGAGGCAGTGTTGTCCATTTTCCACACAAGAATCCCAGACTCTTCTGTTTCATGGTATATCCTGCGTGATATTCATCATTTGTAGCCTGAGCAGTCCAGTGGAGGGTATTGAAAGAGGTAGGACACCCAGCCAGGCGAGGAATAAGAGATGGTGAGGTATCATTGTTTCTCGTGAGTTAAAAGAAAAAAAAAAAAAGATTAATTATTTAGAGTGAGTTTAAGGGCTGTAGATTGATGTTAAGGAGAAAAGCTGCATTAAAACCAGAAAGATGGGAGAATATTCTTTGCAGTTATGGGGCTGTGCAGTGGGCAGTGAGCATCAGGCAGTGAGAGCTTTGCTGGTTTACATCACTCAAGGATCTGTGCTATTAACAGCAGTCTCTAGAGGTGGTAGCAGTCGTGAAAGAAGGGATAGAAGTGCTCTGGGGTAAAACCAGAGTACTGGGGGTAAAACCAGTCCTGGGGTAAAACCAGATACTGTGCTATGTCCAAAGCCCCTTCTTACTCTGTCAAGCCATGTCTAATTAAGCAGCAAAGAGGAGTTAGCTGTTGTGCTGCTTTTGAAATAAATGGGGATGGCTGAGGTTGTCAGAATGTTCTAGGTGGTCACAGACTACTCTGATGTGGATGTGTTGCAATTGAATAATGGTTCTTCATCACAGCATCGTGTCTGGGAAACAGATTAATCCTTGTATCTGCTGTGATTCCTGCCCATGCTCTGGGAGCTCATCGGAGGAGAGTCCAACACACACCAGCACCATTCAGGTGAGATTCGTGGCTTGGCATGGCATAAAATACAGCTAAAGCAAATGTTTTCAAAACTCTACTCGCTGCTTTCAAGCAAACTCTTATGCAAGGCCACTGAGAAATTGTTAGTTACTGCTGCATGCTGCATTAAATCAGTAGGACCTGCCATAAGCTCTGAGGTGTCCAACAGCAAATCAGCACGATGTGAATCATTGTGTTTTCTTTCTGGGCCATCAGGCACCACGAGGAAGAGTCTGAGTGTATTTTCTGCCTGCGGTGAGATGAAGGATCTTTCATCTTGTTCATCTTCCCAGTATAATTTATGTTGGTTCAGATTTGCTGGCTGCACTAGGTTAATAAAATGCCATCTGAAACACTTTTGGCCAGTGCTCTTGGCACACGTGGCTCTCTGATCTCCCCTGGCCTCTCGGTGGGCAAAAGGTCTCTGTCAGCAGGGGTGGTGCCAGCCCTGTAAAGCTGCCCAGCACAGACCCCAGGTGCTGTCACTGCTTGTGGGTGTAGCATGGAGTGAAAGGGGCTACACCTCAGGTGAGACATGACAGTGCATCAGTTAGAAGATTATAAATTTTATGTGAGTGGGGAGAAGCCATTGCACTAATCACTGTGCAGAGAGGGAGTTTAGGGGCCCCAAGGGTTGCATTCAGCCCATTGATCAGTCCCATATGTTAATCTACCACAGCAGGTATGAAGCTCAGAAGGAGATAAGCAATTAAGGCCATCTGTGACACCTCAAGTGAAGATCAGCAGTAGGCAGGATGAAGACACGGCTATTACAGGACTTAGCTGAGGTTTGAAAGGCAGGCTGGAGCTCTTCCTGTGTAATTTCAAGCCTACTTTCACAGTCAGACTTAGCTGTCATTGAATTCTTGGATATATCTTAGGTTGATAGGGCCATAGGGTGGCTTGCTATCCAAGAAAGTGCTTTTGAGGGTTTGGGGGTGGGATGTATGTGTTTTTTTTAAGTTACTCCCTCTATTACCATATTTTGCAAGGACCCTGCTTAGGATTGCAGCTTTCCTTCTGAGCAGAGTGAGCAATCACTGCTGAGGAGTAGAGATGTTACATAAGGCAAAAAGGGGCGGAAAGCAGCACAAACAGAGAATTATGGTGAAACATGGAGTGTGAAAGTATCAGTTGGTCCAGGTATCAGAGCCAGGGATGTCCCACATCAGAGGTGAAGAAGCGAGCAGTGAACACAGTGGAGGAGACCTGGTCTGGTAAGCTGTGACCTGAAATTCCTCCTCTTTCCAGCTCTGAGATGGACTCTCTGTTCCCTCATACTGCCGAGGGGGGTGGTGGAACAGTCTCAGATGGCTCCTCATGGCTTCCCTTATTCTTCGCCATTAATTGCTCACTGGGGCATGAACCCAACTTGTTCTGCTCCTGCTGGTGGTTACAGACAGATCACAGCCAGATCCTGCCCGGCTCTGTGACTCCACAGGAAAAGGGAGTGGGATGTAATGGCAACAGCTTCTTTTCCTGGAAAGAGCAGTGCTGTTCCTTGGGGGTTTCACCCATGCCTTTGCTCTGAGTCTGGCTGATCTCTGTCCCTGATGATCTCACCAGGATTTCTTGTCTCTTGTTCAGTTTCTGAGTAACTCGAGGAAGTGAACGTGGGGGCTGAGGGAATCTAGAACCACCAAGGGATTTTGGCAAGTACGCATAGACCCTTAGCATAAATGTTGTCTGCCCTTCTCTGTAATGTACCAGTCACTGGTATTTTTGGAAGAGAAGGATGCTGAGGAATAGTTCCCGATAGTGCTGCTTTCAGTTGCTGTGTGTTAGGCAAATATTGTGAGAATAGGATTGTGTTATTTGCACAAGGAATATTCAGGGGGCTCAATGTTCAGTCTCTAACCAGCCATGGGAGTGAACATCATCAGCTTTCTGTGGAAGAACAGCAGATTGTTGCCATTGTCTTTCTAAATATGTGTCCTGTTTTCTCCTTTGTATATTTAATTATAAAATATTAAAGCATTGTTGAGTTCCACAGTCACATGAGGAGGTGCAAGGGGGGAGGAAAATATTATTAACTTGATGCAGTTGAGGAGAAATGGTACATTTGTCGTATATTCACCTCATTCCCTTGCTGCAGTCAAGACATTTTTTGGGAAGCTTAGAGGCAGCCCCCTGGCAGGCAGGAAAGCAGTGAGCCAACTCCTTCTGGACATCTCTGGATGTCAGCATCAGCAGTATGTGGGGATAAGAAAAGTGAGGTTGGAGAGCACTGAGACCCTGTCCATGCAGGAAAGCCCTGTGAAAACCTGGCCTTCTTATCCCACCCTTGCTAAATTTCCTGAGGCATAAGATGCTTGTGCTGAAAGCAGGTAGGAACATGATTGACAAAAAAACCCTTTCAAAGCCTTGATGGTTCTTCCAGTTCTGTATTTCTCTCTTGGGCAACCAGTGCCGACTCCTAGGAGGTGCGAGCTGCCTTACAGGAATATGTTCATATCCACAACGCCCAGTCCATGACAAGAGGATTTATATCCCTTTAAATATGTGAATTCTTGTTCGTGGGATGTTGATTTTTTTTTTATGTGAGCAGTTGCTGACTCTCAGACCTACTTCCTCCAAGGGTTGGTTTTGGCCGTGCAGAGTCTCCGCCTCACAGGAGCAGGGAGAGGGGAGCATGTGCTGATTCATTTGCACAGCCAGAGGATTGACTGTCCCTGCACATATTAAGAGATGAATCATGCTTCACAAAAGCAATAAAAAATGCCTCCTAAATGAGTAATTGCCTGGCTACCTCCTTGGGCTGTCCAACCCTTTGTTCCTCCCCTGGACTGCTGACCGTGTTACACCTGGCCAAGCTTCAGTGTCAGCTTTTTGCACTGTTGGACACCTTTGTCCTTCAGGTTTTTCTAGAGCTGGCTGATCTAATCTCAACAGCCTTTTTTCAAATTTGGAAAAGCCTTACAGCTACAAACAGGTCCTTAAGGAAAGCCTTCCCCTTTCTCTCCAGACAGAGTGTGGAGGATCAACTACACAGCAGCGAGAAACAACATCTCTAATGTGTGTAGGAGCTCTAGTGATGGACTTGTTAGAAATGCCCTCACAAATGTATAGAAGGGAAAACGGGACCGTTTGCTGGGATATTAACACTCAGCAGAGGAGAATTTCTCTACTTGTGAGCCCTGAGGAAAATAACAGTTGCTCTGAAAAGCCCTGTGATCTCCAAGGACTTGACATGAAGTTTCCTTCATCAAAAATCAGTGTTTCCCTGCCCACTGCTCAGGAGGAGCTTGGGAGGAGGAGATCTGGGTAAACTGCCCTTCTGGATCCCAATAGTGAAGGGATGTATGAAGGGAAGAACCAGCTCTTCATCTTCTCCTCTGCTTTGTGATGTTAATACCAAATAGGAAGCATCCTCTGTCATTTTGTCACCATCCCTGCAGTCATCCCCATTAGCTCCTGGGCAGCTCTTTGGTAACACAGACCCTTGTCATGTTCTGCTGCTTTCCCTGTCCAACAGTGGGAATTTCTGTGGAGCACTCTCCTGAAAGAAGGGTTACTTGCCAAGAGGAACACAATCCCTCCCTTTGCCAGCAACAGACAAGAAGCATCTCTGCCCCTTGCAGCAGATGCCCTACATGATGAGGGCTTCTCTCAGCCCTGGCACATACCTTTCGAGTGGCCACGGGGCTGATGAGCAGCAAATTGCCATCCACAGTGCTGTGATTCCTGCAGAATTCCAGTCAACCCACTCCTGACAGCTCTGCCAGGGTCGGCGCTGCAGAGGTCGCAAGATCCAACTCTCAGATTGCAGTACTGGGTTGTGTGGTGGCCAAGGGGACAATGGGGCAGGATGGAGCCCTGCATTTCAGGTGGGTGAAGAAACACCTTTGCAGTTGGCAAGGTTTCCATGCCAGGGTGTTCTGGAAACAAGCAGACCTGTCTGTCCATGGTCACACAAAAACATACACGGACTCACGTTCTTGCTCTGACTGTGCACCTTTGATGTGGCCTGTTTATCTCATTGACTTCCAAATTCACCATTCTGTGCTCTCAGGTGTGGCAGTGCCAGCCACACCCACAGATATACATATGGCAATCTACTCTCTAGGAACATTTTGCTTCATTTAAAGCCATCATCTTTGCTTGGTGACTCCCTGGGCTGCCTGTTGATCTGCACTGAATATAAAGGAGCTGCTGGTGAGTTGGGACAGAGTGTCAATCTTGTAGGCACCAGGAATGAGGTGAGGAAATCCCATTCCCACCTGTCTCACCTTTCCTTCATAGTCCTAATTGTACTGAGGAAAGGAGAGGCTCGAGTGCCTCCCTTCTACTATTAACCAGCCACTGTGTGCCACAAAACAAAACAAAAGAGCTTTTAATGTATAGCCAGGCTGACTAGTCATCGTAAAATGTTGCACCATAAATATCTCAGATTAATAATCTGTTTATTTTCCCCTTCACAATAGGCAGGGGGAGCGTTGGTGAGGCTGCCAAGCCATGCTCAGTGCAGCTAAATTTGGCGTTTAGAACATGCTCATGCGACAGGCATCACAAAAACCTCGTGAGGAATGAAGACAATGTGAAATGTCTGAAGCACATGCAGAATAAATTGCAGCTGGCCTGTTTGCCCCGCACATTTATTGATGCTGCTGCTAGCTCCTTTCTCTGGCAGTTCCCACACTGAAGCTTTATTACTAAAGTTGTGTCACATCCTGGTGCCTGTGCTTGTTTAATTTGTGCTCCATCGATGAAATCTGAAGTTCTTGTGCGCCAAGTTAAGCCACATCCTGAATGCTATGGGTCTCCTCCTGTCCCTTGGCTCACTGCTGTGGTGCCTGTGTCCATGTGCTGTGGCTTGGACTCATCAGAAACCCTCCAGGGAGATTCCCAGGATGCTCTGATCCCTCCAGAAGCGACTGCTCCATCTGCCTCTGGAACTCTTCTGTAAGTGATGATTCACCTGAAAGATCTCATTGTTTTCAGGCACACCGGTGAGATGGGGAAGGGAAAGGGGAGTCTGTGCCCTTCCCTGGGGTGGGGGCTCACTAAAGGGCAGGGCAGGTACGTGAGGCTCCAGGAAACACTTGCATCCCATGGAGAACAAGCTGTCCTCATTTCAGCTGAGTAAAACAATAGGACATCTCCTGACAGCAGGAATGGACTGAGTTTCTGGGTAAATTATAAAATTTTCATGTCCCCTGGAAGGCTTCAAAGCTGTGCTATGGGCACATGTGGAGGGTTCTTCTTTTCACGAGTGAGGTATGTCATGGGGTCAGCTGGCAGGGGTGGCCTAAGGCACAGGGTAGCTGTGTGACTGGGAATGAGGGAGATGGTTCCCATGGCAAGCTAGGGCTGCTAGATGCCAATATTTTTTTATTTAATTGCTCCCTGGATTTTACAAACACTTGTGATGGTGCTGCTTGAGTAAATAAGCGCTGTTATTGACATTTTGCTTCACCTGGCTTGTGTGAGCCAAACATGGTTGAAGGCACCTGTATGACCCCATAGCTGATCTCTCCCTGGAGCTGGGCACACCTGTGAGCAGGACACTGGGGCACAAATCCCAGTGCAACAGCTTCCCGGGGTATTGGAGAATCCCTGTAGGTTGTGGCAGAGCTGTCACTGCAGGGTTGTGAGAGGCCATCAGCAAAGTCCAGGAAAACAAAAGAAGTTCATTTCCTCCCAAACCAGCTCTCTGGAAGAGCTGTGCCTGTGATGGTGAGGTTGAGTTGTCACATCTGTGCCCATGGAGAGCAGAGGAAGGTGTGAGCTGCCCTGGAACGTGGCAGGCAGGTGCACCTGCAGGAGCCCTGGCTCTGGCTGGATGGGCAGGATCCGAGTTAACCAAAGGCATGAAAATCTGTGGGGAGACTCATCCCAGACCTTTGTATCACATGGGAGCTCTTGTGGTCTTGTGCTTTGTTTTCACATGGCTGTTGGGGTTAGGGACATTTCCCTGCTGTTTATGGCTGCTCAATAACATGGGGAAAACAGGACTCAATTCTCTCAGGAAGGACAATTGGTCCCATCCAAGTTGTACAGCGTGTTAATATTTCCTTTAAAATTCATGTGTGCATTTGTTTATGAAGTGAAGTGAACACATTAGAGCCTTGTCAGGGCTGTCATCGGGGTCTCCCTTGACACACAGCCCCAAACCTTGCCCCTGCAGCCAATGACCCTCATTCCAACATCCCTGCTCCTCCTTCCTCTCCCCTCCACACTTCCACATGGAGGACATTTTCTCCTTTGCTTCCCTCTGGCTATTTAAAATACAGTATGCAGCATGCCTGGATTGACACTGGGGCTCATCACTGATGCTGCAGAACCGGGGTCATGGAGGGGATTGGGAGGAGAGTCCCAATTTTCCAATGCAGCTCTTGTCCCAGGAGAGTCGGGCTGGGGAGGCGGCCGGAGAGAGATGCAGAAGTCCCAGGACGTTTCCTGCTGCTGCAGTATTCCCTTTTGTGCAGAAAGACAGCTGCTGTGTTTGCTGCCCCCAGCTAAAGCTGTTTGGATAGATATAGACTGCATTTCTAAATGGGCAGTTTTTATCCACTTTTTAACACTAAACTCAGGCCCAGGGCAAAGCTGCAGTAGAAGTTCCCGTGGGAATTAGTGCGGAGTCAGAATGGGAGAGTCTTAAAGCTCCTTACAGTGTTTTCTAGAGCAGCACTGGAAGGGGATGGTATGTCAGCCTTAAACTGAAATTTCCTGTAATTTGTCAGTTTTCACAATTACACAATTATTAAAATGAGAATTTTCTCCTTTTTTTTCCTTTGCATTTGCTGGATGCCATGAATCAGAAAGTGGCTGGAACAGTTATCTTGCTCCAATGTAATTTGATTCTCTTCCCCCAACCCCCTTAGTATTTTATGAGAAACCTTTGTATTTTCATGCTTTAATACAATCTGGCACATAATTACAAATGACTCATAGATAATCTTGGTCATGGAGCTCTCTGAAATTAGATGATAATTTAGCCTGGAATTTCTGTAGAAAGAACGAAGGAAAAGACAATTATAATTATTCTAATCAAGATATCTTTTTCTTTGCCTGGGGTATTGCTCTGTGAACTGCCAGAAGCCTGAAAGTATTTAGACCATTTCTGCTGCTCACTGTTTCCCAGGCAAACATTGCTGAGCCCTGTGGAGCTGCCTGGCTGTGAAATTCCCAAAAATGCTCCTGACAGAAAGGAGGAGATGAGATGTGCGGGGGCAGGACCACAGAGCTGAGAGCTGCTGGGATGTGAGCAGGGCAGCCACCGAAAAGTGACCGGTCAGGAGCTTTGTGCAAACCCTGGGGCATCCTGCGGGGAGGGACTGGATCCTGAGTGGCAGCAAGAGGGCATTTTGTGACATCCACCACCAATTCCGACAGCACGGACAGAGGCACAGCAGCTGGCAGAAAGGAGGGCTGGATGTTCCTGTTTGCATCCCTGGATCTTGTGCATTTTCCCTTCCTCAGCTTTGGTGTTGGTTTAGGGACTTCCAGTCAGGTGCTGGGCTGTGGGGACAGTCCAGCAAGGCCAAGCGCGAGGTCCTGCACGTGGGTCAGGACAATCCCAGGGACAAATTCAGTCTGGGCAGAGAATGGATAGAGATCAACCCTGAGGAGAAGGACTTGGGGGTCTTGGTTGACAAGAAGCTCACTGTGACCCAGCAATGTGTGCTCCCAGCCCAGAAGGGCAAACATAAACTGGGCTGGATCAAGATCAGCGTGGGCAGCAGGGTGAGGGGGGTGGTTCTGCCCCTCTGCTCTGCTTTGGTGTGACCCCACCTGGAGCACCGTGTCCAGCTCTGCAGTTCCCGAGCATAAGAAGGACATGGAGCTGTTGAAGCAAGTCCAGAGGAGGGCGTGAAGATGCTCAAAGGGCTGGAGCATCTCTGCTGATGGAGACAGGCTGAGAGAGCTGGGACAGTTCAGCCTGCAAGAGAGAAGGTACCGAGCTGATCTTATGGCAGCCTAAAGGGGCTACAAGAGACTGGAGAGGGACCTTTTATAAGGGCATCTTGACAGGATGAGAGGGAATGGATTTAAACTGAAAGAGGACAGATTTACACCAGATATTGGGAAGAAATTCCTTACTGTGAGGGTGCTGAGGCCCTGGCACAGGGTACCCAGAGAAGCTGTGGATGCCTCATCCCTGCAAGTGTTCTCGGCCAGGTTGGATGGGGCTTGGAGCAACCTGGACAAGTGGAAGGTGTCCCTGCCCATGGCAGGGGGTTTGGAACTAAATGATCTTTACTGTCCCTAACCATGCTGTGACTCTGTGGCAGGACCACTTTGCACAACAGAAATCATGTCCTTATCCTCACTGCTGGTGCCTGGGGCCCATTTGCAGAAGGGATGTCTGGCCCATGGGCTGCTGAGCAAGGGAGAGTCACCATGAAATACAGCCCCAAAGGGGAAGGAGTTGGTTGTGTGAGACTGACCTTGGTCTACTAGATCTCATGTCCTGGTCACTCCTATGATGTGGCTGCAAATGAGAGCAGATTGGTAGGAAAACAGAGTGTTTATCTTAGGAGAGACTCAGAAGAGTGTGTCTTGTCTCACCCAGCAAAGGCAAAGAGGGGATCTGAGTTCAATCTAAAAATACTTCAAAGGGGCAGGCACCAGGGAAAATAGAAAGCAAAAAAACCCAAGGTTGCATAAGAATAAATAAGAATAAATTAACCATAATGTAATCTAGGCTGAAAACTGGAAGGTTTGTTGGTATTCTGGGGAGTTCCCCCTGGTTTTATGTTCTGTTTATTCAGGAAAGGGAGATAAAGGCTGTTCCCTCTGCATCCCAGAGGATGAGTCTGGAATGTAATGACCAACATGTTCATGCCAACATCTCTGACTGTCCTGCTGCTGATTGCTTCTGGCAGCAACATAAAATTAATGAGCTTATGAACGATTCTGAGCCCTGCCTTGCACCCCTGACAGGCATCACCATCCTTCCATCCCACCTCCAGGACTGCCTGGGGTTGGCTCCTGGAAGTGTCTTCAATAGGGCCAAGCACTGGTGATGCAAAAACCTCTCCTGCTTAGAAACCAAGAGATTTTGGGCCAAGAGAAAAGCCAATTAAAGTGAATGGAGCAATGTCACGGGAAGAGGGATGTGATTGCACTGATTTTCATGATCACTCTTGGCCTTAATTAGATCAAATACTGGTTTTGATCTGTGGTGGGTACAGGTTTCTCAGCCAGCTGTCCTCACATGGAGCAGCATCCAGTCCCCACAGGACTCGTACACCAGGTGAGAGGGACCCCAGGTGGCTCCAGCCCCTGGGAGATGGGAGTCCCTGGCACGCAGATCCCTTGCAGCACCCACTCCATGGGTTATACCTGAGCTTTGCCTTGTTTGTGGGCCCAGTGGAGGGGCGAGGGCTGGCGGGGTGACCTGTGAAAGCAATGAGCACGTCTCCCGCCCCTCGCGCTGCGGGTGCCAAGTGCTGCTTGCACACATGAGACTGTGTGTTAGCAGCTGAAATATCACCTCCTTTTTTTTCCCCTGCACCTTTATAGCTCTTGTCTCTTTCCCTGCCAGCTCCTTTTCCACCTACCACTTCCTAGCACACCTCATACTGCAGCGTCACACCAATCGCTTGCGAAAGAACCCACAGATGGGGACTGGGCAAAAGTCTCCCTAAAAAGAACTTGACCTATTTCGCATTTATTTCTTCTTCAAGCAAAAACTTTACCTTGCTTCCTCAGTTATGATGGCATTTCCAGGTGTGTGCCAGGGTGCCAAGGCAGCAGAGCTGGCAAACAAAGGCAAGGTGAGATGCTGTGGCTGGGCAAGGATAAAACTCAGGAATGCTAATATGCTATGGAAGCCACTGTGAGGCCAGGAAGGTGATAACACTTAGTTAATTCTGTTTGCCAAGCCACCATCTGATTTTGCAGCTGTGTCCCCAGCTTTGGTTCAAACCTTGCCAGCAGTGATATCCCAGCCAGCGCTCTCCCTCCCTGTGCTGCCGCAGGCTCTGCAAGGGATGAGGGCAAAGGGGCTTTGCTGGAATGAATGAAACAGGAGTTTCCCAACTTGCATTAAGGCCCTCCACCCTAAATGGGGTTATCTTCCTTTTGTAGGAGCTCAGGTTCCTGGGGATAAGCCCTGCCACCCCCAGTCTTGATGCGCTGGGGTAGCATCTTCCTGCTGTGCCAGCTCAGTTTGTGCCTGCAAAACAGTTAAGCCTGAATGTTTACTCCTGCTGTAGGATTATGCAGGCAGCACTGTGATTCTGATGGAGCTCATCCCTTTACCCCCAGGAAAGCAGCCAGAGGAGGCTCAGATGGCTGGGGGAAGCATATTATCCTTATTTTGCTATGATGCTGTGCTGCCAGCACGTCAGACGGGGCTGGCCTGGGGCTGGGCCAGCACAGAGGCTCAAGGAAACAAAACAGTGGTGGATGTCATGTTTTTCCCTGTATTTGTTAACTGCACACTCAGGGCAGGCTGTGAAGATAGGGGGGGCAATCGGCTCTGCCATGTGGATGAGGTGGGGATGAGCTGGGATCCCCTCAGGACACTGCTCTGCGGGAGCACCTCTCCTGTGAAGACAGGCTGAGAGAGGTGGGTTGTTCAGCCTGGAGGAGAGAAGGCTTTGGAGAGACAAAATACAGAAATACTGGCACCTTCCAGTAGCTAAAAAAGGAGAGCTGCAGAGGGACTTTTTACAAGGGCGTGGAGTGACAGGACAAGGGGGAATGGCTTCAAACTGCGGGAGGATAAGTTTAGATTAGATAGTAGGAAGAAATTCTTTCCTGTGAGGGTGGTGAGACTGTGGAACAGGTTGCCCAGAGAAGCTGTGGATGCCACATCTCTGGCAGTGTCCAAGGCTAGGCTGGATGTGACCCTGAGCAACCTGGAATGGTGGAAGCTGTCCCTGCACACAGCAGGTGGGTTGGCACTAGAAGAATCTTTAAGTTCCCTTCCAACACAAACCATTCTGTGATTCTCTGATGCTATGATGCACTTTTTTTTTCACGTGCCTGCAAATGCTCATCAAACTCAGCAACAGCACAAACAAACTGCTTTGCTGGAAAGCAGCTTGCAAGAGGAGGGCCTGCTCTGCCAGGGGTTTCTCAGGGCTGTCCTGCTTCCTGAAGCCTGTCGGAGTCAGGTTTAAGATGCTGTAGAAGTAGCAGGAGACTAAAGTCTCTGATAGATGCAAAAATAGCAAGATCAGAGAAAAATGCGATTGGGTTCAGAGCAGCTGCTGGGAAACAGATTCTTTGCAATAAGCTGAAATGCTCTTAGCACTTGATGTTTGTGCACTACAGTGAAAACATCCCTGGTACAGTGGGTTTATTTTAACTACAGAGGACACAACCTGTCAAACGAATGCACAGCTCCTGATTTGATCTAGTTCATTTTCATGTGTGTGTTTTTTCTGCTCCTTGGCAGCTCTTGTGGGGCTTGTTGAGGCTGATTTACTTGTACTTTTGGAAGGTGGGCTTTATGGGAAGCCACAGCTTCTGATCCCCATGTGGAGATGCATTATCAGACAGGACGGAAGAATAAGCAGGGCGACGATGGATGTTCAGATTTGCCAGCTGAGCTAAAACACTGAAGGGGAAAAAAAAAAAGCTGTTCTAAACATTTTGTTTGATCTCAATCCAGATAGCTGATTTCACTTCAGATAAACTGTGTATTTTTTAATATTTACTACACACACACACACCCCTCAAATGTAAGCTATATTTAATGCACATTTGCTCAAGTATTTATAGTAAGGGATCATGTGTAAACTTTTGAAACACTGCTTTACAAAGAAAAGTTAATTTTTTAAAAAAATTTAATATTGTAGTCAAACTTCCCTTTGTCAGACAATCCTCCCAGCTCCCTTTTGCTTTAACCAGCCTGACATGCATCTGTGAACTCTTGGGGTCCGCCTGAATCTGCATTTTCAATTGCATAAGCTCTGAACAAAGAGTTTCCTTCCTGCACTGGAGAAAGCTGCTCTGCATCCTCTGTCCCCAACGCCACCAGATGCCTCTGCTCCTCTCCTGCCTTTTGTTCTTGTCTGGGAAGCTTTTGCATCACTCCTTCGTACAGCAGCAATTTCGGAGTGTAAAATAAGAAAGCACTGTTCTGTATTGAAGAATTTGGTGGTTTTGGGGGTGCAACCAGGGCCTTACAGTGCTCCCTGCTCCTGGCTGAACTCACATCTCTGCAGTGATAACTTCTGCCTGTCCTCCTGCTGATTTCTGAAGGAGAAAATTAATAGGCATGAAGCCAACAGCTTTATAGAGGTGGGACTTCGTGACAGAAAGGGACTTTGGCGGTGCTGTGAAAGGAAAATTACTTCTATACAATTTAACATCAATCAATGCCTTTTGAAGATGAAAAAAGAAATCCACCACAACAAAACACCACCACCTGAGGACCAAAAAAATAAAATGTGTTTGCTTTTAGCATAGTTGTGGTACTGCTGTTCAGCAGTGGATGCTGGAGACAGATGTTGTCTCTGCCCAGGCTGGAAGTGACCCACATCTTCTCTGGTGGAGGGATCTGAGCAGAAGCAGGGCTAGGGGGGTTCTGTAGGCACGGCTGAGGTAGGTGTAAGGCCCACTTGGCCCCAGACTGGCTGCCCTGTGCTTTCATGGTTTGGTTTGAGGTGCTTTCTAGAGCACTGGCAGAGGGGTGTGGAAAAGGGGGATAGGCAGGCGCTCATCTCTTTCCTCTTCCTCAGGAAACCTCCTCCATGTGTAACTCTTCCCTCTATGGGGAATGTACAGAGATGTGCATGTGCTCACCACTCATGGATTTGGGAGTGAACTTCAGCAGGGCAAACATTTTGCCATTCTGTGGACCCAGCTCAATGTCGTGCAGAGGGCAAATCCACCTGATGTCCATCTTGCTCAGCCCTTCTGTTACCCTCAAATTCCTGTGATTAATCAGCTTTTTCTATGAAAATCCTACCCAGAACATGGCAAGCCAGGAACAAGGAAGTGATTGCTCATAGATATGTATCTAAATTGCTGAACTGGTACCAACCCAATAACAAATGTGATTTTGACAAATGTTCTTACCTCAGGCAGAAGCTCCAGCGCTTTGAGGAGCAGAATAGCTCAGCCAGCAGGTACCTGACTGCAAAATTAATGATTGATTCTCAATTCTATATTTGTTCTAAGGTGTCACCTTCATTTTGCTTTCCCCCTGTACCTGCCAGCTCTGGGATAACTGGGTACAGAGGAGGTGACTCTCACTCAGGGAACAAAACCATAACAGCCTCTTGCAGCATCATCCACGGACCTTGGGAAGCACCGTGGTGGCACATGGTCCTCAGGCCCCAGGAGCAGATGCTGAGGGATGAATTTCAGAGGGAAGAGATCATGGCTGGGCAGGTGCAGTATGTTCACGGGCAGAGAAAGATTTTCTTTTAAATTTGATTTATGATAAGTGGAGAAAGGGTGGGACTTCCCAAAGCAGCTAAGGGAATTAGGTGCCTGATTCCCATTGATTTCCCTCTGACAGAGATTAATGTACTGTTTTCCACTTTGTGATGCACCCAGATGCGTTGGCAGGGCAGGATAATATATCAATCAGTGAGTCATCTGTCTGCTTGCTAACTCCCATGAACGGCAGGAGGATATTTTACATTAGGCTCTGGATCGGGCTTTTGTCTGCTAATCATATTTTGGGCCATGTTGTGTTGGTTGTTTTTCTTTTTGGTGACTGCAAGGTGAGTTTGCAGGGGTTCCTGGGGCACTGCACCAGCAGTGGGCAAGGCTGATCCGTGGAGTGGCTTTTTTCATGGGGTGAGGCAGCAGCAGGTTTTAGAGAGGGGAAAGTCTCCAGCTCGTTTTCATTTCCCCAAATTCACAAGAATCGCAGGAAGAATAATTGGACTAAATGATATTTTCCAACCACCTTAGGCACTTTGCTGAGGCTGCATTTGCATGACAGAGCTTTTTACTTTCCACCTTCTGATACTCAGCAGGACAGGGACATTATTGTCACTAGAATATTCCCGATTCAGTGAAATTTGAGTGGGCTAATTAAATAATGTAAAAACCTCGCCAAAGCCCAACAGTTTTGTGTGAAAGGAAACGGCACGGCGTCCCCTCTCTTTATTTAAATGGGAGGAGAGGAAATATGTGAGTCTAATGAACTCTATAAGTTCCTGCGGCTTATTCTGAGCAAAGCAACCTTTAGCACTATTTGCATTATTAATATCCCAGATGGGCAAACTGGCTGATACTTGACACCAAATAAAAATCACATGGAAAAACTTTATCAACTTCTTCCTGTTGTCTTGGTGAGATTCCTCCTCAATCTCAGGGGGTGAACACCGCTCCTTGGAAACGTGCTGGAAATGGTGAGCGCTTTCTGTCTGTATTACTTTCATATTCTGTTTGGTTAAGGACTGGAAGTTTTGGCCTTGGAAGTTAATACCCAGTTCCCATTCATGACAGTTGACTTTGGATGAGGCACATGTTGCTCCAGGTCTTTTTCGAGAGGGATGTGATCTTCCATCTTGGCAGAAGGAAGCAATCAAACCTCTGTTCCCACCAGAGCACCACAGTTTTTTGCTTTTTAGGGAAATGCAAAGTATTTGCATGCTCTTCAGTGTCTCTGATAGCTCTGCAAACCCTTCCTGGTCACCAGGTACCTTTGTGGGACTGAAGGTTTGTCCAGGGTCTCTGGGGGCTCAGTTGGCCAGATCTAGATGTGACAGAAACAGGGACACGTCAGGGTCAGATCACAGTGCCCTGCTTTGCCCTGGCCAATGACTGAGCACTGAATCTCTGACATGATCCGGGTTAAAAGACATCCTTTTTGGTTACATGTTCTTTTAACCACAGGTTAAAACCAGATAAAATTCGGGGTAATTTCAGCAGCCCCGTTTACAACTGGAGCTGTGGGGTCAGATGGGAAGGAGGAACTTTGGAAACTGGATTTGCTGCCAAAACTGGGGCTTCTTAATCTTCACTCCCCAGCTGTGGCAGAACTGCCTCCTCATCAGAGCAGGCACAGGAGGCCCAAAACATAACTTGTCTGAGGGGCCACACTTTGGTCTGCAACCTTAGGATGCTGCTATTTTCCTCACCCATCCTTCATCCATCTAGGTGACAGAGATCATAAACCCAGGGGATGAGGTGTGTGGTATCACAGGAGGTGCCTGTGGACTCGTGTGCAGCATCTAGAAACTCTGCTATGTCCAGGCAGGAACTACAAGAGAAACCTCAAGCTCAAATTTACAAACAGCTAACAGGGATCCCAAGATTTCCCAGAGCGGAGATGTGGGATCATCCCACCCCCTGGTGTGTTAGGTAACCCTGTGGAGAAATGATGTCCCTGGCCACGCAGAGCTCTGGATTAGGAGCCTGGCAGGTGAGATTTGCACTAAGAAGATGTCTCATGGTTTGGTGGTTTGTTTTTTTTTTCCTGTACAACATGTGAGATGTGGTGAGAAGAAATGCTCGAATAGTTCCGTGCCCTGATTGCTGTTACAAGTGAGTGCCTGAGGCTGAATGTTTCTGAGTGATTTCACTGTCCAGTCAGGACTTTGATTCTGCTCCATCAGGTGCTGGCAGCTTGCTGGATGTGCTAAGAATTGCTGGGCTTTTAAAAGGCCTTTAATATATAGTCTGTCCTTGCCAGTGCTCTGAGAAACTTTGTGAGGTTCCCAGAAGGTCAGACAGAGCTTGGAAATGTCCTGAAATATTTGTCCCAAAATCTTTGCTGGAATAAGAGCTGCTCTTCTGGTTTCATGTCCTGTCCAAGAAGGCGCTGTAGCTGCCTGCCAGCCCCTCCGAGGTCCTTGGCTGCAAAGTGTGTGTGTGCTTGCTTTTTAATGAATGAATAACATTGTTAGAGCCAATAAGGACATCCATGTGCCTGGCACTTGGTTTGTTTTATGCTCTGCTTTCTGTTAGGGTTTGATGTTTTATCAGCCTCCCTTTGTGCTTCTGCAGACTCATCCCTGCTCCAAGCCCCGATCCTCTGTGTGGGCATCCCGTGGTGGGATGTGCTTCTCCCCCTGCCTACCTCCCTCTCTCCACCACCAGCACGGTGCCCCTCTGCCTTCCTTGCTGCAGGACATTTTGTGCAGTGCAAGGGAAGAGTGAGCATCACCCCTGCTGCTCCCCAGCTCCAGTCAGTGACCACGTAATTCAGAGAGCAGAGAATGGATGACGGTGCAAACGTGATCAGACGGGAGGCGATGGACTGAAGAGAAGCATTATTAAAACTGCAGCAACTGCAGGTTGAGCTGTGCGTAAAGGTTTGCAAGCATCCTGCTTCTGGCCTCTTCCTGAACCTGGCAGTCATCTCGAGGGGTCACACAATACCCTTCCACAGAGTACAGAAACTTCTTGGCACCCAAGACTTTTTTTTTTAAAAAAAAAGAAGTGTAAGTGCATCAGAAGAGGTGCAGAGGAGGCTGAGCAGGTCAGCAATGCTGAAGTCCCTGCCACAGCAATTTCTTGCATAACCCACCCCGGGAAGCTGCCTGTGCTACAGAGGGGGCAAGGAAGTCCTTGCAGTCCCTGCCAGTCTGACCACTTGACTCTGGAGACAAGTTTAACTCCAACAGACTTGGAGGCTGAAGGAAAACTTTGTGTCCTAAAGCTGCCTTCTCTGCCGGGCCGGTTCTCATCCTCCCCTTTTATATGCTTTCTGCTACTTTTATCTGGCACACAGGTTTGCTGAGTAAGAGTGCCCTCAGTCACTACTAATCAGCAGCCTCCCCAGTCATGTCTGGATAAATAGAAGTGTAACATATGCCCCAAATGGCAGAAGAACTGGAAAACTTGGGTGACTAATCACTGTGAGAGGGTGCATCACAGCCACCAGAGCCATTTCTGCTAAGCTCAGGCTAAAAATCCCAGTGCAGATGCTATTTATGTTGTACAGCACTTCAGAGGCAGCCCTGCAAAGAAGCAGATAGAAATGAAGGTCAGACCAGGCCTTTTAAACACTACATTACTTAAATGGCTTTTCCTGCCTCAGCTGTCTTGCTCTGAGATTAGCCCAGCTCCAAATGAGGAGGGTTTTTTCCCTGTTGCAGTAAATCCCATGCATATTTCTGTGCTGGTTCTGAGGCTGGGAGATGCAGAGCTATCCTGTACATTTCCAAACAATTCCTCAAGCCGAAAGCTTGGCTGGGAGATCCCTTCTGAAATAGTTAATGATTACAACATCTCCCCAAATTGCATCAATCCTTTGATCTGCTTGGTGTTTGAAAAAACCCAGCAACTCATTTTCTAAATTGCTGTCAAGTCTTTAATTTTTTAGATACCCAAAGCTGACATGTGAACACACCCATGTCTATAGCATAACCTTGGCTTCTCTGAATTTATGAGAAGCTTGGTGAAATTTGAATGATTGAGTTACTAAAATAACTTTCAATGTAATTACCATGCATTGCCTTTCCAGGTACCAGGGAAATTGGATAATTGAAGTTCAGGTGATGGAGGTTGCACAGCTGTTTGTAAAAGCACGGAGTGTCCACTGTAGCTCTTTGAAGAACCCTCATTAAAATCAACAGAGCTGCATATGAAAACACTGGGTGGTTCATGGTTTGGGAATATTTCTGCTCTTCTGTGGCCATTTTTTTCTGATAGAGTGGCTGGAAAAGCGGCTGGGTGCTCGTGGATGAGGGCTGGGTTGCAGAGCATGCTGCATTCAGTGCAGTCCGGGGATGCTGCAGTGACTGCCTCGAGTGTTTGCACCTCCTGACACTCCGCAGGGGCAGAGACCAGACTCTGCATTTCCAAAGCAAGTGTAAACCCAGATTTAGCACCCTCTGGGTTACAGATTTAATCCAGTATAACAGAGAGCAGCATGTGGCCCATACATCAGAGCTATCAGTGGTTCTCATGTAATAAAGCAGTGGCACAGACCTGAATGCCTCAGAAACCATCTTTTCCTGACTCTGACCCCACCCTGACAACTGTGTGCCACAAGAATGCCTGCACCCTGGGTTAAAATTGCACTTACCAGCAGATAGGTTAACTCAGCACTTTCGCAGCGTTTGTAATTTGAGTGCCTTGTAAAGGCCTCCCTGTACCAAAAAGAGCATGTCCTTGACCTATTGCTATTTAGGTAGATTGCCAGATTATACATTTAGTTATTTTTTTCCCGTGCTGCCTTGAAGAGCTGTAGAAAGAACCATCCCTCCATCAGCTGAGCCAGGCACCCCATAGATCTTTGTTCCAGGCTCTCAGCAAACTCAAGGAAATATCTCTGCGACACCTGTGTTTGTTCCACACTTTTAACTTTTCTTTGGAAATTTCTAGAGGCTTTTTAAGACATTTGAGACCCTTGCCTGTGCCCAGCTTCCAAATCCCGAGCAGAGCAAGGCGGGAGGCACCGCTGCTCCCTTTCACCAGGTATCAGAGGACTGAAAGATCTTTTTTGGGTCAGAACAAAATAGGACGCCCACATGAACACAAGGGAACGGTGCAAATGCTGGATTTCTATTTTTTTGTTCTTTGGCCAAGCTGTGAAGGAAGCTCAGGTTAGATCAATTCAAAGTAGATTTTTTAAAAGTATTTTTGCAAGGTGAAATATTAAGCAAAATATTTTGTTTTACTGAGAACATAAAGTCTGACTGCTCTGGTACTTGACTTTGTTATTTTTTCATTATGAAGCTTGAAACAAAGCCATGTATTTCATGCCTGAATTTCCAAGAATTCTACTCCCCTCATTTTTATTTTTTTTTTTTTTAATTTGGAACATATCCAAGAAGTTCAATCCAAGCTAATAAAATCTGGCCATCTTGAGAACTTCGGTGTTATTTTTAAAATTCTTTTTGCACCTTAATATTTCTGTCTGGTTTTCCTACGTGGGGCTCCCAATATTAAGCCCCCAAGTCTTGCCTCTGGCACCATGCCCCATGTGAAAGCTGTGGGTGAACTGACATTTGTGTTGTCAAGCGTGGCTTTGGTTTGAAGAGCGTCAGGTCCTTCAGGATGGTCTCCTGTGACAACTCAGGGCAGCTTCCCAGGGACCAGGAATTTTCTGAACAACAGAAGGACTAAAAAATGTTGGGAGGGACAAACTTTTAGGCTCTGATCTGCATAACCATCATAGTGACAAGCCTGTGTGTTGCTGTAGTACAGCATCTTATTTTGCCAGACAAGTGTGATATCAGATCCAATTGGAAAAAATAAAAATAAAAATAGAAGAGCTCAAGTCCCAGCTCAGATAACAGTTATGGAGTCAAATCAAGTCAGCCCGAGCCAGGACAGCACTTAAATATGTTCCCAGTTTTAAGCATGTACTTAAACTGGATCTAAGCATACCCCTGAAAATGCTCATGTGTTTTCCAGAGCTCAGTTTGTAACTGTCCCAAAGGCTCCCATGAAAGCTGTTGCCTCCCTGGGTAAGGAGAATGAGCCTGGTGCACAGTTCCCAGAAATGTAAAAACTATAGTTAAATAAAATGGCAATAATTGGATTTATGTCATCTAAATACTCTTTGGTGTGAAATTTCCCGTCTGTATGTGGGTGAAGCGATTTCTTTCATCTTTGCATAAAACCAAGAAGTTATAAAAATGAGAAGGTATAAACATATCCTTCAGCAGTGAGTGTTGTACTGAATTGGCAATTCTTCTGCAGCTGAAGGGAAAAAGATGTTGAATATTACTACATTGCAGTGTACACATTAGTAGAATATTATACAAAAACAGCATTCACTGTTCTGCATTAAATAGAGGTATATATGCATTTAAATAGGCACATCATGGCTCGGGTTTATTGCGCCAATATTTTATTTATCTATCACAAGCTTAAATTTACTGCTGACAAATATTTTCTGTGTAGTTTGAAATTCAAAAGAAATAGTCACACACAGTCATTAATGTTTAAAGTCACAGGATATTATTTAGTGTAGTGCTAGTTGTATTATATTATACATTATGCATTAAATACTTTTTGGTGGTACACTTATTAAATACAAATTGAGGCAAACCAATCCCCCCGTGGAAACAGACCTGCCAAATAACTATTTTCTTTTTACTTTCAATCTGACATACAAATGAAGATCTTTTGGATTTCAAAGCTGGTGCTGTTTTTCCCCCCCCTCTCTCCATTTTCAGTGTGGATTTCCAGGGCTATGGGGACTTGTTAAGGAAAGATCAAACATAATATATATATGTATTAATACATGAAACAGATATATTTACCTCACTGGGGCATTGAGAATTAATTAGTCGCTGATTAGAGAGTGGTGGAAAGTGAAAACCGCTATCTAAGCACTCGCTGCTGTTTTCCCTTTGAATCCGCAGCTGGAAGCGGAGCCAGGCAGGGGCGGTGCCAGGGCCGCGTCCGGCTCCGGGAGCAGCCCCAGCCCAGCCTGGCCGTGGCTCCCGCACGGGATGCTCTGCACATTTGGCCGATGGATTTGTGGAATGGCTTTCCTGCCCGGGTGTGAGCGCTCCCGATGAGCCAGCCCGTGCCCGCAGCCTCCGGCCGTGCTGCAGCATCCCCGAGCCCGGCGCTGGAGCGGCTGCTCCCTGCTCAGCCCCTGGAATCGCTGGGTCCGGGCACAGGAACAGCCCCAGGATCCCACAGGCTGCTGGAATGCTGCAAACGTGAGAGAATGGCTCCCCTCGACAACCCCCAGCCCCTACCAGGGACTTCCCAAGCCTGATTAAGCATCCTCAATTTATTTCCTGTGACATGTTCATTCTTTCATTCTTCCCTTGAAGCCAGGTAGACCCTCAGCATCCCCAGGGCAGTGCTGCAAGGAGCTCCCAGGGCTGGCTCTTTTTTGTTTGTTTTTAACCTGCCAGCCACTGGTTTGATGCCACCTTATTCTTGTGCTGTGGCAATGAGACATCAGTCCCTGCTCACCCTCTCCATGCGACTCCTGAGCTTATAGACCCTTATCACATCTCCCCGTCATTCAACTCCCAACGTGAGAGGCAAGACAAATCCTGCTTAGCTGTTTCCTGGGTGGGTTAATTTCCCTGAACTTTCCTCTAAGGACAAGGCCCATTGAGCCAGTGCTGAGGGATGGAGAGCTTGGTAAAAATGAGCTAACAAACCGTGAGTGTTTCTGCAAAGCCTCTGGGAAGGTGAGAGCTCCCATCCCACTGGGAGGGGAAGGGGAGGCACCAGGAGATGAGCTTGGAAAGGAGATTTTTGTGGCTAGCTCAGTGTGTTGAATTACTGCTCCTGTGTGAATTTTTGTTTCTGAATGCTGTGGCAGGTATTAGTATATTGGGATTATAATTAGGAGGCAGGACAACTATGGGTTTTTTGTATGTATCTTTTGTTATTTAAATCTTCTACATACAGTCAAAGCCAACTCTGGAGCTGCCTGTGCTGGCTTGGCAGCTCTTGTCTAGCCCCAGTGAAACCCATTTAAATCACGGACACTTTTGGTTCTCCCAGCTGTCACAGCCCTCTGCTACAGCAAGAGAACCAGAAAAGCCTCTCTATCACCTCTGGCTCAGTTCACCTAATGTGATTTGGGTTTTCATGTGGGCTGAGGGATGGGGTTGTGTTGGGTGGGGTCACAGATATCCAGTGCATCCCCAGGCATACAGGCAGCAAGTCTCAGACCATCTCTAGAGAGCAGAGAATGCTGCAAAATCTGAAAAAATAAAATCAAAGAAATGAAGTAAAACATTAAACTAAAGAAAAAGAATAGATCGTGATGGCTTTGTGGGATTAGAAACACCTCTTAGGCAACCTTTAACCCCTTAATTCCCTGCCAGTGCCCTCAGACCTTGCACATGAACAAAAAGCAGGACTTTGAGAAACATGGCACAAGGGGGTGGAATGCTGGGGTGCTGCCATCAGCCCCTCAGAGCAGCTGTAGCTGAGCTGGGGTTTCAGCCCTTGCAGAAGCAGCTGAGCCCTGGGATGATGCTCAGCCCCGGCCACAGCCCGGCTTCTTCCTGCCTGAGTGCTGAAAAGACAGCACAGTAAAAGGCCACTTTAGAGAGCCATGCTGAGGCCTGCCCTGAACTCCACTGGAGTTCCTTGACACGAAGTTTTCCCTTCCCTTGGGGACAAATTAAAGCATTTATCCGCCCGTGCCATGCGGGCCGAGGGCTGCCGTGGGAGAGCGTGTCCGTGCGCGCGGCTCCAGGCACGGCTCCCAGGGACTCCTGTGCTGCTGCTGCCACGGGGCTCCCCACGTTCTGGTGCATTTCAGCTAGGACACGCATCTTGAGCACACAACCAGCATTTCCTCAATATTGGTCTTTCTGCTTCGGCAGCAGACGGATTGAGCAGCAGCTAATTCCTCTTTTCTTGAAAGCAGACCAAGCCTCAGCGCCCGAATCTCTCATTAAACAAGCAGATTTACTGCCTTCTAATTTCCTATAGATTTTGCATTAGCCTCTTATCTGCTGTGCCTCCCACAGCAGACTGGATGAGTCTGCTCCCCATCCGGGTGGGAAACAGTGTCAGGACTTTAAGCACATTTACTGGGCGTGGTGGCTGCCGGGTGGCACCGCTGACTTTAGTGGGTGAGGGGACAAACTGTAGCTGGCATAAAGGAAAACCTCCAGGTCTTAGGCTCATTTTATCCAAATCTGTCAGAGACTTAACGTCTTTGTCTGCATGTAATTAAAAAGAGGACATGAGAGGACAGGGAAGTAAGTGGATAGGCAGCAGCACAGACCGATGGGGTGACTGCTGAGACAACCAAGAGGCATACAAGAAAAACAGGCAAAACCATTAAAAATAGCTCCAGTTTTTAGGGCCACATAGGGCAAGCTCTATAGAAATTGAAGGGCGGGTCATAAATCCGTTAAAACGACTTACAACACTCTGAGAACAGGGGCAGTATAATATTTTCCCCTGTCACAAGGAAAGGGGATGGATGGTGAACGGTGTCTGGCAGACAGTGGGAAGAGGTGCTGGGAGGGGGCTGAGGAGAGGTGGGTTTGCTGGGCCAGCTCCCAGGAGAGCACTGCTGTGATCACTGCAGCGCTGGTGGGAGCAGCAGCACACACGGGTGCCTGTGAGGGGCTGGGCGCTGGGGCAGTGCGGGCTGGCTCCAGCCCCTCTCCCGGGAATGCTCCCGGCTGGGCATGGACAGGGCGGTGGCTCCTCCCTGCCGGCCTGGCAGCTGCCTGCTCTGCCTTCAGCCCCATCTGACCCCGCCAAGAGAGAGCTGAAATTCAGTCTCCTGCTGTCCACTGGGAAGAAACCATGAGAAAACAGCAGTGTTGCGAGTCAGAAAAGAGTCTGTTTACATCTTTGGTAGAGTGGATGAAAGCACCCAAAAAGCCCTGTTTATTTAAAAAATGTTTTATGGATCGTCCGGAATTTTCATTAAAGTGTTATTTTCAAATTTTTTCTCCTCCTTCTGAATCAGGAGATAGTGGAAAGCCAAGGAGAACCTCCCGAGACCTGGTGTGGAGTGTCTAACAGGGTAATTAACCCAAGTTCTCTAAGAAACTCTCCTTCTAGTCTCACAACTTCAAAGAAAAACCCCACAGTACCTCTGGCTGCAGGGCGTCCGTGTCTTGCTGTCTGACATTTGATGCAAAGGGGATTCATTCTCCCACATCCAAGCTGAAATTCCCCAGGTACTAATCTGCAATCTCACATTTTCAGCTTGAAATGATTTGTGTGAAAGCCATTAGATGGTAGGAAGTGGGGTGTATGAGAGAGTTCTCGCTCAGCCTTTCCAAAGAGGAAGTAATTTTTTATTTGCATTCGTTGCCTGGTGACATTTAAGATTTTTGCCCCCAAAATTTTAAGCAGTAGAGGGAACTGGACCACCCTGTGCTTCAGCAGTGTTAGAAACAAAATCTGGCTGTTGAGTGTTTGTGTGTTGTCTCAGACCTGAGGTTCCATGCTGAGATATCTTCTTTAGTGGAAATTAAATAACATATAGTTGCCCCTGTCTACAAGGCTCATTACTGTCTGTCAGTTCTGACCATTATATCCACTTAAAATACCACAGGGAGAGCTTATTGGGATTCTTCTGATATACTATTCCTCCAAAAGTCAATCAAAAACCAATCTAGTGCACTTAAGGCTTTTACTGCTTTGCTGAAGACAATCTCCCAGTATCGGCTAATCTGCACAGCCTGCTCCGATAGCACAATGATTTTTGAGGGCATGTGAGAAGAGATTACCTACCTGTTTGTAAATGAGAATAATGGCTCGCTTTCCCTGGGCTCTGGGCGTGCCATCAGAGGTGACAACCGCAATTACTCCTCCTTCTCCAACTGGAAGGGAGGAAAGACCCACATGCAACGTGTTTGTTTGGACTGTGCCATAAATCCAGCAGAAAGCTGGTGGGTGGGAGGGAACCATCAGTGGGATCAGCTGGTCGGGGAGGTGAGCAGCAGGCAGTGGAGCTGAGTTACTTCCCCGAGGTGCTGGTATGTGAGGCAGACTCCAGCGTGGGAGGGGAAGGGTTTGTTTTCAGAGCAGCTAATAGTCCCAAAGCGTCCCGGGGGCCTGTGCATCGCTTTGCTCTGCAGCCAGGGCAGGGAAACAGGGAATCGGAAACAGCAGAGACACAGCAGGGTGCGTGGAGAGAGACAGCCTGCCAGAGCAAGGGGACAGACTGAGAGTGATGCTTCCTGCAGACGGAGGGATGGATGGACAGATGGACAGGCACAGCACTGTCCGGTTAGAGTGCCAGAAGAGTTAAGAAAATATTCACAGACCTATTGAGGGTCTGTGAACTTCTAGGACACTTCTCAGGGGTGGAGCAGCACCCTCCCCATCACAAAGACCGAGAAACCAAGGCACAAAACAATTCAGCAATTAGCTCAGATAGTTTAGAGAAAACCAAAGAAGAGAGCAGAGGGATCCTTGCTCCCTGTCCTGCTTTAGTGAAAACAATGTCCCTTTGCTCCCTCAATTTGAAAGTAAGTTTCATTTGTACATTTTCAAGACATGCAGTGTCTCTGAGGGTTGTGTATTGGGAGTTAACATCAGTCTGGCTTCCAGATGGCACAGAAATCCTCCATGGATCCTCCCACTGTCCATAACCCAGGTACTCTGGCACTGCTGGTGCTCTCACTCACTCTGATGGGCTCAATGCCTTTGAAGAGAGGCAGCCCACACTGTGCCCTTTCTTTTCTAGCCCTCTCATAAAGCCAGGGATCTCCTTCTCTGCCAAAATTCCCAACTCAAGCATCAATTTATGCATATTTCATGCATAACTGAGGTATCCTCTGCACAGCTGTACAGAGCTGTACACAGTTGTACAGTTGTACGTCTGAACAGAAGGCAGATTTCCCCAAGTACAGCTCATACTGAGACAGAGAAGTGCAGTGGTGGGGCTTGGGACAGCCTAAACACCAGTATTCTGTGGGTACAGCAGTAGTGTGCTGTCTTTTGGTTGTTAGAAATAACTGGAGTCCTTCACAAACTCCTTTGGGGTTCAGGTATGCTCCTCCCTGCCAGAGAAAGACATTTCTTCCTTTTCTGAGCTCTTTTCTGACTATTTTCATGACAGTTTGTGCACATACTCTGTTAGCACAGTTAGTGGTGTTTGAATGTGTTAGGGAGCTGGACACTTCCTGTGATGTTCCAGGGCCCCATTTTTTATATCCATGGCTTAATCTCCCAGTTTCTGTTTCTCTTTCCCTTACATGAACCTGGAATCACCCTTTGTTAACTCAAGGTGGAGTTTCCTTGCCATAGGGGTTTTTCTAGGGGACAGAAAGGCACAGAACAAATGCAGTGTCACCTGAGGTTAAACTGTTCCAGACCTGCCTTCAGAGTCCTTCCCTCATTGCTGGCAGGGATGGGCTGCATGAGACCACAGAATACTTTGAGCCCAGAGAGGGATGGACTCATCTTACCTGCTCCTTGCTTTCCTTAGAAGTTTGTTGAGTAATATTTCCTATTTTTCATGATTTAACCATCAATCTGAACACTAGTTATTTCTCTAATTCCATTCCGGCCATACTCTTGTAAAACTTCATGCTTCACATTACAAAATATTAAACACACAGACTTTTGTGACGTTTACTATTTTGGAAGCACAATAAAGAGATCATCGTATCCCAGATGGTTCAATGAGAAATTTGGTTCCTAATTTGAGTAACACCGCTCAGCCCCTGCAGAGGTTTTCCCTTCCAGGTGTGTGCCTTGGGAAGCACAGCAGCAGCAGCAGCCCTGGCAGCAAGTGCGGGTGAACAGATGCAGCCCAGCCTGCACTCACAGTTCAGCGCTGGGGCTCTGTTGCCTTCAGCAGAGAAAACAGGACAACCGAGGTTCCTCCCTTCCTCCCCAGCCTGGAGGGAAGTGTCTGTGTCTGAAGCTAGCAAAGGGGGAGACTAATCGCTCCTGTCCTGCTGATTACTCAAAAGCAGAGGCTGACTTTCTAAGCTTGTGATTTTGCATGTCCCTGTGCAGACACAGCGTCTGACAGCACGGCGGAGTTTGATGTGTTTATCCACGGCTCCCTGGGACATAGAGGAGTGTGTTCCTCTCTTCTGCTTCTGTTTTATGGATGAGGAGCGGAGCAGAGATGCTAAAGCTCAGCCTGACTGTCTTGACAGCAGCCATCAAAGAAATCCACAGTGGAGAAAGGAGCCTGTCACCGAGTATTTCTCCTCCACGCAGAGAAGCCCTGCAGCACCGGCCATAGGGCCACTGTGAGCACCAGGAAAGGCTCCATCTAGGTCTGGGGAAGCATCTCCCTGCCTGGGCAGGCCATGCTGCTCAGAGGTCACTTACCTGGAGTTCATGTCCCCAGGTGCTCCCATCCTGGTCCTTCCACTTGGGACAGGTACCTGTTACCTCCTTTCTACCATCTTTAGCACATTCTGCAGGGGAAGGTGATGCCACTGCTCTGTGCACCGTGCAGCCAACTCCAGCTGTTGTAGATGCTTAATGAGGCATAACTGGGTGGTCACATGTTGGGTTTGAAATGCTAAAGCCTGCATTTGCAGTTGAAAACTCAAATAGTGTAAAAACTGTAAAGTGGCTCAGAGAATGACTAACATGACATCTGTATAGACTTTGGGAGACATTTTCTACCCTTTTCATGCCCAATCACAGATTAATTCATCAGTTTGATAAAATAAAAAGTAATTAATATATTTCTGTCATGTATCTCCTTGCAGTCAGAATGATAAAATATTCACAAGAGAGGTGGCTTGGAAACACAGATTTGATGAAGATGATTTAAAAAGAAAGAAACTTTAATTAAAGTCTAGAAAGGTCATTGAGTCCTACCATCAGATAATGGTGAAATTATAAAACAGATGGCAAATGTCCCCAAGATGAAGAGAAGCAGTGGTCTGGAAAAAAAGAAAGAGCTACTGCTAACCAAGTAAAACTCAACTCAGCACAGGCATTGCTTTAATGGCCTGGAGAACAGGAAGAAGTGGCCAGACAATTTGGACTTGAACTAGACTTTTTGACTGCTATTAAAAGTATTTAACTTATGGAGAAGGACACTGGATTTAGATTTGTCTCAGTCATTTCACGGATTTCTTTTTTTCAGATGCAGTGTGGTAGAGGAAGATCCTCTGGTGTCTCCAGGGAGACCAAACCTGAGTCGATTTGAAACCTCATTCCAGAGGAAAGCTAAAGGTGAGGACCAACAGACCCAGATATTTTTAGATAACCGTTCAGAGCTGAAGCTTGGAGTCAAAAGGTCCTGTGGGCAACAGGAATCTGTGTGTCTCAATCCCACTGCTGGATGAGCTGTGTGTGCCTGGGAAGGGCTGTGAACTGGACCATGGCATGGTCATCCCAAGGGGCACGAAGATCAGGGCATGACACCTCAAACTAACCTTCACCTCTAACCAGAAACCTTTACTTTTTTGGAAGACTATGGCCTGAGACAAGAATAGGAAAGTCAAGCAGATAAGGAAGCTCTAAGACCACAGTGAATGCATAATTTTTGGCTGAAAAAGCAGAGATATCCAGCTTGCCCCATAGCTTAGATGCTATCTTGCATGTTGTAGGACTGTGTGACCTGGTCTAATGTGATATTTGCGTGGAGGAATTGTGTAATGTATGTGGCAACATGGTGCTATCAAAGTCTTATATCCCTGCTGTCTTTGAGGGAAATAAGGAGGTTTCAAAAAACCAGAAAACTGGAGTACTTTTAATCGCCCTGTGATTACTATTAAGTGTAGGCTGCTGCTTCCCCAGAAATCCCACTGCTGCTCCCAGAGCCTTGTTCAGGTCTCAGCATTAGGGAAGGCCAGGTTCAGGGCTGCTCATGCAACCCTAATTCACCATGATATCATCTTCACTTATGCTGTCACAATCTATTTCTTCCACTAAAGCCCGTCTCAGCTGAGGCAGAGGAGGGATGGTACTCACTTACTGAGCAGCTATTGCAGACACTCGGCTCCTTATCGCTCCACACACAGCCCCAGGCATAAGTTCCTGCTGGCTTTAAGCTCTCTTGGGTTTTTCTTGTGCCCATTGCTGCCAGGTGAGTAATGGAGGGATGGAGAGATACTAAGAGCAGAGGTTTGCAAGGAGGCTGAGTACCTGCCTGTGGTGCACCTGAATCGTCAGAGTACTTCACCTCCCACAGCTCCCACTGTCCTGTGGTGCCCAGGAGGGTTCAGCCCTCATCCCAAGCAGAGCCCTGGGGTCTGAGCCATGCTGAGCACATTGCCAGTGGCAGGAGAGGGAAGTAGGGGGGTCACACCATGATCCCAGCTAAAACAAATGGATTTCTCCTCCCAGCTTTCTAACCTTGCAGGCAGAGGAGGCAGTAAATGCTCTCCTTGGCTGCCTGGCATTGACTCGCGCCTCAAACACGTTTGTTATGGTGAGCAATGCCGTTGTGGAGGAAATGTCAAGTGGCTACGTAATGAAACATGCCAACAAAATATATATACACCAAACAGTATTCCCAGGGTCTCATGCTTCACAAACAGAACAGCAGGGCACTTTGCAAAGGCATCTCATTGATTTCAGCAGAGGACAGGTTTCTCTCATCATCTGAGTCAGCCTTGATGTTGCCGACTATCAAACAGCATCCTTGGCACCTGTCTCAGGCTCTCAGCAGGGGTACCTGCGATTTGAAGTGATGGTCTCAGACATTTAAATCACAGATCCTTCTCCCACATTGTAGATAAAAGCAGGTGAAAACAGGCAAAACTAAGCTGTGACACATGCTACCTGTCAGGGGGGGCTGAGGGAGACAAACCAGGTTCTACCCAGGGTTATCCACACAGCTCCTCTGCCTGGTGTGACCCCTCCTGAAGCTGAACAGGTTGTTGGTCCCTGAGCTACCATATTTCTCAGGGATTTCTTCAAAACTTAAAACATTAACTGAGAGAAACAACAATTTTCAAGGCTATCATGGGCTGTAACCTGGCAGACACAGATATATACACCCCATACAGGACTCCTGCTAGTTGTGGCCGGGTGGGCAGCACTGCAGTAAAATTGTTCTATGAACTTCAGCTGGAGCCTGGTTCATAAAAACATCTTCAAATGTCCCCAGGCAAGCTCTGTGTCCTCTGACCCAGCCCCCTCTCTCCTTTCAGTCATCTCTGTGCCTCAGCACTGCCTCTCTATCACAGCAAACTGAAAAACCAAACCAGTTTCAGTGTTCAGTGTTTTACTTGTATGACTTGCATATGAAAGATCAAAGGTGGGCTAATAGGGCTGCTCTTTTCCCTGACATCATCAGCATCCCCTTGGCTAGTCGAGATATTAAAGATGGATGACAGCATAGACCAAACTCTCTTGGTTATCTTTTGGGCACACATTGGATGAACTGAGGCAGACAGAAACCAGATCTACATGCCTCTTTCTTTTCTCTTTTTGGAGGAAAATAATGCTCCCAGGGAACAGGGATCTAACACAACAGAGTTTGAACGTACTTTTTTTTTGTTTTCTATAGCAATTAGTTGAGTTTCTTTTGGTTTGTCTTTCATCTGTTATCTCATGTCTACTGCATTTTCCAGAAAGTTTCTTTGATTTACAGTGCATTATAGATTCTAAAGGAAATAACTTCCCTTCCTTTTGCCTATTTAAATTGGTTAATGTGTTTAAACATTTTCTCCCCCTGCCAAAGACAGTATAAAAGAAGGACTTTTGCAGTGGTGTCCTTGGGGCAACTCCCTGCTTTCATGTACATACCCAAGTGTGCACAGTTCCTCTCCATCACTTATAACATTCCATCATCAGAAATGGGTCGTTTAGTTATACTTCTTTGCAAAAAAAGGAAATTTGAAAGCTGTTGCTTAAGGGATCTTTTTGTCATTTTAACCCCTGGCAAATGTTCTTCAAAGAAAACAAAACTTACTGTTATTGTATTCTAAAACACAACTCTTATTTCAGAATTACAGCTAAGGAGAGCGTGCCAGAAGTTTTGAGATTTTGAGGAAGGAAAGTTGAAAATTAGTGCATTTTTTTGCAAATTCCCCTTCATCCCCTTTGCATATCACCTTCATGTGACAGGAGTAGTAAAAACATGATTTGCAGGAAATTTCAAGCGGACTTAAATTTTTTAAAAAATAGTTTTTTTCACTGTAAACGAATGACAAATGCTGTTTGAGATTGACTTCAAAAGAAAATACAGGCGGGCACCCTTCCGCAGGTGTTCACACCTGCGACACGTTTCCCAGCTCAAGCGATTAATCTCCAACAGAGCAGGAGAATTTGTCCCAGATAAGAATGGGGGGATCAGCCCCCCCTCAAAGGCCATTTGCATCCAAAAGGGACAGATTCCTGTTGGGTCCGGCTCGGTGGAGAAGCATTTGGGAGCATTAGCATTGTGCATGCAGGGGGACAGAGCTGAGCCGGTGTTTGGTGTTCCCGGGATAAAGGATGCAGAAGGGCTTCCCGCCGAGGGCTGCACGGCACCTGCCCAGGTGGGACTGAGCAGCTCCTCCTTAAATCCCTTGCTAATGGCTTTCGAGCACAGGAGATGGCTGCACCTGGCCACCCGACTGCGGATTTGCATTTCCAAAGAGAGGAGAGCTCTCCCCAGCCCCGCGGGAAAATTGGCGAAATTGCCTCCTGTTGGAGGGGCATCAGTGGTGCTGGGACTAAAGGGAACTTGGTTTTAAGGAGGGGGAGCAACAGGCTGCACTAACTCTTGGTTGTTCCCCCGACCCCCACCATCAACCTGTGAATGCATTTCTGCATTCTCGGTTTGCATCCTGTGAACAAGCTCCTGGTGAGGTAAATATCTGCACAATGTTGATTTTCCTGTTGGTTTTAAACCTTTCANTGTTTGTTTGTTTGTTTAATTTAACCTGGCTTGTGTTAAGTGCGATTTCAAAGTGGTGACCTAAAATCAGGGTATTCATTTCTCTGGTGCAGCGAACTCTCAGGCAGTACGTGAACCCAGTCTAGCAGTGCTCTGAACCCAGCGATTTTGGTGAGGTGTGCAGGTGAAATTTCAGGAGCGGGGCAAGTTTGAATCCAAAAGGATTTGAATAAGTCCGCAGTAGGGGTACAAATACATGCATGTAGACAGAGAAAAGTAGATGAAATGTAATCTTTGTCACACACACGGTGAATGCCAAATAAATACCAAGTAAATACATTTATGTCCAGAAAGAGTACAGTGCGTTGCTGAAAGAAGACATGCCTTTTAATCTGGTTATTTGGGATGTATAGTTATGTCATTACAACGTACTTATCACCAGCTGGATGTGAGAGATAGCCATACACGTACATCTTGTCTATTAACTCATCCTTACGGTATAAGGCCATATAAACACAACGTATTCATAGCCGTGTAAAATCTCTCCTGCTTATCAGCTCATCATCTCGCTTCCTATCTCAGCAGAAAACGTCCTCTCTCTTACTGAAACTTCTTGGCTCACACTTCTTATTTAGGTGAATGATTTGGCCCTTTAGCTTATCAGATGTGACGTGGGGATGGAGCCTGTGTGAAAATGCCTGGCCTAAAACAGACCAGAGAAAACGAGTTTGGGAGGGTCTTTATGAAGTTATGGTGTTGATTCCCTGGCTGTGAGCAAGGGCTGGCAACGCCCGTGCCCTGCTTGCGGAAATTTCATTGCTACCCTGACAACTGCTCCGTAAGAGAAGAACAGCAGAGCAAAGCGAACCTGAATCCATCCCGACACCTCCAGTGAGGGATTAGGGCAGGCTGGGGGTGAGGGAGGCAAGCCCAGGGCATCAGGCACCTCCATGGCTGCAACTGCAAGACAGCAGTGTTAAAGGAGGGGTAGGAGCAGCACATTTTTGCTCTTTGTTTTGATCTCTCCTCACTTCTGGTAGTGCCCAGGGTGCCTAAAGGACAGCTTGTCTACGCCTGTACGTGGAGATGTACTGAATTGTTATTTTTTTTCATTGCAATAGCAAATTGTGGAACACTGAAGGCTATGTGACAGCAAGAGATTTGTCATAGTCACCTTTTAATATCAGTGTCTGTTTACAAGCCCTTTCTGAAGTTGTGTTGACACCAGTATCCCCATTTTATAGTGGGGAAACTGAGGCACGGGAGCTTGGTGAGGTCTTGGACCAGGTCCAATAACAGAATGGGAATTAAGGTTTCTGAGTCACTGTGGTACCAAATAAACAGCTCACAGAGTAGCTGATTCAGATGAAAGATGCTTGTCTACTTTATTGATTTACACAATTATCTGTGACCCTGATGCTGCAGGACAGATGATGCTATTACTACCTCATAGTGAGGAGAAATTACAAAGGCTTTGTCAGGCTCATTTTGGTCCGATCCCTTACTCAGGAGCATCTGAGCCAGAAGTAATTCACAATTTGTTCCTCCTAGGCAAATTACCGTTAAAATCTTTTCATCTTGCTCTTTCCTGTGAGGAGTTGTGGATATACAGCATATTTCTTAGAAAAGTGTGTTCTGAAGTATTTTCAGAGAATTTAATCCCTTCCACTCCATCTCTAACCTACTTTCCTAACGGAGCAAGGCACATACAATTGCAGGAGTTATCCACCGACAGTCTCTCTATCTTCCTCTTGACCTTTAATAAGGGTGAGCCTCTCAGTTGATTCCAACTGCAGCTGACAGAGGGATAGAGGTCTCAAAGATACTCCAGTCTTGGGAGTTTTGTGGAACTGGCAGCAGGAGGAAGCCCTTGGGGGATCACCACCAGAGACTCCAGCATGACCTTCCCAGGTGTGGTAGAGAGGGGAGCACCTGAAGTCTCACAGGTGTGCTGCAAAGGAATGTATCAAAATCCGAGGACAACACAAGAAAAATAACTGGTGGTGGTTCTGCTCTCCTGGGCTCTTTTGTTCCCTCTCTAAACTCTCCTTTTTAGAGGGACCTCTCTGGGAATCATGGACCCGAGTTGCCTGAGGAAGGGTTTGGGGAGTTCCAAGCCAACCAAGAACATGCTCTAATTTTCCAGCCATCGTGTTGAGATTTTGCTGTGCCACATTGGAGGGATGGGAACGAGGACCAAAACCTGCGTACTCTGGGCCCTTGGGATTTCCCTTCCCCATGAGGTCATGTCCCTTCCATGCTGCAAACCACTGGGACTCAGCTGGCTTCTACAGAGCCACGGCAGCTTCCTCTGGGGGAGGAAACCTTCCCTCTCCAGCCCAGAGGGCTCGTGTGATACTGGCTGTTAGTTCTTTGGCTGGTCCAGCACTGATGGCAGATTGTGGGAAGGGGCCAGCTGAAGTAAGATAAAATGACACACCTACATAGTCCCAAATCAAGTGCTCTGGTATGCAGAAATCTGTCTTATCCCACCTTATGTTCAGCACCATGCTCTCCTGGGAGGCACTGAGGTGTGACCAACCTTTGGAACACACAGTTTATTCACTCCTGGATGGGGGTGGACAGTTTCCTGTGGGTCACAGGCTGGCTTGGTTTTATTTAAAAAATAGGAAGGGCAGAGGGAAAGACTCTCAGTTCTGGGCTTTTCCTTGAGAAGCATAAGAAGGCAGCTGCCTTTCACTAAGGAAAGCCCCAGTGATGTCTGGAAGAGCGGGGTGCAGCTGAGATGATCTTTCAGCTCATCCTGTGGTTGCTCCAGCAGGTGCATGGTGCATTACTGGGTATTGAGAAGTTAATGGCCCCAGAGAGAAGCTGATATGCCTGCTGAGCAAAGATGCAGTGCTCTTAAATGACTGGCAAGGGAGTGAGATGATGCTTGAATTACACCTACTCGGCCTCCCCTTTTTTTAATTTTTTTTTTCTTACCCAGCTCACTTCCATGGCATGAAAGCCCAAAAAGTGACACTCGGCAGCTATCAACAATTTTAATATGGACTTTTCTGCGGGAGCCAGAAAAATAAAAGCTTTTTCCAAGGTCATTAGCTGACAGTTGCAGCCTGTTTGAAAATTGCTTGCACTCTCTGCTAATTGGTCTACCAGACCTGTTCATTTGTTAATTTGATGCCATTAGGTAACTGGCACATCTCTGCTGCAGACAGAATAAGACAAGGACTGAGGGTGCTATTTTGGTCTTTTTTCTTTGGGTGCTTTGAGAGGACCTGATGCAGAGCAAAGGTGCTCCGTGCCTGCTGTGGGGACCATCCTCAGGGGTGGTGGGACACTGTAGAGACACCCTGGGCTGGGTGTCACCCCTGCTGGGTGGTATAAAACCTGGAGTCTAGGTGAAGGGGAATAGGCTGAATGAATAAATTACTTTAGGTTGAGTGAATAGCTCAACATTAAAGCAATTATTGTAATTACTTAGATTGGCCCCAAATTGACTGGTTTTCGATTTGCAAAGCAAAAGAAGAAAAGGTGTTTTGGGGTTAAATGGATGCTTTATTTGACAAAAAATGAGTTCTATAAATAAGAGTAAAAGGTTGGACATGCAGAACAGATCCTTATACCTGCCATGACCCTCTCCTTTCTGACTATACCCTGGGATGAGGACTTGGGTCTCAGTCATTGCCCTCCAGGAGGCTGCCTTGGAATTGGGCTGATTTCCATCTCTCCTCCTGTTTGTGTGAACATGAATGGGCAGGAGGGTGAAGAGGAAGATCATCTCTCTGTCTGGCGAGCCAAGCTCAGGAAAGAAACTCTGATCACCATATGTGGGGATACCCTGCTGTGCCCACCCCTGGATGTGCCCTGTAGCTGCATGGTTAGGCTGTTAGGCTATTTTTGGAGGAGAAAGACTTTGAATTCAATAGGGATGAGATCTGAACTGAGATTAATGCCTGAGATGCTGCACCAGAAGTGACATCAGCTGTGTCTCTCAATCTGTGAAAGGTGCCAAAAGCCCTGAAACTATTTATACATTTAAGAGTACTCAGCAAGTGCAACCCAAACTGTTTCAGGTTGGCTGAAGCAGGATCTTTCAGCAGCTTCCCTATATACTTGAAAAAAAATTGCTTTTTCCCATATCAGGTCTACCTCCTCCAGCCTGTTGCACTGCTATGCCAAGCAGAAATCCTCAAACTGATTTTACTGGTTGATGGTATCTCCCTGTTAAGGACCTGCTTGTTTTGGAAAATGGCAGCCAGAATTTCTGTGGTGTAGAGAAGGAAAACTAATTAGCTCAGACAGTGCCCAGGGTTGCTGGGTTCTGCCAGGAAAGGCCTCAGCTAAGCTCCCTGAGCTGACCCCAGGGTTTGGGGAACTTGTGTCATGGTCAGCCTGGACTTGTCCCCCACTGTCCAGCAGCTCTGCATCCTTCTGGTACCAGTCCCTTATTTTTGTGCCCTATAAACAGTCTTAGGACCAAGCACTGTGTTGGTCATCCCATGGGACTGTTCATAACCCCCCTTGTATCCTTCATCCTGAAGAGACCAGAAACATCCAGTCTCAGCAAGACAAAAGATAGCAACTTACAAATCCAAATTTAGAACAGTTTTTTAACTTTTGAATTAGGTAGGAAAATTGTTGCTCTTGTTACAAGGTCACTCTCAGGTCCTGGCTCTCACTGCCTGGACTTTGCAGCTGAACACTGGTGCTTCTTTTACCCCACAGACCTAAGAAAACCCTGGTTTTGTGTGTGATCCAAGTGTTGGGCACACCTATTGAAGCAGATCCCAGGGGCACCGTGCCAGGGTGCAAAGAGAAGGGGACTCTCAATCCTACCTTGGGTCTGCCCCTGTTTGGAAAGCTGGGAGCGTGGAACTGGTCAAGCACTCCTGGAGAGGGACTTGGCTTTGAGCGGGCAACCTGTGCTCTGGTGAAGCTGCATGAAGGAAAACAAGCAAAACCCTGTGTAATTCTCCCTGGACTGGGGCTTTCACCAGCCCAGCTCCACTGGTCACAAATCACACCTCATTGCGCCTGACAGTCACAGCTAGGCTGGAAAAACCTTGTCATCCTGACCCGGCCTCAGGAGCCAGAGGATTTACTGAGCTCTTCTTCGCTGTGTTTTGAGAATTTCTTAAGAAAACACTTTCGTTCTGTGGGTGATTTCACAAGTTGGGAGAAAAGCAGCTGTTGGTGGTTCACAGCTCAGATTTCCCTGAGAAGTGTAAAGTCTCAGCTGGACACCATGATGATAGATTTTATAGATTTCCCCCCTTCCTCCACATCCAGCAGGCAGCTAAACCCAACAGTGAGCTACAGTGCATTTCTCTGTGTTTAACTTCTCCTTGAGATAATCCATTTGCCTCTGTTCTTTGAAAACTTACTGAATAAGCCACTTGTTTCACACTGGTGGGGAAATAACACTTTAGGGGCCCCTTTTGTGCCTGTCCTATGTACAACAGAAGCGTGGAGTTTTATAAAGTCTAATAAATACCCAGCTCTGCCAGATGTTAGCTTTTCCTTTTATTTTTTTATTCCTTTTTTCCCTTTCCTTCTTTTTTTTTTTCCTACTAGAAAGGAGGTCGAATTTGTGTTCCAGACTTTGGCTGACTGCAAATAAAATGGGACTGTTTCTAAGAGACATGTTGTGACAGTGTAAATTATCACATTTTAGATGGTGTTAAATATAGAAATGCCACTTAAGAGGGGATGCATTTTGTTCGGCGTCTGATATTTGTCTCGTCAAGACATCCTTGTGAGATGGTGTCTGTTTATTATCTTCCCACCTTTTTACTCCATTATTCTGCTCCCTGTGCTGACAATGGTTAATGAAGAAGTTATAGCCTTTTTCTGTGTTTCGTGGTGCTTGAGAGGTGGGGGCAGGTCACTGTGTGGCTCGAGGGGGCTGACTCCAAATCAGCCTGTGGTGGAGAAATTCCCACTTGCTCTTATCCTCCCTGGGATAAACCTCTGGATTAAATGCAGGGAGCAGAGGGGGGTGGAAAGGCCATGCTAATACACAGCCCTGTGTCTCCATCCAGGGCTGGAGGGTCTGCAGGAGGAGAGACAGCCCAAATCAGGAAAACCAGGGTGAGGAAGAAAAACATTTCCCTTAGACTGGAACAGGCAGAATTCATTGGAGTGAATGGTTTTGAAGTTTATTCAGTTATTTTGGCTAAATCTGGCTCATTGATGGCTCTCTTTCCTTCTCCCAGTGGAAAAGCATATGTTTGGTCTCATTTATTAAATCAAAAAGTGGCTTTTTCTTGATGGTGTGTGCTCTCTTCTGCTCCTCAAGAGTGGTAATTGTGTGGAAACTTTCCTAGTTTATACCTAAAGGAATCTTAATTTTAATACATACAAAATTACACCTATTTAAGCCTCATTTAGTTAGAAGCAGTGCAGTTTTCCATCAAACACCTCTCCAAACAGAAGATGGCTTTGCACTTAAAGTGGATTCTCTGTTGTAAGTTTATCTTCCCCACCTTGGTCTCAGCTCCATTAAACTTAATCACCATCATATACTACTGCCTGTTCAGTTAATGAAAAATAGTTTTCTCCGAAAGTAAAATATTATAATTAAAGACTCTGTACATCAACAACACCTTTTTTGCTTTCCACCTTTTTCCATTTTTAAAACTGGTTCATTCTGTGCAGAGTGAAATGTCAGAAATGCTTATGAGACAAAATAATTCTGCTCAGACAATGAGAAAAATAATCACCCAGGATTACATGACCACAGACAAAATTTTGCAAGAAGTTCTTTTCCCTGCCATGGATCATCAGACAGATCTGATAAAACTCTTAAGTAGGCCAGTGTTGCCCAATAAGTTAATAGCAGTGTTGCTTTTATTCAGAAATGATACCAGGCTGCTTTTAAAGCAGTAATGAGACTTGTGCATGACTGGGCATGTGGTCTGGCCAGAAATCCCAGCCCATGGCAGAGAATCGGTCCATCCCTCCATCCACAGCACCCGAGGCTATGCCAGCAGTTCTGAGAGGTGATGGTTCAGGCCAACTGATATAAAGTGAAATAATTTCTCTGGTTATTCACAACATGAATTTGCTTTGTCTAAATTGCTAGTTTTTCCCTTATGCACTGAATTAATTTTGTCCTCTCTTCCTTACCCTCTAAATGAAAAAAGTTCTGCATGGAAAATTTCTGATTTGTGCTAATAAAAATATGTTCTTGTGTATGTTCTTATGATGCACATCCAGCTATATAAATATAGATGATTTGCCGCTATTCAAAAATAAAGCGGGATTTTCAAAAGCAGTCTAACTACTCCCAGCCTAAACTAGTTGGAGAAAAAGCAGAGAGAGTTTATAATTAAATTCAGTGGGAGCTGTGCTAGTCCCCTACTGAGTGCTTTTAAACATTCCTCTCCTTAGAATCTACTGGGAGAGAAATATACTGTATTTATAGCCATCTTGTTTCAATATAAACATGTCAAACTGTAAATCTCAGACACGGAGATGGGCTCAAGCTGAAAACCTCAAATCCAGATTTCCGATGTTCTCTGTTTCAGATCAGCTCCACTGTGGGCTTTGGGTTTGAGGATTTGGGACTGGTTTTTCATTTAGGTCCAGCTTCCCTCCCCGCATTCAGAGAGGATTGGCTCTCACACCCCATGTCCCACTGCACTCCAGTTAAACTGAATGAACTGGGTTAGCTCCTGATTTCTCTCAACTCCAAGGTGCTTTCCTGGAGTGAAACACCCTTTGTGTTTCAGCACCTCTGTCCCTGATAACCTTGTTCCCCTTCACAACATGATTATGCATTTCCTCTACCGTGGGAGCAACGTGTACCCGTCTTTGGTTTCACATTTTTGTTCTGCATGTCCCTGTGTATTTCTTTCCGTGCCCTGTGCTGAAGTGAGCCTAATAATACAACAGCAACAACAAAAATAGCATTGTGGCTATTATTATCCTTGCACAGGTTTCTCTCTGGGAGCAGATCCATCTGTGAAGTGTCCGTGTGCTGCAGGACAGGCACCGCTCCTGCCTCTTTGGGCTCCTCTGGTGGGAGGCACAGGTGTGAGAAACATGATGAACTTTGGCTAATTTGGGAAAAGACAGCAGCTATTGGTGTGTTGACAATCCCAAGCTTGTTTAAGCAGTAGATCCAAGGGAGAGAGAGGGGGGGAAAGGAAAATGTTTCCATAACGACTGGCACGTGAATGCTGTTATGTTCCCGTGAGGTGCCGGTGTGTGCTCACGTCTCCGAAAAGGTGTGCACGCTCTGCAGATGTTCTCCCGGAGCGGGAGATGTCCTAATAAGCAGGTACATTGTTCCACATGTTTAATTGTGAATGGCAGTGAATGGCTGCTTCAATTCTCCTGACCCTTTTTTTTCTTCCCTCTTGACCTTTTCCTTTCCTAGCCTGTCACAAATGAGGAATGATTATTAACCGAAATAAAAATTAAAAATTAAAACAAAAAGAAAAAGTAAGGGGATTAGGCATGGGGGAGAAGGGGGACTTGGGAACATAAAGGAGAGTGGAAGTGTGTTATGTAGTATTTGTTTTCTCTGCTGCCATTTTATTGCTTTTCTGGGAGCGCTGCCAGAAAAATGGCGAGTAGCACTTTAATTAAAGAAGGCTCTGTGTGCACTCCAGCTGTTCCTCATGTGACCGGCCTGTCTATGGGTAAAGCAAAGGATGCTCCCGCCAGCCTGCCCCAATAAATGCTAACCTAATTCCTGACCACACGCTGCTGAGCGTTGGTGCAAACCTGCGGCGTTCGGGGCTCTGTCTGCGAGCCAGATGCTCGGCGCCCCGTCCTGCTCCTGGTATCCTCCCGGATCCAAAGGAAGAGTCTGGCAGCGGCATTGCTGGGGGTGCAGGAGTGCGTGGAGGGAGGGAGAGCTACGCTAAAAACGTTTTCTCTGCCTGCAGCAATATGCCTTATCCATAAACAGACTGTGCTGCCTGGAAGGAAGGGCAGCTTCGGGCTGGTGGCGGAAGACAGGGCTCCCGCTGAAGTTTCTGGGAAAGCAGAAATTGGCTGTGAATGAATATGACTGATTTTTCAGCAGTAACCTAGATCTGAGATGCCCTAAGCTTAGGGGAAGACTACTGCATTTATATGTATAGATGTATATATATTTTATTTTTTTGAATTTGAAGAAAAACAAGTTCAGCTGGAAAAGAAGAGTCCACCTATGCTGATGACCCTAAACTGAAAAACCAAATTGTGCATCTGGAAGGTGCTCTGTGGATTCATCAGCAATGTTAAAAAATTGCTAACAAAGCAAAGCTGCATAATGGGATGGAAATTTTTGTGATGACCCAATGAGAAAACTGACATAGCATCTTATAGCTTATACATACTAAAGTAGTGTTCCTTGTGAAACTGTCCTCTGAACCTAGTTTTTTATGGAAGAAAATGCTGTGGTGACTTAGGCTATATAATTCCTTAAGACAATAGGTTGGACTGAGGTCTTGTTTTTGCTACAGGGCCCCTTTGCAGCCCTCTGCCAGTGTGGAGGGCACGAAGATGAATGTGATGTTGTTTGTGCCCACTGTAAGGCCATTCTCCAGTGCCAGACAGGCGTAAAGGGGCCTCTCTGTAAGCGAGAGCTTCATAAAACCCTGTGTAATAAAACCCTGTGCTTTTGTTGCAGCAGCTCAGTGGCATTACTGCCATTGCAAATGTCACTTCTGACGTGTGCTAATTTAGGTGCGACATGAAACGTCCAAGTGTAACCTGAAGTGTCCCACAACTGAAGCATTTTATTGTTGTTTCATACACCTCACCTACCAGTAACATGAAGCTGCTTCCTCCCACTATGGTGCAGAGCTGAGCCTCCTGTACTGACCTGCATGAGACCTTTTTTGGGAGCTTTCCAACCCTTTTCCTTTCATAGCCTGAGAACTGCTCCTTCTATATTTGTCTGTCTCCCACACACCGAGGTCTATTCATGTGGTTTATGGCAGTGGAGGTGAATTGATATTATACATTGAGGAGATTCGAGACAAAACTATTATATTTCTGAAAGTCAACTTCCGAGCAGTGGGGACAGGCTGGACTTCCTCCCCTTTCCAGCAAGAAGGGGGAAACTGGCAAAACCTGATAAAGGAGAGCTGTTATCTGGATCTGGCAGAAAGCAGTAGATGGAGTATTGGTGTGCAGGTGGGAGGTTGGAGATCTACCTTTCATACTTTGTCCAGCCTTAATGTGTTTGCAGAAGGCCTCGGGGGATCTGAACAACTGTTGATGCATGTTGACAGTATTTTATAAAAGGGTTGTCTCAGCCTGTCCTGGCGGAGAAGCCTTGTTGCCAGCTGTGGGTAGTTTCAGAGCAGCAGCTGGATGAAGGCTCTTGTGAAGTGTTTTCTTTGTGTGTTTACTGTGAAACCCAAAGGATGCCCTGGGTCCCCTCTTTGCACACCCACCAGGTTGTCATTGTCAGATTTTGGCTCCCACTGATCACAGCAGTGAGTTTTCCTCAGATATGGAAATACATACATGTGCTGCATGCATGTGGGCCCTGCTCTTAGTGTCCCCGAGTCTGGTCATGGTCATCTCCTCTGCTTGTGAGCTGGCTGTACACCCTGCTCTTGTCTGGAAGTCTGAGGAGTGCAGGGCCTTTTTCTTTCACACTCAAATGCTGTTCTCCTTTCAGTGACCCTGCCTGTTTGTTTGCACCCCAGCTCATTTCTCTGAGGTGATTTATCAGTCTTCTGCAGTCCAGTTTCTCTTTGTGTGATGTCTTTATGGTACTCTTTCATTTATCTGGTGCTGCCTTTCAGCTAAAAACCAGATTGTTTCCTCCATCCGTGCAAGTTTCTTTTTACAAGAAAACTCATAAAATATTTTCCTTTGCCTGGACTTTATTTTTTGGCTTCCTAGGCAGTTTACCTTCTCTTCACGTACGTTTGAGTGAACCTTGTTTTTCCTGGCTGCTTTGAAATAGAGGCTCAGAAGCAGCAACAACTTCATGATCTAAAATTGGTCTGGGCAGAGCTGTTGCTTATACAGAAGGCCCTTTGCTGTTCTGTGCATCAGGTGCTGGGGAACAATATGACAGAGACTCCCTTCTTGTACAATGACATGGGTTCCTTATTAGCAGACTATTTCCACTATGTGTCTGGGGAAGGCATTTGTTCTGCCCTGCTCTACTTCTAATGCTTCTCACAAGTTTTTTTCCATTCTGCAACTCCCCCAATTAGAAGCAGGTTAATGTGTCTTTTGGCAGTATTTATTTATTTACTTCTGGTACAAGTCTGTGTTGATTTGCTGGAGGCAGTGGTTGCTGGCCACTCTAAGGGCACAGCTTTTACTGTCATTCTTTTGTGGTCTAGCAGGCGTGCTTGTTAGAGCTAAGGCAAACCACCCTGCACAGGAAACAAACTTGGTTTTTGGACTTGTAAATCAGTTTTCCACGTCTGGATGGCTTTTTCTGGTGGAAACATGGGTGTTGTAGGAAGTTGGATAAATAAGTTTCATTCCAACACAAGGTCAGGATGCAGCAAAGGTACGTACCCAGCTTGGCAGCTCCAGCACTCCCTGTCCTACTAAAATAACAAGGAGGGAGGGTCCTTGAGACTGAGAGAGGGAGAGAAAAAGGGCATTTGGGATGGGGAGAAAAAACTGGAGGCAGAGGTGACCCAAATTTATATTTGCTTGTCTGACTGATGGTATTGAAAATGCTTCTAGGCAGGATCATGGCTGAGAGCACGTCTGCATCAGACAAACTGATCTGAATCAGGACTCACCAGGTGCCTTTGAGCAGGATGACAGGGCTGTTTGGCACAGGGCTGCACAGCAACATTAGCCTGGTCCTGGAAGTGGGATAGATGGGTCATGCTGAGGGCCAGGACCTGCTCAGTAGGAAAAATGCTCTGCCTGGTGCAGCTCTGCTGGTTTGTTCCCATGAGGAGAAGTGATCATGGCACAGTGTAGCCCTTACAGCCACCCCCAGTGATCCTCCAGACCAATTCCTGCCACTGCGGGTCCCACAGAAACCAATCTGGCAATGTCTGATGGTGAGTGTATGGAGCAGGAAGCAGCTGGGTTGGCCATGCAAAACCAGAATGAACAGCTACCTCTGGTCTTTCTTGGCCCAAAATGAGAGACAGCCACTGGTCAATCCTGAGCTCGGACAGCTTGGTAAGATCAAAATCGGATCTAGTGCCAACCCTAAGAAAATCATTTTAGAGCTTGGTCTCTGCTCAATTCTGTGTGCACTGAAAAATGCCCGATGCTGTGGTACTAACACGCTGTGCATCATAAATATGAGCAACAGTGTTTTGGACACAGCCTAAGGCAGTGTCCGAATGATTTCCTGCCCAGGAATGACAATGCTGCAAGTGTGGTGACTCACGTAACTCCATGCCCAGCACACCATAAAAGCCCATAAAATGTTACTTCAGCTGTAGGACAATAACACCTTTCTCAAGCAGGACAAGGCAGCTGGCTGGATTCCCATGTAGGAACTTTTCTCGGATACTTGGGAACTGCTAACAGGATACAGGATCTTTGCCTCTCCATGCTTTGAGTGCAGTGTGGATGGGTATGGCCACAGTTTCTGCTGTGATACCACTGCTGATGGGCTCCAGGAAGCTGCACTGGGACCAGAGCAATTTGGAACAGTGGTGTGTTTAGGATAAAGTGCTTTAGGGAGTGAATGGGACTGATAAAATACAAGGTGCCTTAAAGCTTTTCCAGAAAACTGAATTAAGTCCAGTAGTCAGGATAGGTGTATGATGTTATTATTATCAGTTGTTTCTCCTAACTCAGTCGGGACTTGGTGGTGCCAGGTGCAGCTGAGAGTTTGCAGTCTAAGTACAGGATTAGCAACAGCAGGTGGGGACAGACAGATGAGGCAGCAGAAAGAATCAGTGCCATGATGCTGGCCAGCAGAGTAGGCTGCGGTGGCACATTAGCAGAAACTTTTGAAGGATCCAGATTCTTGGAGGTGTTGTAGCAAAGGGGAACTTGAAGGATCAGCTCAGATGTGCAAACCATCAGGGTACCTGTCTGAAAGTGTGGCTGTGGAAAATCGTATCTCCGGCTGAGCTCTTAGGAGATGTTCTCTTGGCCCAGGGATAAAAGGCAGTGGGGAGAGTGGGCGGAAAAGAAAGTGGACTGTGATGGGGTTGGTGCTCTGGGGTGTGTTTTTGGGGGCACAGAGATGCAAATTGTAGGTCTCTGCAGCAGAATTCAGAATGGATCTGAAAGGGGAGAGGACTGCATTTGTGAAGGACAGAAGAGATGATGCTGTAGTAATTGAGAAGATGAGAATTTGGCCAGGTTTTTGGCTACTCAGAATGGCAGAGAAGGCCATGCCTGAGTAGTAGCATTAGGACTGAACCTGGAAGGTTCAGCTTGGCAGTGCTGATCCTGGGTAAGACTATAGCTGGAAATACCCCTGGAAAGGTGACCTTGCTGGCTCTGATGTGGAAAGAAGAGGGAGGCTCGAGCTGGTCTCAGTGACCAGGTCTAAGCTCATAGATGAAGGAGAGTGCATGGCTTTAAGCAGTCTGGAGTCAGGGCTGAACCAGGAGCCACCTGCATGTATGGGTTGGCTGAACTTGTGTCTGGGATAGGAGTGGCCTTGGAAGAGGGAGGAGGCAGCGTTGAGAGTGGGGTTCTCTCATCAGGAGACAAGGGAGGTGAGGAGGATCTTCAGAGAGATTGTGAGAGATGTATGAGTGGAAACAGGACAGAAGAGTAGCATGGAAGCCAAAGAAAAATTAATCCTCACGAAGGTGAGATGTCTGAGTGAGGATGTAGGGAATGCAAGGAGACTGGAGGCAGAGAGTTGGATCTGAGAGCGTGAAGAGAGTTGTCTGGAAACTAGGCTGTCTCTTTGGCCAGAAATGTTGGTTTCTGTATGTCTGCTTTTGATCTCACTATGAACATTAGGAAAATATTTCCATTTTTCTGGCAAAGTGGATGTCCCTAGACCATGCAGCTGCTCAGTAAAGCAGCTTTGTTATCAGGATGGTGGCCAACATTGCAATGACATTATACAGCTGTTTGGGGCCCTGCACTTTTTGCCTGCATTCATCACCTGCTTTTGAACTGGTCCCAGTTCTCGTTGCTGACCTACTGGAAACCTCTGCCTTGCACCAAGCTAATGTTTATCAGACTGGAGAGACTTTGAATAAAACAATTCCTGTTCCAGAGAACTTGAATGTTTTGACAAAACTTTAGTCTCATCCCAAAATCTCCAAGCAGCTCCAGCCATCGATGACTTTGACATCTGTGCTCTGAGCTGAGCACAAGGAGAAGATGCTGCGTTTCTTTAGCTGGTGCCAGGCTATTGTGATGGCTGATGCAATGTTTTGGCAGCTAAGCTGTAGCAATGAAGGTTTGTGCTGTAGGACTCAGTTCTAGCAGGAGTTTTAAGGCCTTAATATTAAAAAAAAAAAAAAGCTTCACTGAATTGGCAAGTGGCCAAGCCATAGTACATAACCTCTGAGCACTCCAGGAGTATTTTCGTAGCAGCTGGATGAGGAATGAGTTGCTAGAGACAGAGCAGGGGGAGTTCGAGGTGCAGCCCCTCAGATCATTTTTCAGTGTGCTGGATTGTCCCTGCACTCCCTTGGCAGGAGCCCCAAACCCTGCTGCAGTGTCTCCTTGGCCACCTCCACGGTGGAGCTGCCGGTCTCCGTGTGCCGGGGCTCGGGGTGTGAGGGAGAGGTGTTTACACTTCTCTTCCAGTGGGAAAGCAGGGAGTAGAGCACAGGCACTTCAGGCTGTAATGTGATAACAGGTTTGCCCCCATCATTCACTCCTACTGCTACTAATAGAGCAAGAGAGGGAAATTCCTCAGGCATGTGGGATCTCTCAGCTGTGGAAAAAGCACCATCCTGGTCTTCCCCACTTCTTCAAAGTCAGCGGCTGAACTGCTGCTCCTGATACAGACTTAATGCCAGGCACCTGACATAGGAAACAGAGTGGATACACTGAATATATCAGATCCACGTTTCCCAGAGAGGGTGGCAAAGTCTCACCCCTCTGTTGTCACTGCCTGGTGTGGCTGTGTGGCCTGGGACAGGAGGGTGACAGGGAGAAAATCCCCATCCCCAGCAGAGCCACGTCTCCCCAGGAGCAAGGAAATAACCTCCCAAATGCAAAGTGCACTGGCCATAGTGCATGACTTTATTGGCCTCCTGCTTTTGTGGCAGTCAACAAACTTTTTTCCATGGTTTTTGGATTTGGGTTTGGTAGGACAGGTGGTGCTGCAGTGGCCTGGCAAAGGGGTTTGGATGACCTGGGTGTGTGGTAGCTTCTTCCTCAGTAAACCCACTGGCGGATGAGTTTCCTGAACCAGTAAATTCGTGTGAGCACCCGCCCCAGCTGAGGTCACTCCCAGCTTCCAGCAATACACTGTGCACACACTGCCCTGCTACGGCGAGCCGGGATGGAGGAGCCTGGGAATAGCAGTGGCTGTGTGGTACAGCAGTGCTGGAGCCACGGCAGAAAGTGTTTGTCCCCAGGTGCTTCCGTGTCCTCTGCTCACCCACACTGCCTCCTGTGCTCGACTTAGATGCGGATGTTCCAGTTATGTTCCTGTTTGTCATCCAAAAGCTTTGAGATTCTCTCTCTCTCCTCTGAGGCCAGCAGACATGGGTAATGGTTGCAGGCTGTTCTTTGGCCATTTTGGCCATGTGAAGTTTCTTGGGAGGGTCTTTCCTTGCTGTAAAAACAACTTAATGAGTTTCCCTTGTCCTTTTCTAGGATTTTGGTCTCATTGACACCATCAAAGGACTACTTTGGTGGGCTGGGAGGTGTTGCTGTGCTGGGGAGGGGAAGCTAGAGATGCAGGCTGACAGAGAGAGAGACACACACACACACTGCTCATTTTGGTGAGCCCTACTTTCCTCTGTGCTTGGGGGCCTGTGAAACTCCCCAAACCAGCCCTTCTGGGTGGGGGGCCATGCTGGGAGGGAGACACCCCTCTGTGGGACTTGTGGCTGCAGTGCCCCAAGGAGCAGTGCTGAATAAATGTGCACGTCTGCATGTGCATCCACTTTAATCACTCTTTAAATGTGCAGCTGTTCTCCACGGCAAAGTATTGCAGGAGAGTAACGGGGTGACCCCAATTCCCCTTTTGCTCCTGCAAAACCTGTTCATATTCTCTCTCGTGCCTGAGAAACTACGGCAGAAGGGACTTTCCCTCTCTCTCTCTCTTTTTCACTTTGTAACGAGAAGAACAGTCTTTCATTGTTAGATTTCAAAATAATCCTCTTCTGTCAGAGTCCGACTCCTACATCCAGCAGCAGGGCTGGACCCTGTACCAGAAAACTGTGCGAAGGAGGTGATGCATGTCTGGCCACCCATTGCTTTTCCTCTCAGTTTCCCAGGAGTTGCTGTAAAGCCATTCCCTACTGCTGTGGCCAGTAGAGTAATGCAAAGGAGGGTTCTGCCTCCGAGGCCATTGAATGGTGTGCAATCCTGAAACTGCAGAGGATTTTGGACAAAGTCTTAAAGGAAAAGGCTTGGTAGGGATTTTCAGGGAAGAGTCTGCTGCCAAGGAGAGCGGCACCAGCCCGAAGCCGGGGCTGTCCCCCAGCCCTTTGTTCCTCGGGGTGGTCGGCTTCCTCCGCCCGGCGCGGCACAAAGAGCCTTTGGGAACTGGCCCAAAACTGAGGAGTGGCAAAATGCAGTTAGTTCCCCTGCTTTTGTAAAAGGCATGTCTGGCTGCCAAGGGAAGTTTCCGTATCCTGCTGCCTTGTGTTCGCTGGGGCTCGTCTGGGACCCGCTGTGCCTCCGAGTCCTCAGGCTGCGGCCGGAGTCTGGGAGCTTTGCTCCTTCCTTTATACACGGGTGGAGAAGACAACGGTCAAGTGTTTTCAGCTTTTCTGAATGATCTGTGCTCATTACAAAGCCGGCTGCTCGGGCCAGTTTTCTGACGTGGGTTGGGTGTCCTGGGGACATTTGCTTTGCTTCTGCTGGGGCTGAGCTTGTTCTGGAGACAGAGGGCCTGGTCAGAAACTTGGGGAAGACGCTAAAAAGATGGCTCTGAGCTTGAGGATGCCCTCCAAGAAAGACCCAGTCTAGGGCAGAGGGGTGAGTGAGCTGCCTTGCTTAGGAAGCAAATGTAGGATGGGGAAAGCACTAAATCCTAAAGACACTAGAGACATTTGTCTCCCTCAGTGTGTTTCTGGCTTGAATAAATTGTGAAGGTTGTCAGTAAATAACCTTTTTATCAGGCAAGATGGGTTCTTTGGTCCAGATCCTTTCCTTGTGGTCAACCTCATGGCGAAGGGGTTTTGCCAACATTCAGGGCGCAGTATTGGGACAAACCATATCACAGGCTTTGTAAAAGGGAACTGAAGAAAGAGACTGGAGATACAGGTGATCAAATGACAGTGTTTGTTGGAAATTACTGTGATGTGGAGAAACTTTCCACAGGTTGGTGCAATTACCTGATATCAAGATGGTGTTTAAGCTGTAAAATCCATCCATAGTGGTAAGGTGGGCAACAGATTATGAGGATGAAAGCAGGCTGTCATTAAAATGAAGATGCAATTACAGGAGGTGTTTTAATTTGAGTTTATGCAGCATGACAGTTTGTATATAAAAGATTCCTACTTTGGGAAAATTTGGGGGTGTGGCTTTTGTTAATTTTCTCTTAAGACTGTGCCTTTGGTGTGAGTTCATGTACTGGAGCACTAAGGCTGTCTTCTACAAACACACCTTTCAGGCCACCCAGACAGGGCTTGGGTCCATTAGACTGGAGCAGCTGCAGGCAGCCATCATACTGGATCAGCCAAAGATAGCACGAGCATACTTAATCTTGCATGTGTGCCTAATATGAAAACAGCAGTAAGTGAAAATGTGCCATTTGTTTGACAACAGCATCCTTCAGTCCGGGGAGCACTCCCCTCGACGGCCACGTTTCGTGCAGAAGAGAAGCCAGAGCATGCAGAGAAACTCTGAAATGTGTTATGTGTTTGATATGAAAAGCGTGTGAGGCTTTTTTCCTGTTTTCTGGAGGGAATTAATATAATAGAGCTGCCACCTTTCATCAGTCAGATTTGGTGGCAGCTGAGCTCAGGGACAGTAGCGTAGAGGAGGGTGTGTGAAAGGTGTGGAGAGAACTGGAATTTGCATCACAGAGAGGAAGGGATTTTTCTGTGCATCTCCAGGAGAAGCGAAGGGCTGTTCTTTGGTGTTTGCTTCTGTCAGAGACCCTGACAGATTTTGGGCTGGGCTGAGCCTGCTGGGGTGGGCATAGAAAGCATCTGGGTGTGCAGCAGACGTTGCTGCCAAAGAAAACCAAATCCTTTTTTTCAGAAAGACTGTCAGGGTTATTTAGAGGTAGGTTAAAAATGTGCTGCTGTTTTCCCTGCAGTGAGGCATACCTCTCTCTGAACTCTCCCCGGAGGATAGGCTACACTGACAAGTAGGAGGGAAACATCCCAGCCTGAGCTCGCATCTGAGTGTGTCTGACACACAATGGAGCTGACACAGTTCAGCAATCTAAGGCAAACTCTAGTGCAGAATTTGGTATTCTAGGTATTTAATGTCCTATATACAGTTTTACAGCCTATATATTCAGAATTTTTAATTGAAGATGTTTATGTGCAGTGTCTAGCACACTAACATTTGTTCTTACTTGCTACAGCCATAATTTTGCTAGATACTGTGTGGCCCTGCTTCTGCTAGCCCAAGCCTTGACCTTACCAGTATACAAGCACCTCCCGGGCTGGGATGAATATCAGGAGGTCTCACAAGGGGCCATATGGGCAGAAGACTCTCAGCAACTCCCCAGAGATTACACATCCTCAGGAGCGGTCTTGTCAGGACATTTGGATGGGTTGTGCAGGGGATTTTGGACTTGGTCGCTGCCCTACTTGCCCCTGTGGAGCTCACAGCACCAGAGCTGCTGCTCTGAGACACGTTTCTCTTGAGCAGATTTTTTATCTTGGCTCAGTCTTGGCATCTCTGAGGCTCCTGTGATGGAGCTGCCACAGCTTGCCGTAGGCATAAACCTGCTCCCAATGGCTGCCCCTAAGGTTTTGGCTGTTCTTGGCAGTGTGGGAACTATCTGCAGTTCTCAGGACACGTCAAGCCTCTTTCTGTCCCTTTACAAGAGTTTCTCTTACCCACAGAGCAGCAGAGCTGAACCACCTCAGAAAAACGCATGACTGATTTGAATTAACAAGAAAGTGAAGAAAGCAAGTGTCTTGTTTTCTTCCTGAAGTTTTTTGGGAGATGTCTGGAACATTGGGACATTCCACCAGTGAGTGATGTAATTAACAGGAGTTGAAATCAGCTCTTGTTGTCAGCTTACACCTTGAGAAGGAGCTTGAACAATTCTATTAAAACTGCACCACTGCAGATAGAGCTAAGGACAGAGAATTGGATCTACCCACTTGTATGTGCCACAAGTTTCTGTCATCCCTAGGATACATCCTGAGGTCCTTGGCTTTTTTAAGGAAGCATTTACCTATGCCAAATCCCCAAATTTTTTTCCAGAGGAGGTTGTACAGGGCAAATCAGAATGAAAATTGGGTGCAGACCTGGGGATCTGTTTTCTCTCTCCCAAGCACTTAGATCTGATCTGATGGGGAAAGGGTCTCTTTGTCAGCCTTAAACAGGCTAACTGGTTTCACCTGGCACATGGGGCTGAAGAAGGGACAGAGGTGAGAGATAAAGGTTGTGGTGTGAGGGTGACTGAGTGGGGCAGTTGCACTCCAGACAGCAAACCCAGGATACTGACCTGTCTTTGCCTTTCCCTCTCTTGGTACTTAATTACTTAATGGCAGCATCTTAGACACTTTACAAGTATTTTGGGGTATGGGCTGGTTTTATGTATGCTATAAGCTGCACAGTGCCTGGCACAGAAGGGCTCAGATCCCGACAAATCTTGCGGCCCCTGGGGTGGATGTCCAAGGTTTCCTCCTTCAGCATAGGGACTGTCACAGTGGCAGGAACCCCTTGTGTCAGACAGAAAGTGCTACCTGTTTTTTCACTTTTGAATCCCTTGTCCCTGCATTTTTGACTGTTCATCTGCCTGGATGGTATAAAAATGAGAAGAGGCTCTGTGCCCTCTTCCCAGTGTAAGGCATTATTCCCAAGCTCCCATTTCCTTCTCCCAGCGGAAGGCATCATCCACAAAGAGGTGAGCACTGCAATAATCCAATTTCCCACCTCTAAATCAATCAGTTTTGACTGAGTATTTGCTTGGCATTCACACACTGAACAAGAAAATACCATGGTCTGTAAGCCTCTTGTTTGAGTGAATCACCTTGTGAGCAAGGGGCAGCTGCTGGGTCTCAGACTGCAGCTGGGAATTCTCCTGATAGAAAATTTTATTTTAGTGAAAAACCTCAAACATGGGGATCTTTTTATTTGAAGCCTATCACCATCCCATCCTTCCACCCCCTGCAATTTTCAGCTGAGATAAGCCAAGTCTCTGGAGTATATTGTGTTCAGAGTGACCTTCAGTAAACTGGCACCACGACCTCAATGCCATGCCCAAAGCAGATCTCTCTGCACCTGCCAATATAACCAGGAGTCTGCTATGTGGAGCAGAAGGTATTGCTTCTTGGTGGACCTGGAAATTGGTTTGAAACCTCCTGTTCAGTCTGAATTTCAATCTGGCACTGAATGTGTTTTTTGCCTGGTTTCTAAATGGATAAAATCCTTCAGTTCCTTATTTTGTCTGGTAGGCATTTTTGTACAGTGTATATTTGTGAAGACTGGCTTTCTTATGGATTGCCCTTATCCTGCTATCTCATCACTGTGGTTACTGCAGGCCTAGTCAGTATTTTTGATTCATGGTCGCATAAAAAAATATCTATTATTCAGGACAGGACACTGGCAGAACTTGTGACATGATTTAGGAGCGTTTGATGATCTCTTAGTTATTTAACCTGAAGAAAGTGTTAAGCCTGTCCTCCCACCACTGTACATGACACAAATGAAAAACTGGGGTGGAAAAAACAGCTAGAGGTCCACTCTTCTGCAGATGGCTAACACACATGAAAAGGATTTTGTATTATGTATTTGCTTAATTTAAGTAAGGATAGCATTACTACTAGGTAGTACCTGGCTGGCATTTACATCTGTCAAGCCGAAATGAGAGTAGAGTGTTTGTGAAGTTGAATGATTTAGCATGCCAGTCTTTTCTCAGCTGTCATCTATTTCAGGAATTTTGAATCTTTCTAAATTAAACTTTTCTCCTTCTTGTCTGGCTTCAGAGGGGGGGAAAATTTTACTGTAATAAACAAATAAATCATTTTAGTAAAATCATACTGGTGGCAGGGGGGAAAAGGTGAAGGAGAACAGAGTAACTAACTCAATGAAATATCGACATGGATAAGCGAAAGAGGGAGTAAAAGGGAGAGAGAACATGTGATTACCCAGCATCCCAAATATGCAGTGTTAACAAAACTTTCATGTCGAGGGACAGTTAGCAATTGGCTTGGTATGTCAGGATAAGGAGCAATTGCTCAGCCTGCTGGGAAGCCTCATTGCTCAGGTGATGGAGCGAGAATTCCCTATTTATTCAGCAGCCTCCCTGAGAGCCGGGGAATCAGGTCCTAGCGTCAGGCTTGGGCAGGGAGACTGGCAAGTTCTCTCTCCCAAGTCTGAAAGAGAATTTCTCCTAAAAGCTGATTCTGCATGGTGGAAGCCAGTGTGAGCGCTGCCCTTACACACAGTTCCTTTATCATGGCTCCCCTAGGATGGAATGACAACTCCCAGCCATTTGGAAGAATTTTCTCATGACTGTTCCAGATGCTTCCCTCTCACATTGAGCTCTTACCAGTTTCCACAGCTGTCCACTTGTTTTCTCCTTGTCTTTTTCCCTTCTCTGCCCTCTCCTGGATTAGTACTTCCTCCATGCTCAGCTGACTGGTGCTAGCACAGGTTCTTTCTCCAGGGAAGCTGGAGGCACCTGGTAAGACAAATCCTGCTGCTAAAAGCTGTGGACAGTGAACATTAAGCAGCAATTAGTGTGACCTGAGCTCTTTGCAGTGGTGCAACACTAGGAAACTGGATAGCGTGCAATTCCCGCTGGTGGATTTACTGCAGTCACTTGTGTGGGCGAGACAAGGATGGAAGCGAGCTGTTGGTGACTAATCGTATTTCCTCAAGGGCCTGGACTTTTCTTGAAGGTCTTTCTCAAGGCTAGACTCATCTAAGGAACTCCTGATAGCTTCTTGACAGATCACCTGTCTGGCTTCTTATCCGCTGCTGAGTGCTGAATCTCAGGTGGGATTAAGCACCCTACAAGGCAGAGTCACCAAAATTCAAAGACATTGATTCACACTTGTGGATTGCGATGTGCTTTTCAGAGGTACAGGCCTTTCAAGAAGCAGCAACAAAAAGGATTTTGAACTGTTTTCAAGGAATAGGTGAGAGAGGAACCATGCCAGTTTTAATCCGCAGCAGCTACGGTTTCATTGGTGGGTGCCAGACTAGCAGCTGGAGAACGCTGGGGAGCATGTTGAGCTTTGATGTTTCCAAATTGCCGTCCTGGGGGATTTCACTGTAACCAAAAATGTTTGAAGTGCTGGCCTCTTGCCACATCTTAGGATGAGGAATGTTTCTGAAAACCTTCACAGATCTGTATGGAACTGGAGTGCATTTTTCCCATGCAATGCCAGGCAGGACTGAGACGGATGGACTGTGGAATTGTATTACTGTCTTAGGACATCTCTAATTCACAACCCCAGGGCAACAGCAAAATACTAAGGACCAGATTTTCAGGATGTAATTCTAACTGAATACCTCATTCTTATTATCTTGGGGAAAAGGAATATCCAGTAGCTCATATTTCTAAAGTGCAATATGATTTCCAATCCCTAGATTTTTATAAAGTGACATAACTTCAGTTTGTGTATACACATCTGTGCTTCTGTACATGCAAAAAGTCCTGCAGAAAGCAATGCCTTTTTTTTTTTTAAATAAGGCAGTAGTGTGTCTCCTGCTGAAGCGGCTGTAAAGGTAAAACACAGAATGTAAGCCACTAGATTAGTTATATTTAACATGTTTCTAATTCTGGCCTGAAAGAAATTAGTGTAACAGCAGAGGGAAAAATAGGCGTCCTGTTTTGTTGCTCTTCAGTAATGATTAGATATAAATTGCTCACTTAAATCCATTAAGAAACTGTGAGTTCTGGAACTCATGAAATATTACCAAAGAAGAACTCTGGCGCCCATTGGTGTTGGCATGTCTTTTAATCAGCAAGGTTCAGTGGGACACTGTACATATACTTTATAAAGAAGCCCTGTGAATGGAGAGCTTTTCCCTCTCTCCCTTCACAGCCCCTTACCCTGCTTTTCCCTTCTCACCTTCGTTCCATGTCCATGCCTGCATTCAGCTTGCAGAGCTCTCACACAGGTCACTGAGAAGCTTTCAGCCAAGAAACGGGTTAAAGAGCCAGTTTTGCAGTAGACAATTAGTCTCTTCTGGCAATATCCTAATTAATCCTGTTATTAGGCTTTGCCACTAATTGCTGTAGGAGAGGTCTGACACTAATAAAAGCCACCCCCTTTGGCGTGGTGCCGCCGGTGCAGCCTGACCCGGGTGGTGGAGCGGCGGATGCTCTGGATGGAATTCTGTGTGCAGGAATTTGCCTTTGCTCTGCTCCGCCGGCCACTGCCACAGATGGCAGCTGGCAAGGAGTGATGCGGTGTGCAGCTCCTTCCTGGATGCCTGGGCAATTTGATCTGGGGGCCAGGACCGCGCAGTGTGTGCTCAGTGATGCATCCCAGTCTTCAGGTGCGTGATGTGCCACCGCAGTCTGCTGTGGATAAAAGGCTTTAGATTAAAAGCCTTGATCACCTCCTGTTAATGCTTCACGCCAACGGGGCTTTTAAAAGATTGTCTCGATGATAAAGTGAGTGACCTTCAGATCCAAGGGTTTCAGAAGTGCCAGATATGCCCTCCCATTAGATTATTATTACCAGTTAAAATGTCCTGCTATAAATTGGATAAGACTGGGTGTAGCGCTGAGACTGAGTTCATTTGTTCTCTCCAGTTCCCATCTCACTGGGATTGTGTTTCTCTTTGTGCTCACAGAACAACAGTTCACACCTTCACAGTTTCCCGCACTTCTCCCTGAATTTTTCTCCTCAGCATTTTTTAAGTTGTGTAGAGTGCTCCATCATCCAAGGAGCATGCTTCAGTTTTCATGCTAAAAGCGACTGCCGGCCTTGTGTAAGTGGTGCCGGGTGCTTCTGGCCCATCAGCCACATGCAGTGTTTTCCCTGATGCGGCAAAAAATGGGAGAGCATTCTCTAAACAAGGGCAGGAGGGAGGGAAGAGGACAAACAGGTGACTGTAACAGTGCTTCTGTATTGCAAATTGCACGCCAAACAGGAACCTCTTGCTTTTCAGGAGCTACGTGTCCTTGAATTGGCTGGTGCTCACCGCTCTTGCTGAGCTCTTCCTGCTGAATCACACAACCTCACCTGGCTGTGCTATGTGTATGATGCAGCAGAGAGGAACAATGCTGGGTTCAAGAGGGTCTCTGAAACTTTAATGAAATTTTTCTGAACTAAGTAGGGCACCAGGCAAGTCTGAAAACCCTGTTTGTTGCTTATGATATGGGAACATTTGGATGACTAGCTGTTATCATTAATTTTTCCTTCCCTGGCTGTTCTGTACAGGCTTCTGCTATCCAGTCCTCTGCCAGAGCTTGATTTTGCAGCCCTCCCCTGGGTGGGTACATCTTGATTTGGTGTGTGCTGCAGCAAGCCATGGTGACCACTGGTAATGGCCCAATTCAGGTTACACATTTCAACTGCTGGGCATGAAGCCCTGCATGCTTCTCTGGCTGTGCATATCAGACTCTGCTTTGCTGTGTGGCTCTGGATCAGCCACAAGTTGTACAGTCTCAACAGGCTGAGAGTGTTCCCAGCATCTCTCCAAAAGCTCTCAACACGGTGCAGTGTTGGGCAGTGTCCATTACTGATGCCCCTGGTGTTATATGGAAATCAGTAAGGCTTCCCCCTTATCTTAATAGCATCCCAAATGACTGTAGCAGGTATAAAACTCTGTGCTTGGTCCAGCTGGCAGTTTATAGCCCAGGATTTGCCTTGGACATGGCATTTCCAGCAGAGGGTTTAACCTGTGGTCCTCATTCCTTGCCAGTTGAACCCTTGGGTGTGAGATGCCTACAAAACACCTTCTTACCTCTCCAGAAATGTGCTCATTTAGACCAAGGAAGGTGACTGTGGACAGTAACAGAATTGATACAGAGCGTGAAAATCCTCCCAGAAATGTCTTTTCAGTCCAAGGGAGTGACTCTTCCACTCCTACTCCCTGATTAACACTGGGTTGGTGAGTGTGCTACAGACCAGGGAAGAGAAACTGCTCATGAGATGAGGCTGGCAGGGTTTGGTCCAGCTCGTGTATCCCATCTCTCTGCTGGCCTTTGCAGCTCACCTTTCTGCATTTACTGCTGAGCTTTATGGGTTTGCAGAATGATTTCTGGAGCTCTTTCAGATCAATACACAGTAGAGGTCCCTCTCTGGAGGGCATGTTCTGACATGATATTACCCTGTCATCGGTTCTTTTCTCAGTTTATAGCTTTCCTTAATATTTAAATGGGTTTCTTGCTGCAGTGCTTGTGCCCCGTTTACCCAAATAATCTATAACTCAATGACTTCTAAATCCACTTCACAAGTTGTTATATTCATTATAAATGAGTTGTATAGCAACCTGCATCTCAAGTAGATATTCTCATCTGGAGGTCTGTGCTGAGATCCAGCAGGAGCAGCGAATATATTAAACCCATAAAACCCCCAAGACATCCTGTACCATACAAAATGAGCTCTAACTACAGACTTTATTCCTCCTTATTGCTTCTATTCGCCAACCATTCAATGAGAATGTATTGCACACACACACCCACACACCAGGCAGCTGTTCCTGCAGCCACAGCACCTCACGCCGCTCCTACCAAGGTCTTGCAAGTGGCTGGCACTTTTAGCAAGGCTGTTGGGAGATGGCTGAGGCTGCAGGTCCCTGCAATTATCTGTGTGAGCCTTAAGTGCTCGTGCAGGAGGGACCCAGCCCAGCAGCACTGGAGGGACCAGCATTTCATGTTAGGCTTCAAGCCCATGCCCGGTCTCACTGATTTCAGTGGCACCAGGCTCCCTGGCTGCATTTTCCCAGTTGAAGAGGCAGCTTGGTGTTGACTGGCCAAGGATTCAGACATGCCTCTGTGTCTTTGGGGGCTTTATTATTGTCACAGTCAGCTTTATCTGCCCAAAGGCTTTGTCTGGTAGGGTCTTAGCTACTTTTTAATCTCAAATCCTGGCTGATTGCTGTGCTAAAGCCAGCTTCACTCCTCAAACACTGTTTATCTGAGAATCCTGCATAGATGTTGCTCTCAAGATTTAACTTCTTTTTTAACTCTGGTTTTGTGTTGTTGTGTGGTTTTTTTTTTTTTTTTGGTTTTTTTTTTTTTTTTCTTTTTTTTTTTAACACCATGGAGTAGTAGATTTAAAAGAGATCTTTTAAAAAGGAAATCTGGAGTTTGGAAGAGACTCCGTACCCCATTCGGACATTGAATGCAGGAGAAATATTAGAACTTGGCAATATTTCTTTGCTTGTAAAATCTGATAGATTTAGATTTGACTGGTTTGCCTTGGATCGAGTAGGAATGTTATTAGTGTATGAAATTCAATGAGCTCTAATGCTATTTAAAAAGTCCTAATGAGAATGGTGCTATTGTGTCAAATTCTATTGTTTTTTTATTTCCTTTTCTGCCTTCTGTATTTGAAGAGCACTAAAAATATTTTTAACAGCTAAGGAGGGAAATAGACTTTTGTCTGAAGGACCTGTGGGAGTAGGGGGGTCTGGGGGAAGGCGATGGAATTTATTTGGTTGGTAGCTTTTACTGTATGGATGTGTTCCCCTGTGAACCATTAAATTGGGGAGTTTGCTTGGCTTATAGCTGGGGCTAATTGGGATCTGAGTTTACTGACTGGCCTCCTTCTCTTTCCAGTCAAGACTCATTGTCTTTCTTGCCTGTTGAGACTTTTGTGTGATTTACAGGAAAGTATCAGCTTAGAGGACAAAGAATTGAGATTATCAGTTTGTACAGTGGTGGGTTTTTTTAAATGATCTTTAGATTAAATGCAGTCTCCCTGTCCATAAGCAATGGTAAGACCTTGTGCATTTTGGTTTTGGTTGGACACACTGTTTCTAAAAAAATAGTTTACAGAAACATTTATTTATTAAAAAAAATCCATGAGGAACCTCCCCCCCCCCAATGGTATTTTTTTTATCCAAATAATAATATTTAGTTTGCTAAACTGAAGCTTCTTGTTTTGAACATTATTAGATTGGGTTTGTCTGTGTCCTAAAATCACTGCCCACTGCACAGGCTTGGCTCCTTTACTGGTGTTTCTGCTTTGACTTGGTTTTGACCCTATAGAGGCATCACAGGAGATATATGCTTGGTATGAAGCCCAACCCACAAAAAGGATAAGAGCAATGAACTCACAAGCATCCACTGGTAGTAGGCATCAAGGACTGTAAGCCGATGCAGTTGTGCCAAATAGCCTTGAAGGAAGCTGTTTCTAATGAAGTTAAAATAAGATCTTTCATAGTTTAAATAATCTTTGAACTTAAATTCTGAAAAGAACTTTGATATTTTAGCTTTTTCTCCAGCCTGAAGAGGAAAACAAACAGCCAGTGATCAGAATTCACTGTGGAATATTAAATCTGATTTTATTGTTTTGTTTTAATAACTACACATACAAGCAAAATTGATCAACACCTGATGCTTCTGATTTATATATTATACAATTTTATGACTTATAAAAAATATTTTAAAACATTTCTGCTCCAATAGCTTGACAGGTCCCTGCACATAAAGCCTTAGGACATGGAACTCCACGTATACTGTTTCATTCATTCTCACTAGCCTCTTAAAACCTATTACATATTTTATGCCAACAGACAGAAGAGCCTTTTCCTAACTGCAATAAATCTGATGACAATTTACTTTTTATGAAGTCTTATGTAATGCACTGTTTATCTCCTGGATAGAATTTCTTTTTGACTTCTGACTTAGTTGGAAGCAGAAACAATTACTCCTGAAGCAGGGAAAGCTGCTCCTTCTGTGAGTGCTCCCACCCCTGTGTTTGCCTCTGCTGCTCTGTGTGGATGGGAGATAACAGTGGTTCTCAAAAGCTAGAATAAAGCAAAAATGGGTTTGAGTCACAAGGCCTGACTGGTGCAGAACCCAGTCAGGTCACTGGTGAGACTGGTGTGGCCTCACCTGTTGTCTCCAGAAGTGAAGGAAGCTCAGCATCTTGCACAATGCAGCCATTATAAAATCTCCTGTGACACTGCTCACAGCAACATGCACAGTATCAGGCATCAGCAAATAATTATTGCTAATTGTGTCGAATAGTGGTTTCAAATCCATTGCTTATTTTCTCTTTTCAGATGTTCTGCTCTGGTTTCCAGAAGCAGAAGTTGTAAAACACCTTGCAAAAGGCAGATCTTGCAGTATAATGTCTCTCCCTCTTTGAAAAGGATAAAGTCCCATAAATCGTGCACAAGAGCCTGGTCTTTGCAATCATCTAGTCCAGGCTACAGACCTAAGAAACAAAAAATAATCAGCTCAGGCTGTGGATGCCTCATCCCCAGAATTAAATGTTCAGGTTTTCGTCATTATCTCTTGGCTCTTTTGCAGATATTTTTTTCCAAAAAAGAGAAATCTAAAAAAAGAAGCTTTCATTGCAGTATCAAACGTATTTCTGTATACATTACAAAAATACCTCTCTGTACAGTTCAAGGATCTATCATTGTTCTATTAACTGTGTGATATCTGCATATTGGCACAGGTTTCACGCCCTGGTTGTTCTCGAGGGGCTATACCAATGTTCTGTTGCTGGCACAGCCATTATTCTGGGGTAACTGGTGCACAAGGGCAGTGTTATATTAAGCGCAACATATGCTAGAAATCAGAAATGGAAATGCCTCATCATTGCAGTAAGAGCACTAAGCCAAGGCTTAGTTAGCAGCTGGAACTCAATATAAAAATAGTAAACCTGGGTGAGAAGGGCTCATAGGAGGAAAAAAAAGGCAATAAAAGAAGCAGGAACTTCTAATTTTAATTCTCAAAACCCACTGGGGAAAGCATTCTTGCACAGATTTTTCATCAACATAGAAACAATGAACCCTCAAAACAAGAGTGCTGAAATCTTCAGTGAAGAATCTCAAGGGTTTTGGCTGAATGCTCTTGTTCTCTTCTGAAGTGGTTGCTCTTTTTTCAGTTAAAAATGGAAAATTTCTGCTTTTCATCAAAACCTCAAATTCAAGCAGAAAAGGGAAGACTTCTGAGATGAAACTTCTATACCTTTTCAAGTTTTGTTTGTATTTTGTTTGTTGTTTTGGTTTTTTTTTTTCCATAGTTGTTCATAGAGCATATTACTAACACTGTAAGATTTTTTTTTCCTTGGTGAAAAGGGTAAATACATTCCAGAAGAATATCTTATAAATCTGTGTTACATCACAAAGGAAAACATCTTCACTGAAAAGAGTAAATACATTCCAGAAGAATATGTTATAAATTGGTATTATATCACGAAGGAAAATATCTTCATTGGCCCTGAAATAACTCGGGAAACCTAGAGGTAGGGACCCAACTGCACTGCCCCTAGACTGGATGTAGAGCAGGGGACTGGGGGCTCGTGCCCCAGGAGGGCTCTGGCGTGGTGAGCATAGCAATAGTCTCCTTTGCTCTCTAGGGAGGTACCCAGCTTCGTAACAGTTGGACTTGGTGATATTAAAGGTGTTTTCCAGCCTTAATGACTCTATGATTCCCAAATGACTCTCTGACCAAAGTGCTGTGTGCTCTGCTGCTCCATCTGTGGCTCCTTTCTGTGGCTGGAATGGATGCTCTGATACTTATGGTCCACGTCAGGAAGAAGCAGCTCCAAAAATAGTTGTAGGCTAAACCTGGCCAGGCGTGGCTCTTTGTTTTGGAGTAGTCAAAAGTAATCCAAAAGTTTTGGATGAACTTCTGACCTTAAGTCCTTGAAAGATCTATGATGATCCTGTTGGGACAGTATGGAGAAGGCTGGAAACTGGCTAATGCTGAAGGTGTCTAGAAGGGAGCAGCCTGTGGGATGTGGTTTTTGGTGGACACTTTTGTAGAAAATTGTGGCTTTTATTAAACCATTCAGTCAAGGAACCAAAGTAGGGCAGTGGTTCTTTGCTTGAGTTTTAGGTGTTTCTTGAATCTCTGTCCTTCTGTGCTTCTCAGATGTGCCCCCTCCTTTTCAACACTTGAATCTTCTCACATATCCTCTCCCAGAGCTTTGATGCTCTATGGGAAATACAACACATTTGAGGATCTGGCACTGTAGACAAATGAAAAGAAAAAAAGGGAACTAGAGTTCCTATCAGGATCTACCGCTTCTGTTTTTTGTCAAAATACTTTTTTTCTTAAAAGGTTTTAGGGGAAAAATGTCATTCACTGTAAAATTCTAATGAGTGGTAGCGCCATTAACAGTTTCCACTTGAATTTTTATCTGTTTCTGCCAGTCTGCTGGTTCTCTGTACATTGATATACAAGGATATGTCATGGCTGGTGAGCAAACTCAGAAACCTGACTCTTGTGCTGGCCCTTTCCACTGGTCTCTGGAGTCCCTGGTATTTTCATGTTGGGATATTCATCTGTCTGTTCATTCTAAAACCTTCAAGTCTGATCAACAGTGCAACTTTTCTGATAGATTTGGAAGTGATGCTTCACTGCAGCACCAGTTTGTAGCCCCAGATTTTATTGCTGCTGTTCTTGTGCAAACTGAATGGGCTGATGATATTGTTTGGTTTTTTTTCTTTCCTTTCCTTGTGTCTTCAGCATTCACACTCTTTTCACAGCACTACTGCTTCTTCCAAAACATATCTCACCAAAAAAAAGTCCATAGACTCTCTGGATCTGACCAGAGCCATATGGACAGTGTTGATCTGACCCCTGCCAGCCTGATCAGTGTCACTGTAAGAAACCAGGTGTTCACTGAGGGTAGGAAGGAAAATCTTTCCTATGCAAGCTGGAAAAGCTGCCTTGACAAATTGCTGGTCAGAAGTGTGGCTGAGAGCACTGATTTACTGTTCTAGATGGTACCTGCAGCCCACACACCTCACCTGAAACCTCCTCAGCCAGGTGTCCCAAGTGTCACACAGGGCCCGTAGCCTGAGGAAGGCAGAAAGCACAAGCACCCAGCATGCTGTATGAACCTCCTCCTGGCATTTATCTCACCCACTGGTGCAGCACGGGCTTCTGCTGGTGGTGGGGCTGTCGTAGGTGTGCACTGGTCCTGATCTTTCTACTACAGTGCGTTGCTGTGGGTATCACATAAAAGTGCTCCTTCAGGGAGCGCGTGTAGCAGCACAGGGTAGTAACTTCGGGAATCAGTTCAAAGATGCCCTAAAAAATTTCCATCATCCTGCTGCGTGGTATCAGCACAAAGAGCGGTCAGTGATCAGTCTTGCTCCGTCCTGAATTTGCAGACATCTCTGTTTCATCAGCCCAACTCTGTTTCATCAGCCCGGCGCTGCCAGGCCTTTGAAAACGCTGACGGGCGAGGGAGGAAATGAGGCACACGTAGACGGTGCTATTGTGCTGAAGCCATGGCCTCGCTGACCTCTGGCCCCCAGCTCACACAAACAATACTGTGACCAAATAAGACTACAGCCTTCAACAGATGGAAAGTCAATACGACATCACTGAAGGATAATATATTGATTTCGTTTAAACAGCCGAGAAAACCCAGAATACACCAGTTATAAAGAACATGTTCTGCCCTCTAAGTTGACCTCTTAGAAAATTTGAACAGAGCTATGTAAAAAGAGAGAGAGAGACAGAGGAGATGCTCATCAAATTAGGAGATGAAATTGCCTGAAAATGGTATTTGGGAGACCAAGCTAGACAATTTTTAAATAATAGAGTTGGAAACACAATGAAAATAGCCCTATCAAAATAGAATATATGTGACAGAATTTTTATAAAGCTTCACAAGGCTTCTGCAAATATAATATGCAAGCTGGGAATATTGGATTCCAAGTAATAAAAAGCTCCCAGTCAAGCTCCATCTCATTGCAATGAGCTGTAGTGGCTTTAGGCAGATGCTAAGAGGTTGCAAGAAAGTGCTTAAGCAGTCTTACATAAGAGGTAAATGTGATGGATCCACATGTAATAGAAACACTTTTGGGATAAAACGGATCTCCCAAAAATCACAGTAGAGGCAAAGGTGGAAGCTGTGGTGGATTCACCTGTGTCTGCTGTATGAACTACAGCATAAGAAAACAATTTATCTCAGGCTATACAGTGAGTAGATTATGGCATCAAGGATGTTTTGCATTTGGAAACCAAATGCAAGGTTAGAACTGAAAAAGGAAGATTCTTGGAGAAAATATCCTGTGGGTATAGGATCCAGCCACTCTCCACAGCTGTACCCGTGACTTTTCCATGTGCTGAAGAAGCATTTGCAGGTGCAATCCTACCAAAAGGTGAGATGATGCTGCGCAGACCAGGCCTTATTCTCATCCTAGGCATGCAGGTATGAGCTGCATTGCATGGCTGTGCACCCAAAGTGAGGTCTGGATTGCTACCTCAGGCACGGTTTACTGTAAGGAGAATTTTAGGCAGAGAGCAGCACTAGAGCAGCTCTGTAATGGTCCTTATGGTGTGCACACACACACACACACTCTTACACACTCCTGTGATGAATAGAGACCTACACAGGCTGCCTCTCCCTCCAACATGTGTGATGCATCCTACTTTTTCGTAGAATACTTCCCAAAAATAAAGTTGAAAGTTTAATCCTCCCCCCCCAACATGTTTTTTTTAAACCTTCGCAAATGATGTTTCTTTCTGCTGTAATTTAGGATCTGTATAAATATATTCTGCTGCAAAGGGTGATAATTACCACGCCCACACAATTTTATAATACACACATCTAATTGTAGTACAGTTATTTGTGGCAGCCAGGCACTGAAAATATACTTTTATTGTATGCCTCGAAGCAACCATAAAAAAGTCTTTTTATTGCTACCTGAATGTATACTTTCAGGGCATTTTTATTTCACCTAACTAATCTGCTTTTAGATTTTTCTCTTTGTGTGGCTTTCAAAATTTCTCTTTTGCAATTAAAAATATAGGTAATTAGTAGGGACGTAAAAAGACTCCTTGGGAATGTCTCGTCCGTGTGTCACAGTGCCTTGTGCAGATGCACAAGCTGGATCCAAAAAAGGTGAAAGACTTTCCCATTGGTACAGCAGAAGGAAATATAGGTATTGCTATTTCTTGTCGGTCAGCCTGGTCAGGGCATGACTTTGACCAAGACAGGAGGGATAGTCAAGGTCAATTTTCATCCTTTATAAATGCCTTGCCAAAGGAGAAGCCAAGTCCTCCACTCCCTTTCTTTCCTAGGAAGCAACAGCATTTTCCACAACTAACCCTACTCCCAGAGGTTTTATCTGCACTGTCCAACAAACCAGTGCCATTGTTTGCTCTCACATCCTGATCTCTTGATTGCCAGCACTCCATGAATGTCAAAAAGGCCCTCAGAGGCAATCAGTTATTTCTCTTCGAATGTAAATCCCAGTATTGTTCTGGGAACCGCTTGCTCCAGTGGCTGTTCCCTACAGGCAGTCCCTATAGTTACCTTGTCTCTGAATTCATATCCTGATCTACCCAGCCTCTCCCTGCCTGTGCCCACGAAGGGCAGCTCATTCCTAAATCGCTTCCCAGAGCCTGGACTCACCAGAACTTGTTCCAGGATTTGCTGGAGAGGGAGGCCTGAGCCTGAAACGCTCACTTACTCACATAGTTTTAGATCCCCAGATTCAGGATGCCTGAAAGGATTATATGCCGCTGCCAGAGGCCTTCACCATCCCAACGGGAGTGTGATATCCTTGCTGCTCACCTTTTGCAAGGAGGAAGGAAGAGAATGTCCAGTGTAGTCGGAGGGAGCTTTGGGTCAGATCACCAGGGTTCCTGCCTCTGGCAATTTTTAAGTCCAGGCATTAAAACAGTCCCCTTGGGCAGAAAACATAATTTAACAAAGTCCTTAGTGAGTCACAGGGAGAGAGCTTGCCTCTGCTTGACGGAAGGAGACAGAAGGAAATGGTTGTGACATCTAGAACGAGACATCCAAGGGATGTGTCCTCCTGTGCAGTGTCAGGGGTGCTGTGGGGTGAGCCAGGCTGGGTTTTAGCAGGCACTGTGCAGAGCGGTGCCTCTGTGCTTCTTCGGGAGATTTACCCTCTTGAGGTTAAGCTGTGGCAATTTTGACTGCAGAGGGGAAAAATAACTCAGTTCAAAGGCAGGGTTTCAAAGCAGGGCTCATATGTGGGATTATGGCAGGAAGAGTAGGGCTGGGGGCAGTGGCTAGAAGGGGGCATGGAGAGAGCTGGCACGGAAATTGCGTGTGGCAGCCTGCTCAGCAGCCGGCAGCAGCACAGGCTCCACATGGTGCCAGGATGTCAGAGCACGCTCTGAGCGTGATCTGTGCATCCCTGCATCTCAGCTCCGTGGGTTAGAGCAGGCCTTTGCCAGTCTTCAGCTCCTTCTGACCTTGGGGTGCTGCCTTTCACTCTGTAGAAAGAACTCTCCTTGGAAAGAATGCAAAAGCCCTTAGCTCTCAAAGGCAGTGAAATGGTTTGAATGTACCCTTGTGTCACCCTGCTCCCTCTGAGTGGACTGATGTAAGTAATTAGACCCTCTGGCACTGCAGAAACCCTCTGCCCTCTGCTCTGCAGTGGCTGTGGGACCTGCAGGAGCCTTGGAACTTTCCAGCGTGGTGGCATTTATCAGGACCCCACTGTCCTTGTGCCACCATGCTGTTCCCTGAAGGACACCCTGCACCTCTCCTAAGCCTAAGGCAGGGGCAGGACCAGGCTGCCAAGGCTTTAAGGGCACAGCTGCAGCCTCCTGTCACAGCTTGCTGCCAGGAGGCAATTAATCTAATTGTCTAATTTGGGGGACCAGGTGGAGATGTCCCTTGGAACCTGCCTCCATTCTGGACCCTCTGACCCTCTCTAGAGTGGGTTTCACCCTGAATTGTCCATGTCCTCCTGTCCTCATTTCTTGTCTTCCTCATTTCTTCTCTTCCTCATTTCTGCTCTCTCTCTGGGTTTCTAGAACAGATCTCAGCATCAGCCCCTCCAGTCCCTTCACCCCTTCATTCTTCCAGCACTTCCTGAAACCAATTTTCAAATCAGCTCTAACTGTGAGTATTTTCTTCTGGGTCTCTACTTCCTACCTTATCTATTCCATGACTGTGAGCATTAGGAATTTAAGGAGATATCACTAAATCCCAGCCCCAAGGACTTTTGTTGCACAGTCATACAGCAAACTCCCAAAACATTAGCCTGGCCCAGCATCCCCCACTGTCTCTCCAATACGATGACAGTAATAACTTTGTAGTCTAGCTGTCTTCATTGATTCATTTGGATCATTTTTGAATAATCTTGCTCAGCACCTTTTTAAATTCCTATCTAATATTGATTAGAAAATCTGGAAAACATTAGTTCATTGGAGGTAAACAAATATGATAGAAGTCTTGAACAGAAATATGTCAGGCATGTCACCAAAAGATAGGTCAAGTATTGATTTTTGTCTGTCTCCATGCCAAGGTGAGCCAGGCCACACTGAATGAACAGATGGAGACATGAGGAGACTGCAGAAAGTCACTGCTTTAGGGGCTGTTACACTGGACCTGAGCTGGAAGCAATGTCACAGCACCTAGACCAGCAGCAGGGGTGCTGTGGTTGTTGCTCAGTGAGAAAGGTGGCACAGCCCTTGTGGAGTACAAGCAGGTGTCTTCAAGGCACCTTTCCTACAAAGCAGAGCTGGAATTTTTTTCTCTTTGAGAAGATGCTGCTCCTCCTTCTTTGGGTCTGACCTGAGAGATGAGCTTGGGGAATGCCAGTTACCCTGGCTGGCAAGTTAGGTGGCAAGAATCACTGACCCTCGTGCAGTGCAGGTGCAGAGCTGCTCAGTGCTGGGAGAGTTTAATCTCAGCCAGGATAAGTCTGAAGCAGGCTGGAAAATCTTCCCAGGGTAGATATGCAGTACATTGACTCAGAGTTGCATCGCTGTGCTTGTGCTCCAAGACACAGGACCCCAGGTGTCCTGGCTTTTGTATCTGCTCTGCATTCCATATAAGTTATTGAGTGATTGGGAATTAAAAATATCCCTGTGAATATTCTGATTTGACAAGTACGTGCACAGATAATAACAGAAAGCTTTTATTATGGAAATTGAGATCAAGTTAAAAAAACCCAGAACCCTGTTTATTAAAGCGTTGGTTGCACTGCGATGTGTTACACTTGGTGACTCACCCTGAGAGTCATCGGGACACGCATACTAATGCTGCAGGGCAGGAGGCTGGGTCATGAACAGGGAAAGATCATTCCAGTTAGGAAGATGACCAAAACCAGCTCTGCTCATTCACTACCTGCAGCTCTGCCATGAATAATGTGCAGAGCACATTATCTGCGTCCCTAATCTGTTTAAAGGCATGACTCACACATCAGGCCCGTGCCAAAAGATGATGGCAGCAGATCTGAATGCTGGGGCTGAGAAGCCCCCTCTGAGTGATGTGTCCCTCCATCCTGGGGCTGAGCCTTGGAGCCAGCGATGACACTGCAGCCCCAGGGCTCGGGCATCTCCGCTGCGATGGCAGGGCAGCGCTGGGGGGAGGTCACTGTCTCCTGCTGGTGCTCAGGTCCTGGCTCGTGGTGGGTGCCCTCTCCTGCTGGTGCTCAGGTCCTGGCTCGTGGTGGGTGACCTCTCCTGCTGGTGTTCAGGTCCTGGCTCGTGGTGGGTGACCGGGCGGCTCGGAGCCGGGAGGGAGCATTTCAGCTGGCAGCTGAAGCCTGCTTTGAAAATGCAACTGCATTAAGAGTGTAATAGGCAGAGAGATCCCCTTCCTTCTCCAGGCCAAGCTTTGTTAGCTGGAAGGAGCCAGTCCAAGCAGCTGGTAGGCACCCAGTAAATGCAATCTGTGCCATTTCTGAGTGTACAGCCCTGACTGGCTCACACCTGCCTGTTGCAAAGTGCGAGGATTTGCTCCTCATCATCTTCAGGAGTGGGGAATTGCTGGAACTCACTTTTGACTCCTTTAAAAATAGTTCAAACCTGCCAAATCACTAGGATGGCCTAGAGCTACTGAGCTCCTGTAAGAAATAAAACGAACAGTGGCTCTTGAAATGATAAAGAACCAAAGTTTGTCACTGACAGGGGGTTGCAGGGATCCTTCACTCAGACAGCTGCATGGGGAAGATGGAGTGGAAGAGGTGACAGGAACAAGGGAGACAAGTGGACTCACAGTCTGGGACCTGTTATTGAGCTGCTGTATAACCACAGGAGTATATTCAGACATCCTCAGGTGGTGCAGGCTCACTGTGGAATGGAATATCTTGGCTTCCTCCCTTGCGACTGCTGCTGCTTTTAACTCTGAAGCTTGTCTCTCTGAGAGATGTCTGTGTGGATCAGGGCTGGGTGATGCTGATGGAGTGTTGCAGTATCTTTTCCATTGAGTGACAGGCAGCATATGAATCATCAACTGGTACTGAAGTGAGGTGGGGAGGGGTGTGTGGGGTGGGCAACCATCTCTTTCTGTCTCATTTCCCCTTTGACAGGTCTCCCCAGGGCTTGTCACACGAGGCTGGTATAGCCAGGGCCTCATTCTTGGTTTTATCCTGAGAACAGTGACAGAGAAATTGCCTATATAGGATGAGGAAATAAACATCTTGATGGCTCTTAGGAAAAGATTCAAAGAAGACCCCTAAAAAAAAAAAAAGAAAGAGCTTCTTTCTTTTACAGAAAAGCCAGGTATTGCAGCATCTAAATAAGAAGAGCCTGGCCTCTGTTGCAGTTCAGCATTTGGTGAGAGCAGGCTGTGGGGCCTGAGGCAGGTCAGCCCCTGGGGAGTGCTGAGGGGCTTAGCCAGGAGATGTCTCCCACCTGCTGTCAGAGCCTGCAAGAGAAATACTGAGGGCTTTGGTGCCTAAGTGGTTTTCTGGATCTGCCTCTTGGCAAAACTCCTGCTTATTTTAGAGCACTTGGGAATTCATCTGCACTTTTCATTAGTTTCCATTTTGGGATCCTGCCTTCACCCCGCAATGAGCAAAGGCAGCCAGGTGAAATGGCTGAACTGAATCCATCTGGACGAGGATTTTGAAGGAGTCTCTCATGAACAAGTTGGTTCTCATGTGCTGTTCAGGCCTTCCAGCAGTGTTGTCCTAGACACACCTTCTGACACGTGGGTTCTTACAGGGGTGTTGTGCCACTGGTCTAGAAACTCCCCAGGAGCTGCTGTACCCTCAGCAGCTTCAGCTACCAAGGGTGAGAGCAAAGAGCGTGCCTGCCATTGCCTGTGCAGGAATGCTAAATAAACAGCCCTTTCCCACTTCTCTTTAGTGACTGATCCTCTCCCCCACATCATCAGCAGGAGGTGGGCCAGGGCAGGGTTGGAAGTGCCTTGTTGTCCCTTGTTTATTCCTCAAATAAACCCTTTCATTTATCAGCTGGCATTTCGGCCCAGCTGTCTTTCCTTGGGGCTTGGCAGGAACTGAGATAGAAACTTTAGCTCGATGGAGGGGCTCTGCAGTGAGAGAAGTTTGGTGCTGCTGAAGGGTGCTGGGAGTTCCCTTTGCAGGCAGAGAAACCCTCACAACACATCAGCCTGCTCCTAGCAGTTACCTCCCGATGTTCATCTACTTAGACTTCTGCCTCTTCAGTGGTCAAATGGGAGTAATTTAGTCATTATTTCCAGCAGCAAATTGACTCCATTAGAGTTCAGCTGACCGATGCTCCAGCTGCTAAAGGGGTGGGAGTGGTGCTGTCTGGCTGCTACAAATTAGACGTCATCTGGGGTCCTGGTTTGCCTTTACATCTCTACTTTCCCTCTCTGCATCCTTTCCAACTCAGCCCTTGGTCTGATGTTTTTTTAACCTTTCCTCAACCCCCAGTGTCCCTTTCATTCCCATGAGCCACGCTGGCAGGTTTGTCAGCTTTGTCGTGTGTCCCTGAGCCCTCTGTCTGTGGGATGCTCTCCTTTCAGGCACTGTGACATGGGCACTGCAGACACATCATTCACTGGGCCCCCCTTTGACTTGCACCCTGCAGCTCCCCTTTCTCACCCTCCAGTTTTGGTTCACAGCAAGTGGTGAGCCTGAGGGAGGGGGCAAAACCCCCCTCCCTTCATGGCAAATCCATGCATGGGCACAGCTACCACCAGGGCTTTGTGTGCAGGAGCAGAAACTCCAGCTACCCTATTGTGTTATATTGACCATTTGTTAAATCTTTAAACTCCATCTGTTTAGGCTGAAATCCTTTTAATGACTGGACATGAACAATTTAGTGTTGATGTTTCAGGATAAAATTGGCTCATTTTGAATTTTGGTGCCCATTGTTCCAGCTGGTAAAGTGTGGACACTGGTTTAGTGACATGTACACGGCTTTGCTAGGGATCGTTAGGGGCTGGTGGCCAGCACCATCAGGAGAGTCCAACAGATGTGATTTTCTTGTCTCTGGCACCCCAAGGCTCTCCCTCTCCACTTTGCCTCTCCCTATGCTGGGAGAGAAGCTCTTTGTTCTGCTGATTGTTTAGGAGATTACAATTCTGTTGTTAACCACTTGTATTTTTCCATTCCCCCTCCTAATATTCATCCATGTTTACTGTTCAAGTTTTTCCATCCATTTGTGTCTAAATTGCTGCCCTCTATAGTATATGTTGATGTACAAAAGGGTCAGAGCCACGGGGATCTGATCTTTGAGAGGAGGCAGTTCAAATCGAATGGCCCTCGAACACCTCCGCTCTGAGTGGGTTCTGAACAATGTGTGGGTTCAGGAGTGGAAAAGAAAACTACTCAGGGAACAAGAAATCACATTAAGTAAAAAACCAAAACAACAAAAAGTCCTGCTAGAGCTAAACATTTTTATGCAGGTTATTTGGGGGATAAAAGCCCTCCAAATTTCACTCTATATCTGCAAGGTACAAGTGCCAGCAAAGAGGAATGTGGCAGAAGGTGACCTGATTTTGAAAACAGCTTTTTTTCAAGCATTTGATGTTTTCACTAGTCGTGTTGGGATTTTTTTGTTTGGTTGGTTTTGAGTTTCTGTTTGTTTGTTTGTTTGTTTTCTTTTCCCTGTAACTCAGGAGGGCAAAAATGAAGCACAGACATTGGAGATCTGGAGTTTATAGCAGGTCTGGGACTTAACTGTTTTAGCAGAAGGATTAGGTCTTTGAGATCCTCACTGTGTTTATGGCTGAGGCATGGGGCCAAAATAACCTGAAAAACATTAAACAGTGCAAATTGGCATTTGACAAGCAAAGGGAGTTATCAAGCCTAAAATGAAATACATAAAGCACACAGAAATCCAGAATTCTATGGGAAAGGAGACTGAGAAAGAAAAGGGATGTTTAAAGTGATACACCCCAAAAAGTGACACGCTAAGCTGAACGTGCTGTGGATTCATAACACTGTCCTACTAGAAGATCAGCAAAGTCTGAGATGAGTCCTGTCACATCTACTTCCAATAGTCGTATTAGCTCTGACAGTGATCCAGAATTTTGTGGCATAAATTTAAGCAGTTTGCAGTGAGTGCATATTGCCACTAATTTCAATTATCTGTAATTCAGTGGAGTGGAGAGAACCAATGCCAGTCCTGTAAATGATCTGCTAAAGAGGGTTACAGGAGGAGTTTCTGGCCTGGCTGTAGTTTGGTGAAGCACCACTAGTGCAGCACAAGCTGTCACCTGCTGAAAACAGGAATGTTAGACACTCAGAGTTAGAGGCATCTGTGTAAAGTGCCAGGTATAGCAAGGGAGAGACAGCTCCACATTACACTCAGTGTAGTGTAGTGCCATGCACACGGAGTAGTTTGTGAGAATGAGGCTTTGAGTGTCTCAGATTGGAAACAACAACTGCAAACAACAGCAGTGTTATGAAACTGTCCCTCTCTCTGTTTTCATTGCCATATAGAAAGGCACACATTCAGAATAATGGGAAACATCTTCAAATCCCAGAAAGAGTGGTGGAAAAGGGCACCGAGAAAGTGTCAAATCCAACAGCCGTAGCAAGCTGAAGTGGCTGGAGCTCGGCCATGACATGGGCAGAACGGATGGATTTACTGCTGCTGGGAAACACTTGTGCTGATACTTCAGGGTGATCCGTGGGCACATGAGAGAGGTGCCAGAGAGACTGATTTAATGTTGGCTGAGGGAGGCAGTGTTAGAGGTGTGTTTCTGAGTGTCTCTCTGCCCTCCAGAGCTACTTAGAAACCTGCATGTGCTCAGGCCTTGGGCACATAGAGCTGATGAGTCTGTGACACTGAGGATGCCACGGTCAGCAGATGGCACAGCTTTCAGTGACCCTCTCCCTCTTCTGTGCTGCATCACTTCCCACCAATGGTACAGACACCACCACTTGAGAAAACACCTCAGAAATAGCACTTTGGGAAAGAGTTTGGACTTCAAGTGATGGCAGATCTCCTGTGTTGCTGATAGGTGTTATTTTTGTAAAACGGCAGCAGCAAAGGACTATTCAGTACTTATTTTCTGGCAGAGCTTATGTATCACTAGCTCTCCTCATGTTGTAGTCTTCTCAGCTGGATGGAAAGAAATCTTTATATCACATGAAGATATTCAGGTCTTTGAAGGCAGCCTTCAGTTGGGTGTTGCATTCCTCTGTCAAGCATTCTTACTGCAGTGGTATCCTGGCAATTTGAGATGGGGTGGGCTTTTTCCTGCATTTGTTTTAAAGGAAAAACTGAGGGAAGATGTTCCAATAGTTCAGGTGTCCCCCTCTGGAAAGATGCATTCAGTCACCATCTCTGCTTTGGATGCAGCCTCTGGAGGGAAATGGCAGCTTCTTTATTTCTTTACACTTGACTTTGGCTGTTAAGGGCTTCTGACATGTCAGCAGAAGGTAATGCACGTGACTCTGCAAGGTAAAGCAGAGGTAATGCCTGTGGATTTGGAGGCTGTTACACATTTCAGCAGGCCCTTCTGTTTGACAAAGATGTGCACAGACCAGGGTGCTTAGGGGTTTTCCGTAGGGAAATCAGGGCTGGGTGGCCCAGAAATCAAAATTCCTCCATGAGTCAGAGACCCTTCTCTGTGTCAGAAATTGGTTAAATGCTGACCAGTAGTTTCTGATTTTCTCATCACGGGTTTCATGCCACAAAATAAAGGCTGCCACAGACTGTTCTGAACTGGCCACCCCCTACACCTTTCATTAAACTTCTTTAAGGAAATCAAACTTTCGGTGTCTCTATAAATAGGCACCTTTTCATTATTGATTGAGGGTGAAATGCAACCATTTGCTGCAATTCACACTTCTAGCGATGTGGCATACACAACTTCTCTTGGGCAATATGTTTCACTGTCTCCCACACCCATAATCAAGAAAATACTTTAGGTATAGGAAGATGCCTGATGAAAAAAGAAATACTGTGAAAGAATATTTCCTTCCTTCCTTCCCACTGTATCCCATACATTTTCATGCTGCTTTTGACCCTCTCTGTAGCCTCTATTCTGTCACATCCATCTCCCTCAACCTGGGGTCCCCTCTTCCCTGCTGCAAGCACCACTCTCACCTTGTACTTGCTACTCCAGAAGGAATGAGTTTATCCCTGAGTTCTCTTTGCTCCTGGCCTTTGGCAGCTCTTCCTCACTTCCAGGATTTGCTCTCATGTTTCAAGTGAGAGACCTCTGCTTTTTTAAGTGTGAAGGCACTGGCCAAGTTAGACACATCAATCCTCTGTTTTTTTACAGGTCAGGTACAGGACAGGCAACAGCGATCTGAGATTTCCTGTGCTGCTTTACACATCCCTGACCTCTGCAATGACCCAAATGTCTATGGAGGGTAAGAGTTAGTTCAAACTCTGCATCAGATCAGCCCTTAGCCCACAGAATATCGTGTGGGATGGCTCAAATATGCCAAATTTTGTGTTGTGATTAAGTGGAATTGTCCATGATCTATTAAGATCTGAGCAAATTACAGCCACATTAATTAAACATAGACACTCTGGTTGAGCCTAAGCCACAGATGGCATCCCACAGATGGAATGCCACTCTTGATATTCACAGAGCCACTCAGCCCTTTAACTTCAGCTTGTGCTGATTAGTAGAGCAATTTATTTTAGGTGCAGCTATTGGCCTCTGCTGAGGAGAGTGCTGTTGAATGGATATCACCGACAAGAGCCCAGTATACACAAAAAAGGTGCAGTGCAGAGCAGGAATAATGGAAACTCCAAAAGTTATCATCTGCTCTTCCATCCCAACCTTTCAGAGCAGCAGGAAGGGAATTGGGCACTGAGTTCCAACTGATATTCAGCAGCATTTGGCTATTTTATTGCTTTAGGTGCTGTTTTTTAACTGATTGTAGCAGTGATCTGTTGAAGGATCTTATGATTAGGTCTTCTAATACTCAGTGTGGAGCTCTTTTGTAAGAGAAACACTCACCCTTTGAAGCTGAGTCCTAATATCATCCTTGTCTCTCCCTCCAGAAGGCTCAAGTTATGGCTCACTAGGTTTTGTGTTGGCTTTCTGGCAGTGCTTGCAGGAAAGGTGCACAGCAGGGATTATTTAGCAGGAATGGCTACTGGTGATAACCTAGAGTGGGGCCCCATTCTCTTAAGCACTGTGCATCTTCTGTGCCAAAGAGGGGAAGGATTATACAAAATAAAATTTCTTACATCTGGCCATGTGGAAGCTGATGCATGGATATGAAATGACTTTTCCAAGGTCATACAAAAAATCTGTGGCAAAGCTAAGACCTAGCACAAGACAGCCTGAGTTCTAGGCCAGCACAATGATGTCAATTATAGTCATTAATGTCAAAGGAGGAGGAAGGAGGAGGAGGGAAGAACAGAGGAAAGATATTTCTGCAAGGAAGAGGACGGTAGGGAAGTATCTAACACTTTAGGGCATCCCGACTACGTGTGTAAAGATGTGTGGGATTCTAAAATAAAAACAGGTTTCTTTTTAAATACACCATCTCATTTCAAACATTAATTTTTATTTAGAGAGGTGGGAGGGAGTTTGCTATTACTGTCTTAAAAAGAAGCCAGCCTGTTACATTGGTAATTAGCAGTGGTTCTGAAAAGGCTTGTGAGCTTTTACTTCATCTGCTACAGGGCCTCTGTTTTTACTCTAAGTGCCAGGTTTGCCTGAAAATACAGTGTTTGTCCTGATAAAGGTTCATCTTCAGAAATAAGTTGAAGGTAGTTTGGAGGTTCTGGTGTGGGTTCTGTCAAGCTGGATCAGAGCTGGCTTGTGTCTTTCAGGCCTCTGTTGCTAAAGGCAGCGCTGGCCAACAACCACCACCACACAATGGCACAGCTCCTGGAAGAGTGGGGAGCATGTTACTGCAAAGCCCTGGAAAAGCTGGAAGCTCACCTTTTGGAAGAACAAGGAGAAGAGCAACCCAGTGCTTTGGCAGCTGTGATGTGGATGCACATGTCTCCCTGCAGGCAGCAGTGAGGCAAGAAATACCTGGGGACGAGTTGCCCTCATCTTATGAGAGAGGCATGAACTGAGTGTTTGGGACAAGGCAGGGACTATGGAGATTGGGGGGCAGAACACTGGAAAGACAATGTTTCCCCCCTTCCCAGCAGTCCCTTCTCTCCACTGACATCTCCAGAGGACCATCTGCACTCTGTAATAGAAAACCAAGACCCACCAGCTTACAGCTGTGACGAAACAAGGGTGATTCGCTTTGGACTCTTGTCCTCTGCAGCTGAAGCATATTTAGGTTCTTTCATGTGGGCTGTGGTTGTCCTGGGAGTACTTTCTCTGCAAACAGCTGTAGGGAGCATGAGCTTTCTTTAGTGCAGCATCTGTAGTTGCTGCTCGCTTGGCCAGCAATAGAAGGCTGTGGCTGTGTGTCTGTTGTATGTGCTCGCTCCAAGCCCCGACCTTTGGCCAGGACTGCTCCCATTCTGCTCCTCAGCAGTAAAGTTTGTGATAAACCTCTTGCCCTTTTCATGTTTCAGTGGACTTGACTGAAACAGAGATGAAGTTGTCTTGGGCAGGGGCTTCTCGTGCACCTAGAGGGACATTTTTCCAGATCACTGAATATCAACAGTGCCAGCGTGCAGAGCTGCACTGGAGCCAGAGGCTGCAGACCTGAAGGTTTCATGGTGGGAGATGTCTCGATAGCCGTGGACAATTTAGTTCTCTCTCAATTTTCTGGCTGTTTGGAGGATTTCTTGGAGTCAGGGCTACGAACTTCTTCAGCTGGTTTGGAGAAAAAAAAGTTGTAAAAATATGTTTCAGAAAAAAATAACTAAAATATTTTTCTTCCCACAGGAAACTAAGGTGTCAAGTTTTCATTCATACTCTGAATAAAATCTGTGAAATGTTGGAGTTTCCAGTAGTGGGGAAATTCTAAGTTATGACCAGTTCTGACTGGAACTATGCTTTTCTTTTCCACTTTGGCCTTGTCTTCCCAGTTAATTCTGATTTTCATCCTGAATTTTTTAGGTCAGAATTAGCTGCACTTGACCAGGTGATTTTGCCTGCTTTACTAGATACCTGCAGCCTTCTGGGGATTCATTAATCTCATGACTTTCGAAAGATCTGTTTTCTGTCAGTATGTTTCTTTGGTAAGCTGTTGGGGTGCTCTGCTGAGCTTAATGTTCGCAGGTAGTGAGTCCTTGATTTTGGTCAGCCTGAAGTTCTGCCACTGTTAGTTACCTATCAGAGTTTTGCCGAGACATACTGAAGCTTTTGGAAGGCTTCTCCTGGTGTTATTGTTTGTGTAATTAGAACTAAGTTAATTGTTTTCAACCTAAGGAAAAAAGCCTAATTTCGTTTTCTGCTCTCCATCACTTCTGAATATACAGTTTTCAATACTAGCATCAGCAAAATTTATTCCAGACTGTAATTACTTTTACTATCAGGAGTATTTTATATAAATTCTCATAATATAGATTCCAATATAAGGTCTAGCCATCTTTTCCTTTGGAAAGCATTTTTCTGTGCTTTCTTCCCCAGGTTGATAATGTTGGGTGATCTCTACCTTGCCAAAAGTGTGCTGTTGGTTTCGCTGGGTGGTAATTACAGACTTCTTTGGGTTGTCTCTACAAGAATCACTGGATAGAGAGTGGTGAAATTGAGAACGCTGAAAATTTTCCTTTAAAAATTTTATTGTGTTTGAAAGTTTTCACCATCTGCTTGCCTTGATATGATGAGGGGCAATATAAAGACAATAGGGAAAAACCAGTTTATTCAGAAGGAGATAATTATATGAAAGGGAGGGTTCCAGTGTTTCATCAGAGAGCTCCTGAAAACTGGGGAAAACCAAAGTCCTTTTCATTTTGAAGTAACCATTTCATAAAAAATTCACCAGTCTGTCCCATCTGTGTTGATAGCAAAGCTCATTGATTATCTCCCTGTATTCATGTTGCCCTTCCTGACCCTATTTAATTTAGATCCTGTGTGGGCACTTATCTTTGTGGTCACTGTGGTTTAGTGTTAGTGACTGGAAATTGATACACAGAGCTGGAGTCTTCAGCACTGGCTTGCAGCCTCAGAAGCCATTAGGCCCTGCCACCTTTGGTCACCATCTCTGTCCTATCTCAGGATTGATAAGCTTCCTGTTGATACGATGATATCCAGCAGCATATCATTATGCTATTGGAAAGAGACTTTCCATCATTCCTTATCTGGCTGTTTAAATTGTTATGCCCATGGGCACAGAATGATAGGACAAGTGGGAATGGCTTTAAACCAGAAGAGGTTTGGGTTAGATATTAGGAATAAAGTGTTGAAGGCCAAGTTGGATGGGGCCCTGAGCAACGTGATCCAGTGGATGGCAACTTGATCTAGTGGAGGGGTGGGAAACAGATGCTCTTAAAGGTCATTTCCAACCCAAACCATTCCAGGATTCTGTGTTCCTATGATGTGATGAAACACAGGGGGCCTTCATCACCGGAGCCTCACAGCCGATGCCTGTGGGGTGTTTTCCTCCTCTTCCAGCATGCTGCTGCACAGCCACGTTTACTTTGTGGCCCTGGAGCGAGAAAATTCAGCTCCACACACAAAAGTCCTATGCATCCAGCTCTGGGCTGGGGCAGGATAAAGCCCTGGATTGTGCTGTCCATGCTCAGGAGCACTGAGGCGCAGCCGGCCGTCCAGGGGAGCTGCGGATTTGTTCAAGGCAGTGGATTTGGCTGGCGTGTGGCAGGAAGCAACCCTGAGGCGCGGGCTGCCCAAGTGGGGCACTGCCAGGAGAACAAGGAGGCTGTTATAAAACAGGCCCCGGCAGGGAAAAGGTAGTGCTGAGAGCCTTCAGAGGGGAGGCTGTTTCACGGGAGAAGCCGGCCTGTGGCAATGAGCCCTGGGAGGCTGAATGCAGCGTCAGAGGAGAAGGGATGAAGGGAGCTGTGAATGGAGTGGCTGTGAGGCTACGTGGTTATTGGTTTGGAAGTGTCCCCTACAATGCGGGTCTCCTGAGGAGTGTGTGCCCACAGGGGCTATACAGCCCTTAGCGATACCTTGGCTGGATGCTGTTAAATAAGGTTTTAAGAGGCAGAAGACAAAGCATTACAGACTGGAGGGGCTGGGACTGCAAGACTGCGGCAAAGGACCCTTTCTTCCCCTGCCTGCAGGCTGCCGAGTGCAGTGGGGCCCGGTCTGTCATTAGAGCTTACTCAGAGCCACTTCAGCCCAAATCACCAATATGATGGTTGACTGGCAGGGGCTTTGGAGGGGGAAAACGGCAATTACAAACTAAATGGAAAGGTGGAAATAATGGAAAAATTGAAGTTATAGAACAGAACTGACCACAGAGTGGAAAGGGACTTTGTGGAAACTAATAAAGCATCATTACCTTTGCTAGAAGTACATGGAGCACTGCAGCGGTAGAATGTGAATCATAAAAAGTTGTTCCTGCCCCATGCCAGGCATAGCCCTTGGATCAGATCATGCTGGCCTTTTCTATCAGCCTTTTCTCTGTTCTTCCACAATAAAAGAGAGGGGAATTCGTTGCTGTTCCCATATTCTGCTACTTCCCCTTCTTCCACTCTACAGCATCATCTTGCAAATACATCTAATTCAATTTTTCTATCATTTCCTGAAGAAAGGTAGTCTCTATAAACTCTGAATCCCCTAGGCTGTCAGAGTTGAGGACAGGGGACAAAGTTAATACATTTTCACTTTTCTCTAGATAGTTTTTTTATTTCATTTTTCCTTAAGAATATGTATTCAGTGACCCTTCTTGCTTTTCCACCAGAGATCTGATTGCCTTGTAGCAGTCCAACATAGTTTTCTAGAGGTATTTACCAAGCCATAAGAACTAGAGGTAGAAATAAATATACTTTAAACTACTTTGGCTGTAAGAATGTATAGAAGACCTTATTTACTGTGAAATTAAACAAGGACAGATACCTGTTTACAATCCCTGGTGTGAAGCCAGCAAATGTGTTTCATTACTATGGCTAGAAAGAAAAACATCCTCTACAGACATTTTTTTTGACCAAAGTAAAAGAATTCGAAGAAGTGGAGTGACCTGACTTCTTGTGTTAGACTAAAAACTGAAAGCAGGGAAAGTAGGATGACTTGGTTGAAAAAAAGGTCTTGAATAATGTTCTCAAACAAACTTCTCAACAAACACTAACTCGTTCCATGTACCTGCATTTTTACTGAATGTTTGGGAAGAAAAGCTTGAAACGCCAACAATTATTCCTTTAAAAAGGGGAAAAGAAAGAAGAAATAAAGAAGCCATTAGCTAACTGCTGTGTGTCAGCTGGTGAGCTTGATCAGCAGTGCGTTTTACAGGGTTGTGCACTGTCATTATAGTAGTTGATTGTCCCTCAGAAATAAAATATTAGCATGCGTCCGACTGCAGAAGTTCAACAATAATAGCAGATAGCGGTAATACATTGCAACCAGGGACAGTCAGCAGCAGTAGCAAATACTGACTAATTGTTTGAGGCCCATCTTGTCCCTCTTAATTTAGCCAGCTGCCAAGAAGTGCTTTTATGTTCTGTTACAGATATCTGAGTTTGGATGGGTGCTCTGACTTCCTCCGCTCTGTCCGTGTCTTCCTTGGCATAGATAATTGTGACTTTTAATGCCACCCGGGGAAGTCTTGCCCACTATGCAAACTACTTATTCAAAAGCAATTGCTAAGCCAAGGGTCTTGCTTTAGGATGCTGCTGGTGGGATGTCCCTCTGATGCACATCTATACTGTGAACACAGACCAGAGACGGTTTCATGGTTGTGCGTTTGTTTTTGTGGGACGTGGGATTCCCGTATGGAAAAAACCCCAGCTAAGCAATGATAGTGCAGGGTGTGCCAGCAAACGATTAGTGTCCTGAAACCATAGAATCATGGAGTGGTTGGCATGGACCTTAAAGATTTAGTTCCAACCTCACTGCCATGGGGAGGGACACCTTCCGTCAGTCCAGGTTGCTCAGGAAATTGCATTCTGCATTTCTGATTGACATCCCGTTTACCTTTCCTTCTACTTGCCTGTACATTCTTGGTCTCCCTAGCCCCAGTCCCTATGATTTTCTTCTTTGGTCTCTTGCAGGTTGGCAGTGCAGCTGGGCTCAGGGATGCAGGTTAGCTCTGCCACTCTCTCAGCCAGACAGGCATCAGCTGCCTCCTGTTTAAACCCCCTGTAACTGGGGGAGCCCTGCTGCAAGAGAGGACTCATTATCACCGGCACAGTGTGTGCTAATGAGTCTAAATAGCTTCTGGAGGAAGCTCACGGCTTTCCAGCACACAGGGTGGGTGGAGTGCTGTATCTCATGGTTTCAGCGTCCCCTTTGCTGGGTCGGGCTTGCTGAAGTGCACGTTTCAGTGGGAAAGGGAAGACAAATGGATAGATTTCTAATTTCTTGCCTGTTCCTTCTACAAACAACCCTTCCCTCGAGCCTGCAGATTTATCACAGCTGAGACGGAATTCTGTGGCAGCTTCTTATTAAAATATTGGCAGCCTATTACTGCTCCTTACAAATGATGCAGATGGATCACCGACTGAAACAGTGCTGAAAGGCAGCTCTGTCTGAGGTGAAATGCTCTTTGTCCATCACTGCTACCTGCACTTTTCCTCACTGGAAAGCAGATTTCAATTTTTTTTTTTTTTTTATACCTTGCCTACCTCAGCAAATCAAGATCCTGAAAGTTATTCCGGAGGCTCCCTTATCTTTTAACAAATATCTATGGTCTGTGGCTGTCCTGACCTTGAATTGGTTACCCGTGCATTTCTCACATCAAGATTAGATTATTGCGACTGCCTCCTGACAGCCTGGCCTGATAAGACCCTGTACAATTTCCAGCTGGTGCTGAATGCTGCTGCAAGGCTCCTGTAATAGAGAGATGAGCTCCACATTTCACCTCTGTCCAAAGTGCTGCGTTATTTGCCAGTTAAGCAATATATCGACTTGAAGAGTTCCCTGTTAAAGACGAACTGCACCTTTTACCCACACTTACGCCCGTGAGTGCTTTGAGAAGTGAGATGAAAGCACGGGCAGGTGCTGCCTTCCCCGTGTAATGGTGCTAGGAAGGGCACTTGGCACCTGGCCTCACATCCCCTGCATTACTGACAGATTATTTGTGGCTCACCTCTAAACAGGACGCTGTGAGTCCAGCCTGTTTTCTAATATATCTTTTTAATTTCCTCACCTATCAGTAAAAGCCTGAATTGGTACCAGTGATGTCTGTAGGGCCCTGGCTGCCCTGCCCCGCCGAGCGGTCTCTCCTGTGTTTTGCAGAGTGGGATGCAGGAGCTGCTGCTGTCGGGGCTGGATGCAGGAGGGGCTCTGTGGCCCAAGGCAGCACTTCTGAGCCCTGCACTCCGGAGCTCAGCTCGCTCTCAGCCTGCTCGAGCAGACCCTGAGGATCAGGGAGCATCACCTGCCATGCACCACGGAGTGTTACTACAAACACCGTGAGCCTGCAGGAAACTGCACGGTGCCGGGTGAAAAATGAATGGCAGGGGGGCTTTACAGGAGAAAGAGGTGCAGGGAATGGTTGAAATGTGTTATTGTGCATAAGCTAATAAAAACCAAGGTGGGAGAAGAACTTCTTGATTTCTTAGCATTGAGATGTTCCCTTTTTTTTCTGTATTTAAAAATATTTTCAGCTTCTGTGACTGGCTGGAAAAAGGAAACTAGGTTTTGGCATTAAAGCTGTTGATGTTCTTTCTTGATTCTATTTTTTTTTCTCTTAGAAATATAAAGTTTTACATCCTTGATATCTGGGACATACTGAGAGAGAGAGGAGGAACTGCAAGTTTTCACAAATAATTATCCTCCCTACTTCCCCTGGGCTGACCTCTTTCGTTCCTGCTCCAAATATGCTACAATGAGCCTCTCTCCCCCAAATAGGGATTAACCCCTCTTCCTGTCTGCCAAGGGGCTGGTGGATTTTCCATCACCAGAAACATTCAAATCTTTTCTTAAAAGACATGTTATGGGTTAAATAAAAGTTTATTTGTTTGTTTGTTTTCTGTGTGTGTGTGTTTTCTCCCCCAGTGGTCAGACTTACAGGCAAAAGTGGATCCTCCAGGTTGTTTAATCTTTGATAACAATAAAATGCCAGTGATTGAGACAAGGTGGATGCTTCTCTTCTGTCCCTCACCGGATCCTGAGGACACTCAACCTTCACAACACTGAGCTTGAGGCTATGTAAGATTCAGTATTGCTACTCCATGATTGTACAGATGCAGGTAGAATGACTCTTCACTGAAAATGAATTTTGCTGTCCCCTCTAGAGCGGTTTTATGTTGTTAACCAACTTTATATTTACTGGGAACTTTTTATCTGCCATTGGTTGCAAAGGCAAAAGTGAAATACCACAGACTTCATGGAGTCACTTCTTCTTCTTCAAGGGTCATAATTCTGCAAGGGAGGAGGGATTTTGTGTTACTTTTGTTGTTTGAACCTGAAGAGTGGAGAGGGTGGTCAGTGAAATACAGATGTGTGTCACTGGTGAGAATCCCTTGGGATTATATCAGTGGCAGCAAGGTAGGGAGAAGTTAGTAAAAATTATGTGGAGGTGCTTTGCCTTAACTTCCTCTGCACATCTTTTGCCAGTTTTTGTAACTTTCACAATCCAAAGACTTCTCTTAAATATTAAAAAAGAAAAAAAAGGAGAAATGCTTCTAAGCAGATGAGCTCAATCTGTTTCAAGAAACATCGTGTTCACCAAGCATATGCACAGTACTCAAATTAGCTAATTTCTTCCTAGCAATGATAGCTCTAGAATGCCCTTGACCTTCCAAAGAGGAGAAATTTGTACTACTGCAGTATATAGGATTTTAATATTAAAAGAGGTTAAATAGCAAAAAGTGGAAAGCTCTTTGCTTCCTCTTTGGTAAGAAGTGAGCTAATGCCAGCAATTTCCATGGCAACTGCAAACAGACTGTCCTGTTCACTTCCATGTTATAAATAAAACAAAAATATTCTCTAAATTACATGCTGTGCCTACATGTATTTGCTATCACCATGTACAGCAGACACCGGGAAATATTTCTGTTCACATATGTAAGAAAAGATTACAAGATTTATGCAAACTGCGTAGCCTTGGTGGGCTGTTTTCCTTTGAGGAAATAATAAAAATAACCTCAAAACAGTGCCACTCTTTTTATTGTTGATACTATCCGAGTTTCACAAATAATTACAAGTCTAAAACCTATACCTTTCAAGCAGCTAGTGTACACAATAATAAACTTGCAGGAGCACGGTTTTAAACAGGAGCAAAAAATAATTTAAAAGCGGGTGGGTGATGATTGGGACTTTTGCCTTTATATTTCTGATGGGGTGCACACAACAGAAGGACAGTGGCTTTGTGTTCTAATTTTGTACATATTCCAGTAGACCAGACCTACTTTGTGTGCTCTCACTGCACCTTGTATTCTGTTCTGTCTCTAACACTAAAAAACTGCTATTTGAGCTCACAGGAGCTCTTTAGGTGTGGGCAAGCCTTCATCCTGCCCTTCTTTAGATCTGGGAAGTGTCTTCCCCACATGTACAGCGACAGGGCTCCGACAAGGCTTTGGAGCAAGGGATAAAGCACGTGAGCTTCTTGTGCAAGAGCAGCTCAAGAACTTTTCTTGAGATTCCTCAGCCCCAGCTGGTGTTCAGGGAGAGGGCAGGGCCTGCAGAACACCCCAGTACTGCTCACTGCCTGCTCCGGGAGGGGAGGTCTGCTTTTTGACTGTGGGGACCATCCCAAATGCCACTTCCCAGCCATAAGAGAAGGACTGGGAGATGTGAGACAAGCTCCTTGAGACAACTGCTGCTGTTAACTCAAGGCTGAGGTGACCTTGGAGGAGTAACCAGCCCTGCTAAAAGCAGAAAGGTGCATTAGGCCGAACCTGTCACTCTCCATAGGGTTTTTGCTGGCACTGCCCTGTCCATTTGCTGCTTGTTCAGAATTCAGCAGAGCAATTGCTCACTGGCCGGAGATGCTGACATCCTGCTGCGCTTCCAGTCTGCTGGCTGAGCATGGATGAGCAGATCACTTGACATTATGGGTTTTTAAAGCACTTTTGAACACTGGCCTTGCCTCTTTTCACACGCAGGTTCTGGGGCTGTACTACATCATCAAATATGTGTGCTCATGTGTTGAGATACTGTGAGATGTAAATGCTGCAAAGGAGACTAGTTTCTATTAGTGCCATTGAATTATATCTATCTCCTAACTTAAACTAGAAAATTTTGGCCTGTCTTATTGCTTTCGGGGAGAAATGTCCAAAAATGTATTCTTTCTGTACAAGCAAATGTTTCTTGGCTTTTCAGTCTCTTTATTACAAGAAGATGTTAGGTTTGGTTGCTGAGGTTAGTTGCATTTTACTGTGGTTCTATGTGTGTAAAGAAGGACACAAGTAGATACAGATTTATTTTTGTATCATGTATTTTCATTCTTGTTAAAGCTTCCACAGGTTGATCAGAGGTTGCAAATACAGCAGAATAAACACCTTGGCACAGCAGTGAGGATATAATAGCTTCTGTTTATTAGAGATGAATTTTTTTTTCAACTAAAATTGCCGGCAAGGTTTCTAATTATGGTACAAATTATTTCAAGTGTATTTTGTTTCATTAAAAATCTGTATAGGGGACAGTGCTACACTTGAATCAGAGCTGGGAATCCAGCCAGGAATGTGACCCCCTTGATCCCTTCACTCGGGGATATTTAAAAGTACAACTGAGGGTGAGGCAGAGGAGGAAATGTCTCCATTTTCTGTGTTTCAGTGTTGAATCCTCCCTCATGCCAGGCTTGACTCAGCTGCTTCAGGTTCCACCTTCCCCTTGCTTGCATTGGAGATCCCTGCTATTTACACTAAAGATCCCTGCAATGCTCTTGAAATTATGCTGACAAGTTTAACTGTTTTTGTAGTGTTAGACACACCATATGCTAGTCTGTGAGTTTACACTGATTTTTAACTTTAAAGGAATAGGGAGATGGTGAGGACCTCTGCTAGTACTGTACCTTCAGTAGGGAAGGAGCTTCCCATGTTGTTACCTGTGCCATATGAAGTGAAGGCTGGTAAGGATGCTCATGGTTTGGCCAAACTGGGGTAATTTTGGGGGTCAATTAGGGATTCCAGTCCTGTGACTCAGTGCAGAAGGTGTTCTGTGGCACCAGTCTCAGTGATTTGTGCGCGCTCTCCTGATGCTGCAAGCTGCCTGTGAAGGGGTAGAAAAGGGAACAATGTGATCTGGACGATGCTGCAGGGTGTTATTCAGCAGAGAGGTGTGCATGGGGGAAGAAATTTTAAATTTTGTCCATACCCCATTTCACTGCTTCCAAACACATTGTCAGGGCTCTGAGGGAATTAATGAGCCTTAATGGCTCTGTTCAGCCTCCCCTGGAACTCACACCTCTGTCAGAGACTCCATTTAAGCTCAAGTTTTGCCCTCAGTCTCTGCATGAGCTTTGCTGTAGGTGAACCCACATGCTTGGTGCTGTGCTGTCGGGATCTGCTCTCAGGGCTGGACATCCTGAATGTACCTTGTAGATTGTTTCTAGGCCTGTATTTGGCCTCTGTTTCTGGATCAAATCTCATTTCTTGCCATCAAATTTCATTAAACCACTGTCTCACTTGCTATCACACTTCATTAAATTGCTGGTTTATATCAATGAGCGTATTGCAACTCCTCCCCCGTGAGTAGTGTGGCACGCCATGCATGACACTTGCCCATCACTTCCCAGTGTCCATGTCCTCACCAAAGTGCTGTTCCTGCCCACCTTGAGTTGTTTCCTGAGGGACATCTACCATAAACCAGGACCTCTGTGTTTTAGTGCCCAGACCATCTCCATCAGAGTTAGAGGGAGTAAGAGTCTCAGATCTCAGCACATGGCTTTTCCCTTATCTCCTGGCATTGTCACTTCTCATAAAAGACCAAGCACCTATGGGTGTCACTTGCCCTGGAGTCTGCCACTGGACAGTAGGATATGAACTGGGTTGTTCCTTCTTTGCTAGGTAATGGTGTTTTGTTAACCCCTCCAGGGAGTTATCTTCTTTGCATTTTGTGGCTGGGATGGGCAGAGTGATGAGGACATCTGGTCCTTTATCTTTATTTGGGGAGATTTAAGTAATTGACGTATCTCAGTGGGTATCAAGGGAAAGGGAAAAAAAAAAAGATCCTTCAAGCCTCTCCAGTTGCTAAGAGACGAATGCTTTAACTTTGAAAGCCTCCATCCATGCAGGGGATATTATCCCGGCAAATTGGACTTCCAAATCTGGCAGCAAGGGAAAAAAGGTGATGCCCAACAAATACAGGTCGTTTAGGTGATTTGATTTCAAAGACATCTGTTCTCCTGCTCTAGGAGGGCACGGGGCTGCTCTGGCTGGTGAACATATGTGACCACATTATGTGTAATAAGTTTACTTGCGAGCGTTTTGCTCCTGTGCTCAAAGCTTGGCCAGGTGACTCCCTTTCTTTCCTTCTTTCCGGCACAGTTAATTTTTAACTCATCTTTTGTGTACAAAGCCCGATTATGTAGTCAGGCCGTGTGTAGCCCTTGCTTTGAAGCCCAGAGCAGGTTTGTATGCAGATGGAGTGCATGATCGAGTAGCAGTTTAAAGTTTTATACCCACGGGACTTGCAAGCCTCCTTTGCAAGATCCCTCCCCTGACTGGCACAGGAGGGTGAAGCATTGAGCCTGCTCATCTGTAACATTTGTGTCTGGAATAGCAACTGCCTCGCTTCATAACTTCTCTGGTCGTGTCACTCTCTTCAAAAGCACTGCTGCTGATTGCCCATCAAGTGAAGCTTTAGGGAGGATGCTTTAAAGGCTATGACCTCTTCTCTTTTTGATGTTCAGACTCTCTGCATCACATGATGGCAGGGGAGTAAATACTAACACTATTGCACTGCTTCTCTCACCAGCCCGGGGATGCTCATGGCATCTTTTGCAGAGGGTTACAGGCAAACCTCCGAGCCCCCTATGCTCTCCCCAGTGTGTAAAATGGGCTGGGAGGTTGGTGTGTGCCCAGACTGATGCTGGTCATGGTGCCCTTGTTGCCATTTCTGTGCTGCAGGATGTCCTACTTACAAAACTGCTCTTCTGGTCCAGCTGCAGAGCTTGTGTTTGCAGAGCAGTGTGGAGCAGGATTGGGATCTGGAGCTTCTGAGTCCTGCACTGTCCTGGGGGCAAGGCTTTCATTGCCCCGGGGCTTTCGTGGTCTCTGACGTCCTTTGCGGAGACAAACACCTAGAGCTGTAGCTTGGACACAAAGTGTCGGCAGTAGCAGCTGGTTATTTGGAAAACAGGGGTTTTACTCTCAGCCACAGCTCACCAAGAGGTGCACTTGCACGTGGTTGATTTGAAAGTATGGAAAGGACCCAGAGTCTCAGATGTGTCGATGTAACTTCTGCCGCTTGTGCCATATTAAACACCTACATCAGGTCTGGGTTTGAGCGCAAAGACTTCACCTTGCTGAGTTCTGGCTCAAACAGTCACCTTCAGACTTTTTCTTAAAGGTACAGGAAATGACAAAAACAAATGCATTTGCAATATGAAATATACAGAATACAAAAGATCATGGAATCCTAGAACTGCTAAGGTTGGAAAAGACCTTTAAGATGACCGAGCCCAAGTGTCAACCCAGTGCCACAACCATGTCCACTGCTAAACCATGTCTTCAAGTGCTATGTCCAGATGTTGCCTGCATCTCACAAACTCAATGTAGCTTTGGAGAGTGACCAGTAGTGGCCATCTAAACTAGATGCTTTTTATTTTATTTGCTAAACAGAACATAAAAGAAAAGCTAGAAAATACATTAAAAGTGAAAAGGAGAAGATGCATGAGAAAAGGGAATAAGAAGGAGGATTTTGATCTTTAGTCAGTGTTTGTGAATAAAGTTGACACAGAGCTAATGTCAGAGACTCTTCCTGAGACAGTTTCCTTTCAAGAACAGGACAAAGGGTCAGCCTTGTTGTGGTGGCCTAGGAACTAAAGGAGGAGATGAGTATCATAGGCTGTGTGTTAGAGTTCATGCATTTCAGGTCACCTGTCCTCCTGGGACTTGTATCGGATAAGGTATCCTGCAAAGTGGTGACAGACCCATCCTGTTGCTATTTTGCTCGCTGCTTTCCAGCATACCCAGTTTGGGCTTGTCACACTGGTCCCTGCCCTTCCTGTTTACCAGGTGTGATCCAAACTCAGCCATCTCTGAGCAGAGCCCCCGACCTTCCTGTTTAGGTGAACTAAAGCAGTCAATAAGTTTCATTGCCTTTTCTGTACAAAGTCACATGAGAGGCTGATTTTCATTTCTCTTGGACAATAGTGCATGGCCACGTGTCCAGCCTCATTCTTGAGGCTGTTCTTACTGTGTAGAGAGCTCTGCATTTTCACCTGGAGAACAACCAGCCCAAAGCATTCTAGTTTTCCAGGAAATTAAGACTCAAAGCTAAACTTTTGCAGTCTTTTTTCCAGCTTTTTTCCCCCTTTCCTCTGCTGCTTAATTGGAATCTCCTGTCAGTGTGCATTCCTAATAGACTTTTGTGAACACAGGTCCTGAACCCTACATGGTAATGTAAAACCATGCTCTGTGCTGTCTGTAACAGATGGGAAATGTAACCTTCTGGGTCCTGTGACAGCGTCTGCTCATTATTATATGAACAATGACAGAAGAAACATAAAAGGTGCAATGTACATTTATTTCCTGACACCTTGTTTAAAAGGCAATGGGCCTAATTCTTACTCCCTGCAAGAGCTGCTGGGAGCACTGGTGTAAGAGACCTCCAACTGGAAAGGAGGATTGTTTAATATGACTGAGATTTATTTTTTCTAGTAGTCTAAATTTCTCTCACTGTCTACCTTTCAATATATCTTGTCATTCAGGCAGTTTTGAGTACTGTTGTGCATTTATCAAAGAGTGGGTGGCAAGGCAATTCCTACAATTAAGTGAATCTTGGGACATTTGTCTCAGAACCTTTTTAGCCTGAAGTTTTTGCTTCTGTCTCAGACCTGAAGATGAGCTGCAGGGCTTTTTCCAGCTGCATCTGTGTGTGTGAGATTTATTTATTTAATTTTATTTTTCAAAGACCTCTCTTCCTGAAAACCTCCCTCATTCTCTCACCTCTGAGGCTATTACAGGAGAAGACCTATAAAGGATACTTTTACTGGAGAAAACATCTTCAGACTCCATCTTTTGACTTAGAATGTGGAATCTGTTGGGATGCAAACAATCTTCTGATGAAAGTGGATGGTGTACTGCTTCTTTGGCACAGTTTGTGTGCAGTTGTTGCAGAGTCATCAAGGCTGGAAGAGACCTTCAAGATCGTCTACTCCAATCATATCAGGTCTATGATGTTAAAGCACTGGGAATTCAGGCCAGACTTACTAAATATCAAGCAAAGAAGCCTTAACTATAGCTAACCCAACCAGACAACTAAAATGCTGGTGTCACCTTTTCTTTTGCATTCTACAGGTACTGAAGTAGCTTGAATGACAACCTCCAGAGAACAGAAAGAACCCAAATAATGCATTTTCCTGTTGGACAATGCCTTCCCTCTTCTCCTTTATGGTGTCCTTTTCTGCCTCTGACCTGTCTGCTGGCAGCAGGCCAGCTATAAATTCCCTGGTATCCGATCTTCTGCTATCCTCTTACCTTCCCTGCCCCAGCCTGCAGATCCCGGTGCTATCTGACCCCATTTGAAGTCTCAGTGTGATGGACTCCATTTCCCTATCAGCCCTGCCAGTCTAGCTGGTTTCAGCATTTCAGCAATCCTCTATGTGGGTTGTTGCATTACCCGCAAGGAGTGGAGTTTCATGCTGGAATTATTATGCCCTACTTATTTTTAATCCCTCTCCACCATCAGCACCTTTGCCAAAAAGTGGAGTCGAGTTTTGCAAGCACTGCTTTGATCTGGCTTGTACCCTAGGTAACATCTGTATCAGCATTTGCATATTGATTCCTGGTGGAAGGGTTCACAAGTCAGACTGCCTTTAAAAAGCAGGAGCTGTTTTCCAATAGTAATTTCTTTGTCTACTAATAAACACACAGACACACACACAGGCACGCCTGGGTTTTGGACATGCTTACAGCAGTTCCCTCCAATCCTGCCATGTCTCCTTGTTTTAAGGGAAAATGAATGACACTGGATTCTGATCAGGAGAAGGCAATTCATCCCAGTTTTATTTGAAGATCTTTCTAAAACAAACATGGCTAATTTGAAAGCCTAAGCGCTTCAGCTATCAAAAGTGTTTAGCTCATCATATTTCTTAAGTCCCTGCTAAATCCCATGTAATAAAGGTGCCGTGTAGGTATTACCCTTTCCCTTTGCTATTTCACCCAGGATGAAGCCAAAACCATCATTCCTTTGAATCCTGTTTCCAGAGGGAGGTAACATCTATTGTAAAAACTGCTCTTTTAGGGTGGTGCTGGCTGGAGACAGATGTGTATTCCAGTGCCACCACAGCTGTGCTGTGATGAGTCACATCATGTACTGGTAATTAAGGGGTAGCATGTCGTGTCACCTTGGTACAGTAAATCCACTTAGCAAGTCTTCCCTTAGAGGGTTTGGTACTACCCTAACCAGCCCCTCCATGCAGAAATCAGTAGATCATTTTTAAAGCCTTCCATTCCCCCATTTTGTCATGTTGCTGTGTTTTTATGTCTAGTCACTAATGTAGGAGTGCTGGGGAGGAAGGGAGGAAGAGCACCATAAAACCCAGGCTGTTTGTATTTCATAGATCTAATTACTGCATCTTGACATGGAAATGTACACAGGCACGTGTGAATGTATATTAGAATTAGGCAAATACAGCACAAATACGTCCATGTATGTCCTTCCAAATGAGCTAAACCAACTGAAATGTCAGTGATTGATTTTCTAGTGGCTGCAGTTGCAGCCTTGCTTATTGGTTTGTTTTGTGAACAGATGAGAAAGTGGGATTTTATCCCTCCATAATTTCTGCAGAAAGGAGAAATTGTAGCAAATATACAGTAAATAATTATACATGAGAGTGTTTGTACAACACAGGTGATGCTATGGCCTCTCTGCAATTTACTTGTAACTCGAGGAGTTCATAAGGAAAGAGTGAGAGCACGGATCTGCCCATGGGCAGTGACAAAGTTAGGATCATGCAGTGTCCCTCACCTTTGACAGTGTGTTATTTCTACTGCTCTGGCAAAGAAACAATAACCTTTTCTATTCAAGAGTCTGAAATATTTCCTAAGATTTTTTTAAAGGCCTTGTCTGTTCACATCCTGTTTGGGTGGTGGGTGTAGCAAAAGTCAGTGTCTTCTCCTCTAATATGACGTGAAACTGAGGCACTCCCTGCTGCAGGATGTTCTGGTTGCTGGGAGTTCATATGAGCTTATGGGGAGGCTGGACAAGTTAATGGAGAAGAAATGCATCCAGATTTAGTAAACACCAGCAAAGCACCTCAAGCGCCTCTGCTGCTGGAAGTCTGAGCCTCAGACTGCTGGTGATCAGGGAAGTGTTCCTGAAGTGTGTCGATGCCCTGTTTTAGAGCTCTCCCCTATAGATCTGCTGTAGTCCATTGATGGAGACAGGTTACCACTCTTCCCTGTACAACTTTTCCATTCTTGGATCCTGTGAGGGAACTGTGAGGTCTGTTAGCGAAGCTGGGATGTGTGAGTTGTGTCCAGCCAGCACACATGGGTCACTATGCAAGGAAATATTTTAAATCTTATGTAACCCCTTCTGGGGACAGATTTAAGTTCTCTCTTGGATCAAGGCAGACGTGAACAGGCTATTTGTGAGCTAGTTACAAAATGCAGCTTGCATTCCTAAACTGATCCATTGCACATTTAGGAAAAACAGAATAAAAGTGATGAAAATCACTGCCTTGGCTGGTAATTTGTGATCAGACAAAAAGTTAGGATCCTGGAATGATGACTTGTTCATCCAGCTGCAGTGCATATGTAGACACACATAAAAAATGTCAATGAATATTTTATTCCCATTAAGTTATCAACAAACTCCATGTGTTGCACAGATAACAGGAGGGACCAATGCGCTGAACAGAGGTGCCTTGTCGTCACTCTCTAGGTTTGATTCTACCCCATTCAAATCAGTAAGAATTTTGCTACTGACTTTGGCAAAACCAGGATTTTCATCCTGAAGTATCAAACTGCAGGAATTTAAGCACCTATCTTTACATGGTGCAGATTGGAAACAGAACGTTTCTTTCAGTGAAATAAAGAGGTGATACATTCCTACTGGCTCATCAGCTTAAATCTCCTCTCACGTATTCTAACAGCAAGGAAAGGAAAAAAAGAGAAAATGCAGCAAAAGTAGTATGTTGAATTAATAATAAAATTCACACACTTAAAGGAATTTAAAAAATTTATTTCCATAGAAATTGCTTCAGAAATACTTCAGAGGCACAAATTAGGCCCTCTGAGGTATGAGTAAACGTGAGGATGTAACACATGGTAATCGAATCATGTCATTTCATAGACATGGAGGTGATCAAAGCACTAATAAAAACTGCAAGGTCACCTTGAATCAAGGATTCAGTTTTGAGTGTCAAACGTTTCTTTCGAACATTTATTTTTGGCTTATGAGACTTGCAATGACTTGGGAAAATTTTGTCCCTGTGCATGAGTCACCATTAGTTCAGACAAATACAAGGCTGAGGACGTGTCTGCACATCCCACTTGGTGGAGCTGACCTGGCCCACACGAGGCTGTGAGCAACCCCAGTCGAAAGGATAATAAGGCACAGCAAAAGGATGGCTCAGGCTGATCCTGCAGAATTCTCAGCCCAATTCTTTTCCTTCATCAGACATAGACTGTGCCAAATATAGACAGCTAAACCCCCAGGGTTTCCAGGTGGCAGAAAACTGTGGTGGGTTTTTTTTCCCTCTCAGTCTAAAACAAGCCTTCCTCTTTACTTCACATGAACCAGAAAACCTAAGAAAAGACTGCTTTAGACACATCAACACACAGCGTTTCCGAAATGAAATCTGCTCCCCAGATGCTGCAGCTTCTCAGAGAAATCGATGATCTTGTCAGTTTTGCTGCTGGTAGCAGCTGCTCTGTGTCTCAGGAATTGTGGCTGGACTGGTGCCAGTGCCAGTCAGGCTTTCACAGTCCCAGCTCTTCATCAGAGACCAATCCACTCGGGCTGCTGGTCTGCTGTCCCAGGACCACCAATTTTGGGGCAGCCTGCAGAAGGAGTCTAGCCAAGGGCTGGGCCAGCAGCCAGTGAGGCCATTTGGAACCTCTGACTCCGAAGGTCCCAAGTCCCATCCCATGGCCATGACTTGGAGACCAAGGCTCTTCTGCCCTGCAGTGATGTGCTGGATGCCATGGCCCAGATCCAGGACCTCAGGAAACCCCATCCTCAACCCTGACACCATCCATCTCAGGAGTCATTCCCAAACCTGGAACTCCATGCTGGTTGCAGTTCCCCAAACTCAGGTGTATTTCCTCAGTTCTTGGGCCACAGGGTTTCCATTGCATCAGATTCCTTGGTTTCTGCAGGGATATTTTTGACAAAATGTGAAGGGTTCCATAGGATACAGTTACAGCCTCTTGGCTCTGGAGTGGTTCCTGATTTATGTGGGCAAGAGTGAGACAAACCAGGACCTGAAAATGCTTGAGTAGAACCATTTAGGAAATGCCTTGTTTTCATGTTGCAAGAGTTCAGGAAAGTAGTAAATATTTGTAATTTTTATAGGCAGAATTTAGTGAAGAACTTTTCCTGGGAAGTTGCAAGGACTTTTTTGGTTTTGAAGCTTTGGGTTTTTTGATGAGAACCCCTTGAAAATATTGAATCAAAATCTGCTCTGGGAAAACTGATTTAGAATCAGAAGACTTTCTGAAGCAATCTAGTTTCCTTGAAGAGATTTTAAGCTTAGTAGAAAATCCAATTTTCTGTTGAGAAGAAAATATCGTCAATTGTTCTGGATTTTGGTGCAGCTCTTCAGTTCCCCTGGGGTGGAGTAGTATAAAGTAATCTTAATGGCTATCTGAAAAATGAATTGAGTCTTTCTCAAGGACCAGGAGGTCATCTGGCCAAGAAATGAAGGAGAGAAGGCTGGAGTAGGAGACTGCTGAATCCTGGCTGGAAAGATGGTGTCTCAGAGACTGTTTCTGTAGCTCGTGTTACTCTCTGTGTGGTAAAACTCCAGGCTGATGAATTGCATCTTAAATATGCCCCCAGTGGACCATTACTAAGTGTGGAAACATTATTTATATTTTTCAAATAATATCAAACAAAACAACCCCTGGCTAATGAAAAAGAAAAATTCGTCACCAAATCCCCTCAGTCCCATTAAGCGTTCCTGTTTGAGGAATATCATGATCTGCACAAGAACATGGTCCTTGTAAGAAGCAGAATAAAGTGCCTTCATGCTGCTAGTGACCTCAGTTGGAATTCCTGGTTGCTGGAGAAATATTGGTCTGTGCCTACAGGGGAGGCTGTTATGTGCCCAGCCTGCTCTCCTGACGCAGGACTAATGGTTGTTTGTAAACACTTCCAGCCTTAGTGGCACAGAGGATGCAGAACCATGTCAGATATTAATTACCCTGTGAATAAATACAGAGGTAGAAACTCTGGTTTTATCACTACCTAGGTAGTGGATATTTACTCTGCTTTCCTCAGTACTGCTTTTCATCTTGGTTTCATTGCATCAATAAGTGCATTCGGTAAGTGCTTTTGCAGGCTCCTCGCAGGCTGAACTCTCTTCTAAGATTCAGCCACTGATGTAGCTTATAAACAGAGCAATTAAAATAGATATTATCAATAAAAGAACGTTTGGGGCATTCCTTCATTTCCAAAGACTTCCCAGAATTCCTCTTTGCCCTCACATGGATTATGCATGTGGATGAAATGAAACATGAAGCTATACTGCTGTGCATATAGAATGCATATTCACACCTACTTTCTGCCATAGATTTTTATAGCTGTTAAATTTCCTTTTCATTATATTTGATTTGCTAAAATGAAGGCTTGTTTTATCAAAACTAATTACATGGTATGTATTTAATGTTCTGTCCCTAAGGTTTTCATAGTAATAAAATTGATTGTTACTGATTAAAATGGTTCTATTACATCAGCTTAATGTCACTTGAGGTGAATGCGGTATTAGAAAAAAGGCCATTAAAAATGTTGAATAGGGAACACAGAGGCAAGGATTAAAGAAAGAGAAAGGATTTTTTGAATGGGCACTCTTTAATAAAAAAATTCATGATGAAGAATTTTAAAACACTTGGCAGGGAGAGATATTTGAGGTGTGTACAAAATGTTAGTGATGTTATTGGTTTCGTGCAATTCATTGGATTACCACTCTCCAACTCCTAGGTAAATGCTCAATATATAACCTTAAAAACAGAGTTTATATTAATTCCTTGTGTAATTACAGGCCTGCCAAATAAAGATAAAACTGACAATATTTGGAAAAAATATACCTAATGATGAGCATCCCTTATTTCTCTGTCAAAGTAAACTCAGAAGGTCATTAAGGTTTATTACAGGGAGAGGGAGGTTAAGGGCACAGCCACAGGCTCTACCAGAGTTGTTGGGAAGGTCTGGTGACGGCAGCAGGAGTTGTCCTTGGCTCCCTGGGATGGGACCTTGGGCAGCAGGAGTGCAGGGATTTCACATTTGAACTTGGAGTGAGATCACTGAGAAAGAGGAAGAAACAAAGAAATTAGGAAAGGAGAAGTCAAAAGAGGGGAGATGGAGGATTGAGAAAGAGAGGAGACCTTAAAGAACAAGTCATTTTAAAGGGGAGAAGCTATGGGGCTTCCTCCACTCCTTTTCAGGTTAGAAAATATGAAGAGCAGAACAATTTTCTTTGCTTCATTGCTGTTATAGTGTAACTTTTTCAGAGCTCTGTATGGCTGCGCTTCCCGTGAGCCCTGGAATCACAGAATCTTAGAACAGTTTGGGACATCGATCATGTAGTTCCAAGCTCCCCCCACCATGGTCAGGGACATCATCCACTAGATCAGGTTGCTCAGGGCACCATTCAACCTCTACTTGAGTCCATACCCACATGATTTGTCAAAAGTTCTAATATTTTTTCTTGAATCTCAACTTCCTGGAGACATGTGACCAGCCTAGAGTCTGATTTCCTTCTCTCTCTCAAAACCTGGAAATAGAATCTATATTTATCTACTCAAAAGACAAGTAAGAGGAACTAGAATTATAAGGACAAGTAAGAGGAACTAGCATTTCAAAATTTGCACCATTTTTGACCTGCTCCTGTAGGTCAGTATCTCACTTCAGAGCACCTGCCCAGAACATTCCTTATCCTCTCCTGTGATTTTTAGCAAACTGAGAACTCTCTGACTATCATCCATGCCTCCTCTCTCCCTGGTCTCTGACAATTTTGTTTATAATTCCATGTTCTTTATTTTTTAGATGCAGCTACTGAATGGCAGATCTTGATGTCACTTGCAGCTGACTGTCTTGCAAGAAGGCCAAAATGTCCCACTTTCATTTAACTTAAACTGAAGACCTCCAGAAGAGCTAAATTCAGTTGTATGGCTGAAATTAAAATTGCTTTAGTTTGAGGCTTAGAAACACGGCAGAGTAGGAATGTGTTATGCAAACCATGACTGAAAAGTGGCATGATGAAAAAGTAGAGGAAAAATCTGTGAGCTCCGCGGGAGGAGGAGGAGGGAAGGGGGAAAAGTCCTGAAAACTGAAATCTTACAAGGGAAATAAATAAATAGTAACAATGAAGCGATAACAACCGAAGTGGATAGTGCGTTTGATATTTCAGTGACATTTTCCTAGAAAAGAAAATTTATCCACCCATCAACTACCCAGGAAACACTCCAGACAAAAGTTATTCTTGACATAAAAAGGTGTTTTCTTGGGCTTAACAGCTCTACAGGAGATGATGACCAATAGCTGGGGAGTGAGTCTTAAACCCCAATATTGTGAGATGGCAACTGCTGTACAAATACATGAGGAAGGAGCAAACTTCATCTAAGAGAATATTAATCTTTTTGTATAGAACTATGTTTTTCAAAACTTCTAAGTAGTGTGTGCACTTTTATTTCCTTCCACAGTCAGTTTTAATCCATCCGTCACATTCCACCAAATTGAAAATATTATTTAATTACCATAAAGGAGAGCTTTGTATCCATGGAGAGAATGATTCTTGTTATTTTCTGGGAAAAAGTGGCTGGGTATTAGGCCCTTGAGGGTAGGAAGACAGAAGAAGAAACGTGTAAACAGGAGAATCTGAGGCATCATAACTTGTAAAGTGTGCATGCAAGGAGAAATTACTGCACCTTTCCTGTAGCCAAGTCACAGCCTGTCCCAGTAAAGGAGGAATTTTTATACCAGGGCTTACATGTGACTTTGTTCTGTACTTAGATCAGTCAAGAATATAAAAAAGCTATGAAAAGGTGACAGATTATGAATTTTGCCATGCTCTGTGTTAAATCAGCTCTTCTTCTGAAGGGCGTTTGGCTGGGTCATAGAGAATCTGTGTTATTCAAAGTTGGCCTAAGAGAACCAGTAGCTGGCAGGAAATCATCCCTGTTTGTGCACAGATTAAGGATAAGATTTTGGGACCTTTATGTGGGTGTTTTTCACTGATACACAAAGTAGAGTGGCATGTTTTTCATTTAAACATCCTGTTTATTTACCAAAAAATGAATTTTTGACGAAACTAGAAATGTTTGTCAGTCAGAGCTGGGTATGGTCTCTTACACGTTCAGATAAAAAATGAGTCATAAGAAAACTCTTTTTAAGTTAAAATACTACATTTTTTTTGTAGTTAAACCTTAGATCATTGTGGTAAATTGTAGCAAAACTTAAATTTAAAATGACATTGGAAAGAAATCCTTTGTTTCAGGCTCAAGAAAGTATTTTAAATAGCCAATTTCACGGAGACATTCAAACTTTCATTTTAGATCAATCTGAAACCACTGCAATTTGACCAGGAAATGTGAAGTCCATGATTTACGCAATTCCACCCAAAACACACTTTTGGAACTGGGCAGCAGGACCTGATGCTGCACAGCTGTGCAAATCTCAAGGTTTTCATATTTTAAGAGAACCCTGGACTAAGCAAAGTTCCTCACTTTGTCTGATTCATGTTGTCAGGCGAGAAAAAGAGTTCAGGGGGAAAATGGATCTTACAGGTATTTTGAGAATATTCATACCATCTTAAGGCTTTCTAATAAAGGTACCTAATTTATGAGCTTAGGCATGCTATATATTCCATGGGGAGAGGTAAACTCCTGGTTTAGCTCCTAAATCGTCTCTGAAGTCTCCACTGGCTGTAAAGCAGCCTAAGCACTACTGAGATTGGGTACCTAGAAGTAGGAATTATGGATGCCTTCCCTGGGCGCCTCAAAAGGCCATATTTGTGTGTTTCAGATAATATTTTCCATGTTTAACAAGCAGTGGCTCATCTAGAATCTGGGAGGAACCAGCCTGTTGTTTTCCAACAACATCTGGCAGTGCAACCTGTGGGAGGACCACAGTGTCTTGCTGCATGTTTCACAGTTTATTGGATTTAAGTATTTTGTAGAATTCAAACCTGGGATACATGTGTAATATCTAGCAAAATGATAGTTATTCCTGTGTTTACAGATTTAGGGAAAACAGGCAGGAAGAGGGAGCTGGGAAGTGGGAAGGCTGGCTGCTAGCAATAATTGCCAGCTGTGCATGCACAGGAAAGGGCAAGAACCTTGTGCCTTGACGAAAACCTGCGTTTAGAGCTGTTAAATAAAGGGGAGAGGCAGGAAGGGGAAGGAGTGGCTCCAGCAATTCTTAGCTGGATCTTTATAGCAAAGAAAGGGTGATTGTAACCACAGATTGAACTGCAGCAAAACAGAGCTAATTATAGTTGGCTGCCAATCTATTGCATTTGTGATATACTCATTACAGGAGGTAGTTGGAGATGTAAGAACAGAGTATGTCTCCTTTTCTTCTCTTTATGTGGGATTTCCACTAATGAAGATGCTACAGAAGAGTCTGCCTAAAAGTGAAATGCTAGCTCCTCAGCTGATGTAAATCACTGTAATCCCACTGAAGTCAACACTGGAGATTTAACATCACGCTAATTGAAGTCAATGGAGCCAGGCTGATATACACCAGCTGAGGTAAATTCCCCAGTGCATTCTTTCTAGCTCTGAGGAGTGTTTGGAGCCTGCTCCCTGGTTTGAGTCACAGAGAGACCCCAGCTGTGCAGTTCAAACCAGGCTCCTTATTTAGAGCTGACCTTTCCTAAATTTCAGTTATGGTGTTGAGACTGGTGATTTCGATCCAGGTTCATCCCCTCACTTAATTTGCAGGGTTTCTTTCATCTTCCTGGCCCTTGTGGTTGCACTCCCTTGTGTTTGCAGATTTTTGCTTTTTGGCCTGTGTTATCTAATTAGGCCTGATATATTTAGCTGTCACAGAGTACAACAATCTGTAGCTAGGCTTCTGTTATTATTGATGGTAATGTTGTATGGAAGGATCCCCAGATGGTGTTAAACATAGTCTTATGAGCTCCTTTTCTGGTGTGTAAGCAAATGCTCAGTTTACGGAAGACCTGCTGTCTGAGTTGGTCTCTCTCTTCATTATGCAGTGATCTTTGAGCAAAAGATGTAACAAATTGTGGATGGTCTTTTCTCATTCTCGTAGCTGATGATATCTCATAGGGCAGAGTATTTTTGGAGCAAGCAGAACTGGAGGGTTGAATTTCTGAAGGAGAAACTTTGCTTCAGGATGCTTGTGGTGGCCTTCCTTCCAAGAGGAATGTCTGATATGTCCAGATAACTCAAGCTATCTAGCCTTCTGACTTTTCTACCATTGAGATGCCAATGCCAGAGACCCTTCCCTTCCTGTGTATTGGGGGAGAATGCTGAAGCAAAAGCCAGATTACACATATTTTCTTCAATGGATCCATTAGATTGTGTGCAGTTGTACAGATGAATTGGTTTAAAACAACAACAAAGCTTCTGGTGCTCCAGAGGTGTAATCAGAGCATCAAAGGGTCTCCTTGCAGATGGTATGAGTGACGTCAGGGATGGCAGGGCTTCTCTGTCACAGCTCTTTGTGCTTCCTGGCTTGTAGGTTGGTCCTGTTTGTCATTCTTGTGGGTTCTAGCAAGGTAGGTAAGATGTAGATAGCTAGGAAGAAATACTAGCTTAATGGAGAAGAGACTCATTTAGAGTAAAGAGAGGAACTGGGCTTGTACTCTCAGGCCGTAGAGAGCCTCAAACCTAGATGTCCTTTTCTGAAGTGAATATTTTAATCAGTATTTTTTTGTTTGAAAAACATGTGGTTTACAATGTATCCACCTTTGTCTCTCCTCAAAGGAGCCAACGTGAAGACAGAGACTCCAAAGAACCTTTGGTTAAGATAAGGAGGTGCACAATGACTTCTGGGCTGGGTGGGAGGGACACCCAAGTCACAGTTTTAGAGACATGCAGAAATCAGCCACTTGACATAGACATTTGAAGTCTCTGTTATAGTTGGCTTTTCATAGAATCATAGAATGGTTTGGGTGGGAAGGGACCTTAAAGATCACCCGGTTTCAATCCCCCTGTCCCCTTTCACTAGAAAGAAGATTTTTAATCCTTTGGTGTTGTGGAAACACTTGAGCTTTCAACATCCTGTGCAGAGGCAAGTGCGTTAAGAACAGTTTTGAGGGTAGCATTAATTGTGCTGACAAGCACATAGAAATGCACTCAAACATAGGATAGATTTGGGTTTCTGCCTTTTTGTGTAGTAGGTGAGACTGTTGCTGTAGATCTTAGAGTCACATGCAAGAAGTTTTCTGTGTCTCCATTGCCTGTATTTTCACATTTTCTTTCAGGGCATAAATACTCAGGACATCACTGCAACTGATGCACAGAGCCCCTGCTGCGAAGTGCCTTGCGCTGCTAATGAGACCCTGTGTGATCTCTTATTGCTGGAGGGGCTGCCAGATGCCACTAGGAAGAGTCCCAGAGAACTGGTGATGAACATAAGGCTTGTGAGAGGCAGTTCACTAAGAGCAGTAGCTCCACAAGAAACTTTAGGTTTAGCAGTCACTGCCTTCCAGATGGACAATACCTCTGTGAGCAGATGAGGCCTTCAAGGTGGAGATGAGGGGAAGGGAGGAGAAAATTCTGCAAGCTGCTGAGACAATGAAAAGCCCATTATTAAACTCATAAAATGATTGAAAGAATGGTGAGAGTCCTCCTGCCTAAAAACATGACAAATGTTTTCTTCCTTGCTTCTTGGGAGAATTCCTGCTCTGCTGCATCCTGATATTTTTTTTCTCCTCAGGGGATGGCAGTCATCCTGCAAATATGTTCTGTTTCTCGTGCTACCAGAGGGACTGATTTTATCTGCTGAAATCCTTGGGAAAGCTCCTATGGCCTCTCATCAGTACAGGATCAACTCCTGAAAATGGTATTCTGAAGTAGAAGTCTGGTTGGTGTCTTCCTAACTAGCTAGGAATGGAGTTTTGCTAGGCTGAGCACAAGTTATCTGGAAGCCAAAGGATTTACCTGGGCTGTCATTCCTGATGTTGGGAATGAGAACATAGATGGGTTTTGGGTATTTCATTTTATGTGGGAGAATTTTACCAGCAGCAAGGACTGTCTCTGTTGTCCCAGGAGAGTCAGCCATAGGTGAGTAGAAGAGGACTGCATACCATAAAACCCTCTGTGACTGAGGGGAAACTGTTTTCCCAGGGAGACTTGCAGTCAGTTTTGCCTCTGGCACGGTAAGATGGGGAGAAATAAGCAGAAGGCTGCTCTGTGGACTCCAGGCCCTTAGGAGCCTTCAGGGTCCCCCTTTGTCGCAGCACTGTGCAGAATCCAGCCCTGTCCGTGAATGAGGAGGACAGCACAGTGCAGCTCAGGGATGCCATGTGTCAGTGTGCCAGGCCGTGTCAATCAGCCTGGCCAACAGCTCATTGATGCAACAGGTGTTGATAAATAATATGCAGCTGGTCACTACTTTTATCTGATCACTACTTTAGTGTGCTGAACTCTGGAGCCTTCTCTGTTTCGTGTTGGATTATGACTTTATGAAACCCACTGCACAATGGTGCAGGCCAACAGCATGTGTCCAGATGGGCAAATTTGCAGGTATCTCAGGACCTTTGAAGTGAGATGGTACCAGATGAAGGAGGTCCTGGGCCTCCGTTTCCTGGGCTGGCAGATAACACCTCCCAAAAAGGGTGTCTACCGATGTTTATTTATATACTGTTATCTCGACTGTATAAAGCCCTTCATAGGGACTGTACAGGCCTGAAAGGTGCAGGGAGAAAGACAGTCAGTTCTGAGGTTTGCCCAGCAGGACTAGGAGATAGTGTTGGAAAGAGAATTTGCCTCACTGGCACATCTGGTGCCTGACAAAACCCTGACTAGCTGATTTAGCATTTTACAATATGAAAGTTTCCACTGTGTTGGCCTATTTGGAGAAGCTCTGGGAAGAGGGACAGGATTCAGTCTCTTCCTTTGTAACCGTGTAAATTGTGGGCAAAGAGAAGTGCCTGCAAAGTCTGTTCTGTTCACTATGGGCTTGTCCTCCCGCTGTGTTGTGACAGCCTGGCTTGGAGACAGATTTTGGTTTTATTACAAAGAGTCTGAAATTTTCTTTAAGAGGCTGGAATATAGTTCCTCACTGAAGCAATTCAAAGCTTCCAGCTGGAAAAAAATATGTCCAAGGCTATGCTTTGCTGCAGACCTTTCTCCTTCTGTCCCTGCCTTTTCAGTCACAAGTGCACATGGGTTTGCAAGTTCTGTCTATGGTCTAACTCAGAGAGCTGTCTGAAATGGTTTGCCTTGCTCCCTTCAGCAGAAACTAAATAAAATACATGATTGTCTGCTGCCCTATTGTAAAATTTTCACATCAGCTGTGATTTTACTGTGATTCACTCTGTGCTAAGAACTGTGGCTAGTTACAGAACACCTGAGTGAGTGGATGTCAAGTGCCCATTACTCACCAAACTTGAACACTTCTCTCCATTTCTTCTTTAGCTGATTTGAAAATAAAAGAAAGTCTGTCTGATTTCTGGAGCAGCAGTTAGCAGAAATGAACGGTGAAAACATTGATCTCCAGTACAGAGCAAGCCTTCATGCTCTTATCCCTCCTCTTGTGGCAAGACATGCATTTCCTGGACTTGCTGAGCCACTCAGATGAGCAGAGACAGGCAGTATTTAACCCAACATGGGCCTTGCTTTCAGAACAGATTCATTTTGTTGATGGTGCTCTACTCACTCACATCACTACAGAAACCTTCAGCATTTTGACTGTTTAGGTCTGCGGTATCTTCTTGCTGAGGCTCTGAGAGGGCTTGGGCAGTACAAGGGCTGTCTGTGGCCCCAGAAGCGCTGGACTGTGGCTAACGTGTCCTTTTTGGCAGAGACAAAAGGTGCCAAGGTTCCTAGGGGCTCTGTTGGAGGGGCTCCACTTGTGCAGGTGAGCACTGTCGTCCCCTGAAAACACCGCTAAGGAGAGATGATGAAAACATCTCCTGTGTCCATCTTGACTGATCCAGAGAGCTGCCGTGTTTCCCTAGGTGTGGAGCCACCCCAAAGTCCCTGCTTCTGTTTCCCGCGCACACTGGATAGGATGGATTAGAGACAAGCGAAAATCGCTCTGAGTTCCCTCTTGTGCATTCAGTCCCATGCTCAGGCACAACTCAAATCTGTGCCAAGAGGCAATTCAGGTTAGGAAAGGGATATGCCATTTTTCTCTACCTCTGCTTCTTGTCACATTTTGTTAAACGCGGTCATGTAGCATGTAATGAAGACATCTGTTCGTTTTGTAGGAAACTGTGAAAAAGTGCGCGCATTTGCCTTGTGCCATCTGTTGCCATTCTGATAAACAGTTGAAAGCTCTGGCAAACACAAACAAAAACAGTGTGCTTTGGTGCTATAACTGCACTATTTTCTTTCTTGGTGCTCTCTGTTTGAACCTCCCCTTGTGATGCATCAAATATTTGGGGCTCTGGTCTGCTGCAAGGGGATCTGATGCTTAACAAACGCTGCAGTCCTGCTTCTGTCCGTGTCCCTCCCCTGAACTTGAGACAGTGAGGAGAAGCAGGAGTTCCTGAGCTGCTGGAATGATGTGAAATGCTGTCTGTGCCACCTGGACGGCTCAACTTTCTCCCCTCCAGATTTTGTGCCTCTGAGTGGAAACTTGGCTGAATCAAGGAAATTATTCGGGAATATACTACTGATCAGGAGGGATTTAGATGTATTATACAGGATTATTATTTTTCCAGAAGTCTGTCTTGTGAGCAAAGGTTCTGTGTTACAGAATGTGTTGAAAATAAGTAGCTTATATTGGATTTCTGTGATGATGAAGAACTATTACTGTATGGAAAGACAGAATAAAAGGGCACTTTTTGTGAGGCTAATGCTGTCAGAGAAACACAAATAACACAGTGCTGGAGAGGAGGGTATGGTGGCCAGCTAAAAGCAGACAGTGGAGAAAGAACACATGCAAACTTTTGATTGTGGCTTTCAACGCAAGACCATATAGAAGATCCCAAATATTACTAATTAAACATTTTTTTTTTTAAGACCAGAAATACTTGTGCAGGAGTTTTAGCACGTGTTACTTTGCATTTACCAGATCAAATCTACAGAAATAGTTTCTGTCAAGTGGAAAAAAGACCTCTTTTAACTCTTTCTGCTACATTGTTACTAAATATAGTGTTTTCTAGTGACAGTGCATTTTTGCTGGCATATATAGGCTGTGCCAGTTAACAGCTAAATTACCTTTTGTAGATTTCTGCCTGAGTTGCACATAAAGTGAGCTACATTGCAGGTTAAAAATAAAATTTACTGTTCTAAGAATTATTAAAATTCATGTCTTATAAAGTACTTTAAGTAAAGAAGATGAATGCAGAATGTCTAAGCTTATATTGCAGTCTCGAGACTGCTCTGCCATGGAAAACAGTATGAATACACAGTGGTAAAAATAAAAAGAAGCTAGGAAAAGATCACAGGAGAAATACCAGGTTCTCTTTTGAGACAAGCCACGGATATGTGAAATTAAGAAGTGCTCTAATGCATACTGACAGGGAGCAGAGGCACAGCTCACATTGCAACCACAGCTGGTTATTTTTAGGCTGGTTTCCTTAGGAGGGCAGGCTTATGAGCACGGGGATGTTTGTGTGTGCATATGCATGCACCTGCCTGTGCCCTGTCATGGCTTCTAAATCTGCTGGTCTCCTGTAGCTGTTTGACAGAGATGGTTATTTGCATCCTGATGGTTTCCTGAGAGTGGATGGCGAGAGAAGGTCAGCTCCATCTCTTGTAAGATGGGAAGGGATTCACATGGGTAAAGACCAGAATAACACCCCAGATGTAGGAAAACCTTGAGAGGGAAGGTCTAGCACCTTGTTAGGCACAGGAGAATCTGTCTGCAGGGCACCAAGTCACAGGAAAACAGGTTTCAACAGTTCCACTGCTTATGGAACAACTTTTGAGGAGGTGGGACTTCTGGCAAAAACTTCTTTTTGGCAACTTCAGCAGACTCTCCTCCTCTGTGGACCAGACAGGGAAGAGCATGAAGCACAGACTCAGCAGGGGGTTACAGCAGCTCTTGGGAATAGAGCTGCCAGGGGCTGCAATTTCTATTTCTGAGAAGATGTTGTAACCTTTTAAATTTAACTTCACAGGGTTAGTGTAGTGTAAGTATATGAGAAAATGCTGAACTTTCATTCTGACAAACATTTTGACAGTCAAAATGCCATTGAAATAATTTTCTTCAGAATTTTTTTCTGTAGAATTTTATGTTCCTCCAAAAGGTTAACTTCTATAAAACAACATACGTTTTTTGTTAAAAAAAAAAAAAAGCACCTTGTCAGAAAGAGTTTATTGCTTGGAGTCTAACCAATTTCAGTATCAAATGATAAATCAATCTGTACAATTACAGCTCTAATGGGGATTAGGTCACAGTAAAGCTTATGAGTACTCAAGACTTAATTAGCTCACTGAAATCAGTGTGACTCTACATTGACTCGGTAAGGCTTGAATCAGACTCTGAAAGCTTGATGAGCAGAAGGACTCAGTGCTGTGGTGCCTAAATTTCAATGATTTCTCCCCAGCTGGGGCTCACTGTCATCACTCTCTCCTGGAATCTGGGGAGGATCAGCTGCTGTTCTCTCAAAGTGGTGATCAGATGTGTTATTCACTTCTGTTTCCTCCTTCCCCCATCCCCCATTTTGTAACAGTCACAGAACCTTGGTCTGAGATATTACTCAAGTCTTCTCTTTACCTGGGGGATGGAGAACCCTCATTTCCAGCTTGAACTCCACTAGGTTTGGAGATTCTTCTAAGACAGGAGGTACTGGGCTCCTTTTCTTAGAGCTCTTTGTTTTTCATGGGGGAATTGCCATAGAGAGACTTGTGGCCAGGGTACTTGTAGGACTGAACATTTTTTTTAGACTCCTCGACAAACTGATTTGCAATACCTTTATGTGAGGTAGGAGCTCCTGGCTTTGGCTGAATTCCAGCCTTGTCCTCTCTCTCCTGTCATGATCCTACTTGAAGGACCAAGTAAGGGTACGTGAAGTTTCTGTGCTTCCAGCTGGGTCCAAGAGACTTTATTCTTTCTTGTTGTTTGACCTTGTCTGTGGACAGATGGCCCTGCTGCATGTCTGCACATTTAGATGAAGGAGATATGAGTTGCAAGCTGTGTTGCTGTATTTTTGTAACTGAGCTTTGATAAGAGATTCTTCGATAAGACACAGAAGAAGTTCAGCCTCTGGGAAAGAAGAGGAATTCAAATCCTGTCTTCCCGCATTCCAGCCAAACACATTTATCACTAGGCTAGAAGTTAAAACTGGAGGGCTTGGACCTTCATATTTTGGTCAGGGCCTGGTACAGGTCTGTTTTTTATTTATCAAATTTATTATTTATCAAATGCCTTCTTAATTGAAGAATTCTGTCATACAATTAAAAACCCTATAAATAAATTCACAAGTTGATTTTTACACCATTGCCTAACTGGGTTTTTATTTGCCCCCTTTTTTTTGTGTCCCTGTCCACATGTGTGGGACTATCTGGTTTTGTTCAGTGCCTTTTCAAGCCCTCTTCTGATGTGTTGTGTGCTGCTTTCAATCTCTGTCTGAGAAACACAGCTGGAGGAGCACTGGGCTCTACAGGTGCGAGTTAGGTTGGGGAACATCTGGTTTGTGAACCATAGAAGGGCAAATGAGATGGTGTCAACCTGCTCCACAACATGAAGACTTGGACAGTTCCAATAATGCTCCAAATTGCTAACTTTATATCCCTAAAGTTAAGCTAACTTTATTATCACCATATCTATAGCCACTTTGGGTCTTGAGGTGCCCAAGGGTTAAGTTGCAGCACTCTGGGAGTGCTAACCTAAACTATTTTTTTAAAAATAAAAATGACAGCTAGAGGCTTTAAACAAGAACAAGCTTCTAATCATGTTGGCAGTGAGGGAGAATCACTACCTTGAAGTGATGACTGTCTTGCTAAGGAGCAAATGAAAGAAGAATGAGTACAGGGAGTGAGGTGAAGTAATGGTTCATTTATCAGCAGAGATGGGATTCTTGAGGCCCCTGCCTTGTGCTCCTGCCTGTACTCCCAAAGGGCATTTTACTTCTGGATCAATGTCTAGATGTGCTGGTAACTGCTGTTTGTCTCTGGGATCAAGTGAGGTTCTCAGATGAGTTTACCCCATTTATAACTTGCTGTTAATCATACAGCAACTCTAGAGGAATGGTCAGTATTTGAGTGACCATGTAAACAGGATCATTTTTCTCCTCATCTCTTTATTGTGTCTTATGTTGTTGGTGAGGAGATATTTGTCTTCTTGTCTCTGCCTTATGTATGAGAGGACATATCTATAGAAATAACCATCTGTCCCCTTATTAAAGACCTTGAGGCACAGATTGCTTACAAAAACGGGCACTGCAAGTAAGACAAGGTCATCATCTAAGATAGTGGGATCACTTATGATTTCCCAATCCAGTCAGTACTCAGACAAAGAGTTTACGGGTGATTACAGCTGACTTTGAACTCCTATTCAAAGAGGATAATCTTCATTTTTTTTCTTTCACCTATATTTGTATTTCCTTATTTTGCCCATATAATTAGTGAAGCCTCGGTGTGTTTTGATCCTTGAGTGTGTTTTGATCCTTGGTGAATTATGTTTATTTATTGTAGAAAGAGAATTCTTGTACATTCTGAGGAAATATATTTTACTCCACGTAAGAACAAAAAAGTAGGCTGCTTACTTATCTCCCGATTCTGGCTAAGGTGGTCACACCCCAGGTTAGGAAAACAAAATGCATGTTGGCTGTATTCATGTCTTTGTTGGAATGGAAGGGGGGCACGTGGGATATGATCTCTGCCATTTGTGAAAGTGAAACCTTTTGAGATGGTGGTAGTAGAGGGCAGGAGCTCAGGGCACTTTGAGACCAGCAGCTCAGGCAGTTCTGTCCACCTCACAGCCTGTTTATCGAGTCTGTACTTCATCAATTTGTCCAGGAAGATGTTATGGCAGACAAGTTAAGGCAAAAGCCTTAGTGAAGTCAAAATAAACCACATCCACTGCTCTTCCCTCATCCATCAAACCTGTCATCTCATTGCAAAAGGCTATCAGGTTGGTCAGGCATGATTTACCCTTAAATCCATGCTGACTACTCCAAATCACCCTCTTGTCCTTCATATACTTGGAAATGGTTTCCAGGAGGATTTGCTCCAGGGATCAGGGAAGACTGATGGGCCTGTAGTTGCCTGGAACCTCTTCCTTGCCTTCCTTGAAAGCAGGAGCAACGTTTCCTTCCACCCAGTCTACAAGAGCCTCCCATCTTCCCATGATTACTGAGAGTGTCCTCGTAGTGACATTGGCCCCCAGCATTCAGGGATGCATCCCTTTAAGTCCCAAGGACTTTTTTGTCCAGTTTGTTTGAATGTTCCCTGAATTGATCATCCTCTATAGTGGGTAAGTCTTGCTCCAGACTTTCCTACTGGCCTCAGGGGTTTCCTCAAGACCAAGACCCAAGCAAAGAAGGCATCAATTGTCCCAGGCTGGGATTCCATGTTCCTGCTGCTGGGATCCTGTGTTCCCACCTATGTGAGCTGTGTCTGTGTTCCTGACAGGAAATAGAGTGGAGCTTGGTTCTGTACCTTAAAAGAAGGTGTTAAACTGCAGGAAAATAGGTCATGCTCTTTTGATCTTTTTTTTTTTTTTTTTTTGGTAAATGTGAACTCTTTTATGTTGTGTTGCTGACACTTGTGAGCACAAGTGACAGAAGACCAAAATGTCTCTTAGCCTAGTTATGTCTTACATCCAGAAGAGCAGCTATTAACACAAAAGAAAAACAGGACCCCCCATGGCCTGTCTTTTGCATTCAGTTATTCATCCCGGCAAACAATATGGGAAAGTTCTACCAGGTAACTTTGTTTCTGAGGCAACAAATCACAGCAAGCAGATTGATCGTGAGTTAGCGACTGGGGAGAGAGGGGGGGAGAAAAACAACACCCTTCAGCTATAATGTTTTCTGAAGTTAACATGTCGCATAGGAGGTGCAAATGATATGAGGTCTGAGGGCTGCCGAATTTCCAAATGCCTTCCTGCAATATCTTGGTCTGGCAATTAATCAATTTTCTGTGCCTTTCAGAGTTTTCCTCTGAACAATGTTCTTCCTCTGAAGCTCATTAGCCATCAAAACCTGTCATGTCTACACATGTTTTTCTTGCACCTCATTAAGAGATTATTGATTGTTGGCTTCTGCCTCTTTCAGAATTTGCTTCAGAAAATTAATTTCAACCACGAGTGCAATTCAACTGAATGCTTTCGCCAATGCTTGATCATGACTTCCTTTGTTTAAAACAATTTAAAACTTTTTGTCATGTTTATTTCGTCCCCTGCAAAATACAAATCATCTTCAGCTGAAGCAAAAAACGGAGAAAATGTACCTTGATAAAAATGTATGATATTGTCTTAAGATAGATTGAAGCCTGAAGCAGTTTCAGAAATGCAAGAAAACTTCATAATTGCTATTGATCCATTTGTAACAAGTGTATCTTGTGGCCACCAGATTTTTCTTTCTATATGAGGTTTGTCAATATAGTCATTCCATTGAGGGAGGAACATAGGCCAAGCAATTAACATTTTTGGGGGGGGGATTGCTTTGGTAATTAGGGCCAATTTTTCACTGGTAGGTTATTAATTATTCAGGTCTCATGGGGTTTTTTTTAATAGGAAACATTGGCAAGTTCTTTCTGCACTCATGAACAAACTTCTCCTGAGTCATCAGCCAGTGAAGGCAGTCCGACACTCTTTTGTTCAGGAGGAAGGAATGAGAAAAAAGGCCTTTTACCTGTAACATTTCCTGGATGTTACATCCATTCTGGCTAGAGCAAAAGGACAGGCTCATCTTTTAAATCTGCTGGGTCAGGCAAAGCAACAGCCCACATTTTACAGGGAAACAGCTGAAGCAGAGAGAGATGAAGGACCAGATTTGCCCAAGGTTTTTAGCTGCTCTTGGAGGCTAATGAGAGTCTCAGAAGGGCCCTCATAATGGGAGGCATCAAGTTGCTGTTGTTCCCATGCTGAAATCAAGCAGAAGTGGGGTATCAAACCTTTCTGTGTACTTTTGGCACTGCAGTGAGATGATTACAGCAGCTCATCCTGGAAGATGTAGCACTGAGGGTCTTCTTTCCAAGAGGCTCTCTTGAGTGACAAAGCTGTGTTAAGAAGTGTTCCTTGTTTACCCAGCCTCAAGGCTGTCTATGTGTTCCTGCCTCCTGCTTTTATCACACAGGTTTCACAGACTCCTTCAGTCATGTCAAAATGGTTTGTTTTGACAACAGTGCAAAATGGACAGATGAACCAGTATGAATCAAAATCAACCCAAAAGAACTGTGCTGTACAGCTAGACAGCAGTGGTTTCTGGAAGAGAATCATAGGATCACTGAGGCTGGAAGGGACCTCTGGAAATTGTCTTGTTCAAGACCCTTGCACAGAGCTGTTTCAGTTAGAGGAGTTTTCTCAGTGCTATATCCGCTCAGGTTTAAATACCTTAAAGAATGGAGACTCCACAACTATGCTCTTCAACCAGTTCTCACATTCAGCTCCCCCTTGCAACTAATTCTGGGGTTTTGGGGAGTTTCTTGTGTTTCATTTTGTGCCTGTTGCCTCTTTACTAGGCACCACTGAGGTTTATCAGTCATCTCTAGTCTTCCTTGACAGGTATTTATACACATTGACAAGATTCTCCTTTCTCCCGAGTCTTTTTTTTTTTGTCTAGGCTAAGCAATCTTGGCTTTCTCAACCTCACCTCAAATGTGGGTAAGCAGTAGTGACATTTGAATCTGGCTTCACTGTCAAGAGTAAGCTTGTGAAAAGTCACTCTAAGGTTATCTGATAACTGGAGCTTCTGGTTTCCCAGAGCATTCTGCTCAAGCCTTGCTGGTAGTTTTTGACCTTTGATGCCTCTAGGTAGAAAGACTAAGAGTGGACCTGGCTTGTTGGGCCTTCTGATCTTTGAATCCTCCGATGGAGAAGCTTTCCTCTCCATGATGTTGGTTGAGGTACACTCCATGCTTTCTGTGGTTTCCTCCTCCCAGCCTCCCACAGTTAATGATACCCCTCCACTGCCTTGGCAAGAATGGCTGGGTTGACCCATCTGTCTCCCTTAACTAATTAGGGATTGGTTTGGTGTGATTCAGACTTTCAGTTTATTTTAAACGAGGCAGGTTAACCTGCAATCTGTGGTCTCCCATTATACACCGAAAAACAACATTTTCAATTTCAAGTAAACAATACAAATCCAAATTCAACCACCAGTAATAAGAAAACAAAACCTGCAGATGCGTTTGCTCTGGTAATTGTTCTGATTGTCATAGGAGAGGCATTTAAATGGCTTTCCATTAGGGAATATGTTACCTATATAAAGACATTTAAAATGAAAATAAACTTTGAAAAAATAGCGTGGGCAAATGTTTTGTTTCATGGAGCAGACGGATTTTGTATTCTAACCCCTTGCACCACGAGCTTCTCCCACTAATTCCTGCACACAAACCTCTTTTCATGTGGCTCGATACTCAGGGAGTCACAGCCCGTTGCCTAATCCTGGGTACATTTGGCCGAGGATAACAAAATTTCTGTTGTGGTCCCATTGTGGTCTTTTACTTGACAGAGTGCTCTCCAAGCAGCATCAGTAGCCACCAGCTGCTCCCTCCTGTTGGTTCTTTCTGGCTATCCTGGCTCCTGCTCAGCTCATACCAGTGCACTTAATCAGATTACCACCTGTCACTTCTCCATTTCTGGGCTGCAGAAGCCAGCAGGACACAGCCAAGTTCAATCTCAGTCTTGCTGCAGCCAATGGCAAAGCTACCATCAACCTCAGGGAGATTAGACATTCCCTCGGTATTCCATGAGATGCTATAAAATTATGGAAATCCCTGTCTGTAAGGGGCTGGATAGGCAGTACCCTCTGCCACACGGAAAGTCAGTTTGGACTCTCTCAGAGGCCTTGAAGGATGACAATGACTGGATTTTTAATGCTACTGAATTGAGTGAAACACGTGGATAAGGGCTGTGGGTGAAATTCCCCTTCCTTGTACAAGTGCCAGGCTTGAAAAGCGTTCAGGATGCACACTTCTTACTGCAGCTGGGGGGATTCTGGTGCCAAAAATACCTGTATGGACCAAGGCCACTGCTAACAATTTTGTGCAGAATAAAATAGGTTTTGTGTCTGTGGGCAAGTTGGATGTAAAGTACCTACTGCTATGACCATGAACAGCCATAGACCAAGGTGTTCTGCCTTGAGAGCTCTGTTCCCAAGTCCAGGCACCACTCTCTAAGCTCTTCAGAAGGTGTTGAGTTTTGTCTTAAAAGCAGCTGAACTTATTCTGCTCTGCTGTTCTCACTGACAGGCTGTTTCAGACCCTAATTGCTGTGGTGATTAGGAAACCTCTTAATTTCCAACCTAAATGTATTCATGGCCAATTTATATTCATTTGTTCTGGTGCCAGTATTGGCCATTAAGTCAAATAGTTCTTTTGTCTTCTGGTGTTTATCCTCAAGATAGATTTGTAGAGAGCAGTCTTCCCCCTTTCACCAGCTATTTTGCTAGTCTCCTCTTGTAAAAACTGGTTCTTCATCCTGACTGATCTCTCTTCTCCAATTTGAAGTTAGCTGTAGTCACATAGACAGAAAACCAGAAATCTTTTCTACCTTTATTGGTTATATCTTAACTAAGTGCATTTACTGTATGGATTAATTGGCCAAGCGTTACCATTCTCCCCATGTATCCTGTTTTTCATATTTCTCTGTGTAGAAGATAGCTGAATAATCTGGTTCCATCATTAGGAAGATCCGTGAAGGACACCAGCCGTATGTCCTGCTGTAGTTAAACGGCTGTATTCCATTTGTGTTGGACTATGGATAATGCTGAGACTTTGCTCTAGGCTGTTTTTTCTCATGTGGTGTTCTTGATCTCTCCCTCCTGTCTCCTCTCCTATTTTTTTTGGCAGGGGGAAACCCTTAAGAGGGTAGTCCATGGGGTGGTGTGTAAGATCAAGCCCTGCCTTTCTTCCTGAGTTTTCTTCTCGTCTGCCAGCACAGTTGTGTTCAGCTGGAGGATCATACTGAGTATTTCCAGCTGCTCAGACATCTCTGCTTTTCAGAAGTCTGAATTTCTTCTTTGCTGGCACAGATTTAAATGTCTTTCATTAGGCCTTGGTCTTCATCACACAAAATATCAGCAGTACATTCAGTTTTCATGATGAAGAGTGATCCTACTGGGAGAACATCAGTGAACTTCTGAGCTAAAACTGGTAAGCTTTGAGGGTTTTGTTCACTGGTGTTGGCAAGACTCTGGAACAGTTCCCTGCAGGTCTAATTATTTTTACTAGACAAACTCCCATTGCAATGAATGGGAAGTTTGGACTGTACCGTGATTTCAATGGACTTTATGTTGCAAGACTGTCATGTTAAAATAACACAACGTGCCATGAGAAGGGACTGCACTAGGAGAGGAACATGCTTTCTGATGTGCCTCGTGTAATGATCTAGCAACAGTTCAAGGTCACATTTCGACTCTGTATATTGTTTTAATTTGCAGCGTCTTGGCAGTGCAAGCAGTCACATTTGTTAGTGTTTGAAAAGAACAAGGGAAATTAAATATGCAAGAGCATTAGAGTACATTTCAGCATTTGACATAAAACCACAAAATTAAAGCAATCCAGACATGCGCCTGCTTCTCTGCTTGTTTGCATCAACATACCCTCAGCTTCAGCTCTGTGACACCTACCACTTTGAAGGGACAGTTCTGTGAGTTTGTGATGATTAAGAGCAATTTAGAAGTGATACAAGAATGAACTGTGGTGACAGTCTTATGCTTCAAACTTGTTTCTTCTATTTTCTTTTTTTTTTTCTTTCAAAATCCTCCCTAGCATCAGGGTAGGACCGGCTTTATTCACAGAGCCTGACTTACAGGAGGTCCTTGTGTCTGCTGTGTTCAGGGTTAACATGGTATAGACTAGGAGAGAACTTATTCTTGGTTCTGACAGTGGTTTTTCTGGATTAGCCTTGAGTTCCTCCACAGTTTCTTTTTTTCCTGTGCTTTTAGATGTGGTAGGGGTGTGTGGGAGTGGGTTGTTCCCAAAATATTGCCTGCCATTTGGTAGCTCGTGTAACAGTTGGTATGTTTGTGTCACAAGCACTCCAGCTTCCTTACGTATTCCCGAACCTTATGTATTCCTGGACCTCATCCTCGGAAAGGTCTTTTTTCCTCATCCTGCCAAAATGTAGGATGAGTTAGGGTTGTTTGTGTTTTCTGAGAGCTGATACTGAAGGGAATTTCAATTTCTGTGCTGCTGACTTTTTGTTGAAACCTCCTACATTTCTGTGTTCACAAAGAACTTCTTTGTGAATTCATTCAACTCAAAATGTTTTTCGCCTCAAAAACTTAGTGAAGAAGATGTTTAACCAGCTCTCCAATGTGTTCTTCTTGGAGCCAGTACAAGAAAACCTCTTCCTATCCCTCATTCATATTCTTGGAGCTGGTACACTCCCTCCTGATAAATTAGTCCTGAAGTGTTCTCCTGTTGCATGTGCTACACCTGAGCTGTGGGTCAAGGAGGACGTTTGATCTTCAGAGCTCAAATCTGCTCTGTCTCATCTGCTGTTAACGAAGGCTGGAGTGTCTTGGAGTTGAGCTTTGAGAAAGAAGCATAAGTAAAACACTGCAAGTCAGAGCTGACCACAACATCTTTTTCTGCTTTAAACTCCCAATTTAGAGAAATAGGCAGAATAGTACTCCCTTTCTTTCTGCCTGACTCTGTCCTATCTGTTTGGATTGCAGGATCTTTGGATCTCTTCTTCTTCTTGTACACAGACTGGCATCATGGGAACACAAAAATTTCCAGATGGCCCAGACGTGATGGCAATAAAATATTGAATGGTGATGGTAGGGAGATTGTTTGTTAAAGTCAGAGCCCTTAGACTACAGTTTGATCCAGGCAGTAGAGATGCAACTGGCCATTATCGTTCAGATACAATGTTGGCAGTCCCAGCACTACATGCCCCAATTCTAATGATTGGTGAAAGATTTATAAACAGAATAACAAAACACAAGACCTTGGAGGTTGTATCAGGGGAGTACTTTGGAGAAGTAAAAAGTTACTCTATGCTTTTTTTCTGTGGGCACCCTCCAGTTATTGTTATGAAGCTGAGATTATTGGCTCAATAATTAATTCATTAATTTACAAATAAAGTAATAATTAATTCATTGATTTACAAAATGCATCAGGGTGCATTTTTTAATGTGAGAAAATGCTACCTTATATCTTTCAGATTACTTATGTGCTAAGTGCACAAAGTTAAGGTAGTTTCACTTTGGTCTGTCAGTCAATAACTTCAATGAGCAGAGGTTGTGGAGAGGAGAAAGAGAACTAAAAGAAAATTTCCTACTGACTGATCCTCTGCTTAGGAGTTGCACTTACAAAAGCCAAAGGAGAATAGTCTGCTCACAGAGAGAGCATCTAACAGGGCTGTTGACAACCAGGATCGTGAGAAAATAGCAACGGGTTGTTTTAATCAATACAGAAGGAGAGGTAATTGATTTTAGGGATAGCAAGGGGTTACTCAGCCAGTAATTAACCACCCTATCAAAGTTTTCTGGTAAAACCATGGATTATGTTGAACTCAGAGTCCTGGCTCTTTGAGGAGAGTTCAGATCTGGATTTTCCTCTTCCCCAGTGCTCTTTGCTGCTGACATGCTGCCACAGTCAGTGCCCTTTGTTCTTTTTCACAGGCAAAGGGATTTGCTTCTGCTACAGCACCGGCACAGAGGATCTGGGAAGAGCTGCCATGTCAGTGTGTGGTGGGAGACAGAGCCAGAGCTGCCCAGGAAATGCTTCTGCTGAGTCTTTTACCCTGATTTTCTCTACAGTAAAAGGGAGCAGGGGAATTGTGAAGTACTTCAGTCTCCAGTCCTTCAGCAATATTTAAAGGACCCTTGTTGTTAATGGCACCCCTTCTCAAGGCACAAATGTTCAGCGGTGCAATTGTGACTGAGGCAGTTGGTGAAATGAAGCAGGTGTAAATCCTGTTGACAGAGTTTGAGGGTTCTGGAGTGCTCCCTTTATTCCTGTGATTAACCTTCTCTGCAAACACTTGACCATTCAGCTCAGAGTGCAAAATAATTTGTGGGATGTCCTTTCTTTATCATTTCTGCCACTGCCATTTCTGAGTCATTACTGTGTCTAAACAAAGGACTGTATTTAGAAATAATATTTTGTTTCTTAAGGTAATGAGTCCATTCCATTCCACTGATGCTCTGAATGAGATTAATCTGTACTCTACTGGGATCACAGTTTGTGTCTGCTACAGTACTGTGCAGAACCTCAGAAAAGACCAAGACCCTTTCAGACTTTGATAAACCCAGATAATGAGAAAGTTCCTTCCCTGTTTATGGCTGGCTGAACATTTTTGATCAGTCTGTTTTCAGCAAAAAGTATTTTTGCCAAACCGAATATGTATGGGGGAAAAACCTACTGAAGAGGCAGAGAGATGCTCTGCATTTGTGAGAAAGAAAATGTATTTAATCTTGTTTTACAACAAGTGGGCTCAAATATGACAGGACTAAATGAAACACTCAGTACCTCTTAGTAAGTCTGTGACAGAGCTAGGATCTCCATTTTGCTGTTTAAGCCCTAATTCCAGAGTTTTAAGCACAGAATTGTCTTGTTCTTTCTTTATGCATTTAAACACAGATTGATCCTACTATTTCCATGGGCTCTGTGTAATGAGTGAGCAGCCACAAAAATGTTAATTGTATGCCTGCCTTTCCTGTTGCTGATGAGTATCACTCAAGCCTTGTGCCTTAGTTTCTTTAATTATAAGATAAAGTTAATGATGCCACCTCAGTTTTGCATAGTTCCAGAAGTGTTACATGTTGTTACTTCTCTTGCTGAATACTCGGGACCAAGACCTGTGGTTGTTACTTGACACTGTTAAAATCAAAGGATTATTTGCAAGTTAATGCATTACATTTGTGGGGACAAGGCAGTGCCATCTGTGAAGGTCTGTAAGAGCTGTGGTAAGGTCCTGCCCTAGCACAGTTTTTACATGTTTCTTCTGTTGCCTTCAAAGAAATTCTTCTTCTTCATAACGTTTGGCATGTGCTGAAATATCTACATGAATTGGAAGGTAAGAACAGTGGATGTGATGCCAATCTTTTGTTGTGTGCCTTGCAATACTCTCTTTGAGGGTTGCACAAGAAATCGTGGGCATCAACATGCAGATACAAGGAAGATGTGTTTGGAATTCTAATGCTGTTGTTTATGCACAGACAAGTCAAACTGTTCTCAGGGTATTTCAGTATAAAGCATAAAAGTTTCTAATTAAACTTATAAATCAAGAACACATGCACTGAAAATATTCCCTGCTGCTGGATGCAAAGAGTATTTATGTGATGTGCCAAAGACCAAAAGGTGCTGTATAAGATGCAAGTAGCTGTTGCAGATTGCATATTTTAATACTGAAGGCATGCAAGGCAGTCGGTAAAAATAATCTTGTCCATATTGATAAGCCTGGTCACAGACATGTATTTATTTTTACTTTAGAGTGCATGGGTGTGTGTGTCTTTGCCTAATGCAAGGAAGAGAACTCTTTATATCTTGTATCTCTCCTCAATTATTAGGTGTCCCTCTATTGGGGAAAAAAATTGCCATTGAGCTGAAATTCAAAATCACCATTCTCAGTCAAAAAACAGAGAAGGAGTAGTCAGACTAACTTGTCTCAATGTGTATGTAATCCCCAGTTCCTTCCTTGTTTCAGATCAAAATATAGGCTGTCAGGTTTTGTTATGCTGTATTAAAACATTTTATTGTAGGTTGGAGTAAAATCAGTATCATGCGGATGGGACATAAACTTGTTATTTTCTGTTGCTGCTCTGAACTTGAAAAAGAGAGAGTACTGCAAACAGATCTGTCTGAATATCCCTGTGTGCTTCCTTATGGGACCAATCCATGTCCCAGGAGCTAGTGTACAATGCACTCAGAAGGATCAGACTGATATTAAGCATTTGGCGTTGCTGTTGTTTTTCTTTTTTTTTTTTTTTTTTTTTAATGTGTGTGTGTGGGGGGGGTGTTGTTGCTCTTATTGTTTGTGGCTTTTTTGGTGGGGTTTTTTTGAGTTTGGGTTTCTTTTTCCTAAATCAAGAGGGTGTCCTTTGACCTGCTGGTTGGTGGATCCTTTGCTGGGGGTAAACCTGACCCTCAATAATTAGTGCTAGAGAGCTTCATTTGGCCTCCAGCTCTGCGAGGAAAGGTTAAAGTGCTGTGATGCTGTTCAAAATCCATTAACCAAACAGAGTCTTAAGGAGCCTTTGGACTTCCTGACCTTATCCAATCCCTAACAAACAAATTCTCTAAGCTAATCAATGAAACAGAATAACTTTGCAGTCTTTACATCCACCTACTCTTTAGCGGTTCTTATCCAAAGCCCTAACAAGAGTGATGTCCTTGTATTATTAACAAAAAGGCTGATAACTCTCAACTGTGTTTTGCCCATCTTGCCCGGACCCCCTTCTCCCAGATACTGTTTTTAAGATTCCAGGGATATGCAGTTCTGCTAGTAGCACTGCTAGACCTGGCAAACACATCCAGCCTTTTGGAGCCTAAAAGTGCTTGACTGGCCTGGCAGTAGGTGAGGTTTTCACAAGCACAGCTGCAACAACACAAAAACTCTCTGTGAACAGCACATGCCATCTTCCTGCGAGTGCATAAGCAAAAGGCACATGAATTATGTGTAAATACTGATAGGCTTGAAGCCCAAGAGAAGGGATGAATAAGTCGTATCTCTGCCACAGATGCAGACATAATGAAAAATCTCAGGTTTCTTGGGGACACACAGAAGATCCCAGTGGTCTTGGCATTACGAGGAGGCCCATCAAACAGCATTAGCAGAATAATTAAATGTGCAGCTTAAACTTAATTTTCCTGGTAGCATTAAGATGGATTAAACATTATTCATTTGGTGATGTCCTTGCTTCTCAGTATTTTTCACTCCTCTCCCCACCTTGTCATTTTGTTTCAATCAGTAATATTACTGGGTTTAGTTTAGGAAATGCGCCTGAGCAGGATTTGAAAATAGGATTTTCTGAGCAAATCTTCATAACTTACAGCACCTGGGTTCCTATTTTGCATAAGAAAAATACTCCTTCTTTTAATGAAATAGGTTAATTAGGCAAAGCATGAACGTAGTGGCTAAGTGGAGAAAATTTGCTAATCTGTAAATGAAGAGGAGGATCTGTTCTGTAAATTGAACTTTCTGTATTTCTCTGTTTCTTTTTCTGCCTCGTAAACTTGGTGAGACTGTATTGGCACCAGTGTGAAACTGTATGGTGCCAAGTACTTAGATTAGACATAAGGAAAAAATTCTTCACTAGGTGGGTGGTGAGACACTGACATAGGTTTCCCAGAGAAGCTGTGGATGTCCCATCCCTGGGAGCATTCAAGGCAAGACTGGACAGGGCTTGGAGCAGCCTGATCTAGTGGAAGGTGTCCCTGCCCATGGCAGCAGGGGTTGGAATGAGATGATCTTTAAGGTCCCTTCCAACTAAAACCATTCAATGGTTCTATGATAACTATGCTGATTTGTGCTTCTGCTTTATTTTCTGACACATCTTGGTCTGCAGGCAAATCCAGGTCCTGCAAATCGATGCCCAGCTACTGATTGCACATGTGGTGAGAGTTTGACAGACACGTCTGTTAATTGATTATATGAGATCTGTTCTTTTGGACTTGAATTCTAACATTCTGTCCCAAGGATTTGGTGGTGTCTTCAGTCTATCAGGAGGTGAAGCTTTAGAGATCATATTAAAACCTGTATGTTCAGTGACAGAAAGAGTTCAGACTTTGACTTCTGGGCATCTGCATGCTGACGTGATCTTTAATCACGTTATTATGTACTGCCTTTCCACCTGAGTCTCTAGGTAGATTAGCAACTATAAAATCTCTGAAAGAGAACACATTATAGAGTGACCTGAAAAAGATGGTTGTGATTATTTCCATTTTGTGAAATGAATGCTCTGATACAGGGTATGGTGCTGGGGCATCTCTAAGCTAATGTAATAGGCTACCTTTTAATTCCTTTTACATGTCCTTGAAATCTGCCATTAGTCTTTACTGCTCCAGGAATCCCCAAACATATCATTCTCTGACCTACTGAATATAGGCAGCAAAATCTTCTGGAATGTGATAGTCCCAGGATACATGGGAGGACTTTTTTCATCCAGCTTGAAGAAACACATAGACTACTGGGTGAAGTAGGAAAAAAGGAGAAAACAGACGTATTTTTCTGTCCAAATCAACAAAATTCTTAAAGATCATCAGAACAAGAGGGGGTTTTTAACCATGCTACAACATGGAATAGGTGCAGGCTCACAGCTGGGGTCACACAAGGAGGATGGAGTGAATTAGAGGGGATTGTAAAGTCTTCCACATCGGTTTGGTTACAGCAGCCTCTCTCCGGTCACCTGTCCAGGGCACTCGTTCAATACCTCACTTTGTAACTTGAGGGACCATGAACAGGGAAAAGATGAATGCTTGCAAAGGGTGGTGATTGATGCAGGTGTGTGGCTGGACTTGCACGAGTCATGTGAAGTTCTTGGACTGTTTCTGCCTTTGAAACCTTGCTCCTGCAATGACAGCGTGAAAAATGAAAACTTTCCCAGTACCCGTGCCTTTCAATGCTCACAAATGCCATTCACAAGCCTGAGAGTAGTAAGGTAATATGTCTGATTTCAAAGAGATGGACAACTTAATTGGTATATAAATTTAGAGCTAATAATGCATATTTTTTTCGTAATATATTCTGTATATTTTGTGTGTTAGCCGGGTAATTTGTTTCTGCCTTCTACCTTAGGAAGCAGGGGGATGGTGCTATTTATCTTATTTCTTGTGGGAGATTTTTGTAAAACGTTTGCTGGGCTGCTGACTGAGTGCATAACAAAACATTCATTGCAATTTTTACTAACTTGAAGCCATTTTCTTTGAGAAGCACAGGATGCAGAACGTCACTTGAACAGACAAAATACATTTAGTTTGGGATTGCTGTATGAATTTTCCAAAGAGAAGAGCTAATCAAAGACTGATGTTTATGGAATAATAATGTGATTGGAACTGTCTGATTTATTTACTGATGTAAGTGATGTTGAAAATGGGATTTTGAGAAGCAAATTGTCTGTGGGTGAAATTCTGCTTCCACACTTCTGAAGTATAACTTGTATACCAGGTATCATAAGGACTCTGAAGGGGCTTAACAGGTGAAAAACAACTGTATGGCCCATTAGATGAAGAAAATTGTGGTCCTAACAGGAGGGCACAAAGATGTGGGGGTTGATATGAAATTGTGGTTTGAACCCCTCTCCTTCCCTCCAAAACAAAGGCACCACTATGAAACTCATATTCCCTTCCCCAAGTGTCAAATATGTTTCTGTGGTTGTGCCTCCTCATGCATGCACATGTACTCGCATATGTTTATATGTAAATAAAACCAAATTGTTTATCACTAGGAGACTCTCTGCTGTGCCTGCTGAGAGAACAGTTTATCTGTGTGACAAGTACAAGTCACGTCATTTGAAGTGCTGCTGGAACATGCTCATTTTCCTTCAACAAGGAGCAAGGTACAAAAGATGTAAAAATTAGAAGGAAATGTCAGCTTCATGTTTTGCCACGGGGACGACTTTTGATTTTTTTTTTAAGTTAGGAAGTAATCAAATCTTGCCTCCCCAGCATCCCTTGTTCAGCACATGCCCATGAACTTCTGATGGAGGACAGGTTTGTGTCTGACAGAGCTCTGCTTTCCTGCAGTGTGTTTTCTGTCTTGTTGAACAAACAAAAGGTTTTGTTATATTGCCATCACCATTACCATTACCATTGCTATGGCTTTTAACTTCATTTAATGGATTCCCAGTGTCCTCCTCTCTGCAAAGCAGCCTGTCTGTGTCAGCACTGTTAACTATTAAGTTGTTTATTATTTATTATGTGTTAAATGCTGACAATGTGACATGCAAAGGATGTAGGCTGAAAGAGAGGCATTTATGCAGATGTGATTTATGCTTTCTGCAAGCTGTCTTTGTAAGAATTCTGAGCTTTCATATTTGCAAATCTCAGGTTGGTGGGTTTTACAGGCTATTCAGCTAATTCAGTCCCATCTTTCAAACATCTGTCGCCTCTGAAAGTTCTCAGTGTAAAGAGGAAACTGTTATTTATAAGAAGAAGCTGTCAAAGATCAGCTATGTTCAACAATCTAAAGCATCGCTTACGTACATCAGCACTAAACTATGCTCATTTGGATAGCATGAATGACTAATTTTAGCTTAAAATTGGAAGCAATTATGGGTTCAGGAAGAAAAGTAGGGCTGTATGTCATTAGTAATTGATTTCTTTTGTGGAAGAGCTTGAAACGAACATTTAAAAAGAAAAAACATTGTTAAGTGATGTAACCTGTGGCATGCAATACACAGATGTTTCACAGGCTTGTGTGTGTGTGTGCCTCAGGTGGATGGATATTCCTGTTGTCATTCCCCCTCCTCCCTACAGCTCCCTAAAAAATTCTTCTTTCCCACCCTGCGTCTTTCAGCTCCTGTGAAACCCTCAAGCTGATGATAGCTCACACTGGGAACGTTGTGCAACTGGTGTCCAAAGAGGACAGTGGTGCAGGAAGCTGTGAGTCACTTGGTAAGGTGTTGTGGGCAGTTTTCAGTATCTCAAGGTCTTATAAGTAAATAACTGTCCCACCTGCGCATCTTGTGGTGAATTACAGCAGGAGAGTCCAACAGAACAATGACCTGAACGCTGATGAGGGAAACTGAGAAGCTTGAGTACAATGTCTGCAGGGCAAGGACTGACTGTGGCAATGCACTCCTTCTGCTTCTCCCCTTCCCTGCTTCTCGGAGCAGCATGTGGTCTTTCAAGGGAGTGGTCCTTGGCAATCTAGGGAACAGCTACTGGGTCAGGAATCCTGACCTCTCTCAAATGAGTCAGGTCGAAGAAATTGCCCTGCACTTATTTCTTGCTGAAGCTTGCCTTCTGTGGCGAGGAGTCACCAGAATGATCAGACCAGCTGCTGGGACCGAGCTGACATTCTTTCTGCTGCCAGTGCTGTAGCCTTCTTTTCAGAGAATTTAAGGGCTAGGAGAAGGAATGAAGAGTATTGCCCACAGGACTGATGTTATGCAGGATCCCTTCATTGGTTACTAGCTCTAGGAATGCTTTGGGCTAGTAAAATAAAGCATATTTGCCTGAGTGGAGCCAGCAAGTGGGGAGAGGAATGATGAAGTGATTATTGTGTCTGGAAACCAGAATTTCAAGGACTCTGTTGGATGTCTTCTCTGGGAGAAGTTACATTTACATGGTCTTTTGCAAAAAGATGTGATCTGTGAGTCTGGGTTGATGAGTTTAAGCTCAGTGTTGTGCTAATATGATGATGTGGCTTTTGGATTAGTCTAGATCATGTCCAGTTTTTTTGGTGTGGATGAGGTGAGTGAGTATCTGTCTGCACAAAATCACGTCAGCCTGCTGGGTGGGATCCAGTTCCTCAAGCATTATACAATTTGAGGCCTTTTGAGGTGTGTGAGGGTATCCAAGACAGCCAGTGAGGGCCTGGCAGCAACAACACAGGACCTACATCTGACCCAGGCTGCAGCAGCCAAACAGGATTCCTGGGGGCATCTCAGAAGGGCTGAACACCCATGCGAACCACACGCCTGCTTGGCTGTCCACAGGGTTGAGGAGAAGACCTGCAACAAATGCCCAGCTTCTCATATGTCTGCCTGGGAGAGATGGCCTCCCCTCCAAGGCTGAAAAAGGATTTGCTGTCCCTTTTTCTGAGAGAAGTCCATCTAGAAAATGACAGGCCTGCATGTGGCCAGGAAACTTAAAGTCAGAGGTGCTCTGTGGAGTTATAGTTTAAAATACAAATACGTGCAGGGAAGTTGGCTAAAAAAAGAAGGATTTCTAGTTTTCTGAATACTTTGTTATTTGATTTGGCTTCAAAGCTGGCAGGATTGCTAATTTCATGAGCAGCCGAGGGATGAAAAAGTCCTTACTTCAAATCTTGGAGGATATCTGCCAAGTACATCTGCCTTGGGACTAGCACACCTTGCTAGCCAAGACAGCAGAACTGTGAGGAGCCCAGGGTTCACTCAAGAGTCTTTTGTGGATTAGATCAACCTTCGTAAAGACATTTCTTTAACCAAATTTTTTTACTCAGCAAGCCATTTTTGACGACCTTATTTCAGCCAAAAATTTCCAAGAATCTCTGCTTGCAGTCTGAACCACACACAGGAGACATTTGCCATGACTGTTTCTTTCCTTAGGACTCTTTTATGGCAAGAAAAATTACACAAAGATTCAATTTATCTCATTTTTGAAGTTCATAGGTAAGATTTATGAATGCCTCTGACAGGTTGTAGGCTGGTCTCCAATCGTTATACCTCACTTTCCTAAAGACAGAAAAGATCTGTACAAAATTCTTATGGAAGAACAAAATACATGTTTGTATTCAGGCACTAAATAACTTTCTCTGACTACTTTAAAACTTACATTAAAGACTTATTTATATCAAAATTAGCTAGTTTGGTGTCTCAACTTTCTGGCTACCTCATGGTGTCTGCTCTATTTCTGTAGTGTACAGCTTCTGACCATACCTAATCAGTCCAAAATTTCGATCTAGTTTTAAAAAATAATACGTCTCCATATTAAAAAAACCTGCAAAATATTTAATGTAAAAAACCCTACAAGAGAACCTCACTTACTACTGTTTCTTCCCCCCACCCCCCCAGGGACCCCACACCTGAATTGTAGACAATTCTTGTTTTCAGCATTGCTGGATTAAAGAAAAAAACCTCCAATCTCTTCTATTTTGGTTTCCCAAGGGAATGAGACTTTTGATCTTATTCTGCCTGCCTGTCAGTCATTCTCTTAATAACTTCTGAGTCCATGGGCTGGTCTCAGCCACCTTTGACACAGGGTAGCCACCTCTCAGATATTACATTCCTGCACATTTTGTGCAAATCAAGACCTGTGTCAAGGAGAAAGACTTTGTAAGAAATTTATCCCTCCCATGGGTTAGCAGCCACCCAACCAGTCAGCAAGTTGGTGTGGGCCTAGTTCCAGGCTGGCTGTCACAGCTGGCTGTGACATGGGGGACCTGGAAATGTGAATCCACGGTGGATGTGGCAACGTCTGAAATTGTGGGAAGGGGAGAGGGTTAGAATCATGTGGGTTAGAAAACACAGAACCATAGAATTGTTTGTGTTGGAAGGGACCTAAAAACTCATGTCATTCTAGCCCCCTGCCATGGGCAGGGACTCCTCCCACTAGTCCAGGTTGTTCAGCATCCCAGGGAGACTGGGATGAAGGGATACCAAGGAAGGAGACTTTACTATTGCAGGAGGGTGCCTGAAATGGAGATGTTAAAACCAAATCAATAAGGATATATTGCTCAATATTAATAAGGAACCAGGCTCAGAGCAGTGCACAGAGGGGAAGGTGAGATGCATTTACAATTCTGTTTGTGTGTTTTCTATGCCAGCTAACTTGGTGGGTGACAATGAATCATCAGACAACTGATTATTGAGTGTTTGATGATGATCTGTTTAATCTTGGTCCAGAGTGAGTATATTTAATGGCTTGATTTTTCTATTGAATATGTTGTGGCATTGGTTGCATACAGTGCTTTCTAACATCTTATTAACTAAACAAAATCACGGAGTGCTTTTAACAATGAGTGGTTTGTTTGGCTGCATTAATATAAATTCAAATTCTTTTTACTGTCACTGCATACATATGAGCTATCTCTTCAGAAAAAGAGATTGATTCTCTCAGTGAAAAAAATTTAACAGAAACTCCCATTATTCAACATACTCCTCTACGTTAGAAAATTTCTAAATTTCAGCAGCTTTTGCAGTAAATAAATGCAGCTCTTGAAATATTTCATAGTGTGTTAGGAACCTGACTTGCCAGGTTTTCAAATCCTCTGCAGCAATTCAAAGAAACTATTTGGTATTTTGCTTATGTGCTTACACTAAGGTGTTTTGGGAGAGGAGTATTTGCAAGGATTCACTGAAAGAGAGCACCAAGCTGGGTGTCATTTTGGTTTGGAAAATGCTATCATTATGCTCTGTTTATTAATCTGTTTTGTGGTGTGGTGTGTTTTCATCAGGAGGACTCTGTGGGCAGAATAAAATTGAGAGCATGAGACAGATCAACCAGCAACTGCTGTTTGACACGCTCTGTCCACTGGCCTAGTTTATTAAACCTGGAGTGAAACAACTAAAGCACTGGGGATGAATGTGTCTCAGTTTTCCATAAAATGAACTCCTGGGTTTTGCTGGTAGTGGCTGTTGGTTTTCATATGAAATTAGTAGTGTCTCATTAAATGAAAAGCAATTATATGTATTAGCAATAATGATAGAATCATAAAAAAAAAAAAAAAGTCAACCAAAAAAATATCCCCTATGGATGTAATTTTAGAAATGCATTATGCAAGGGTTAATTTGTGAGTGGGGCTTTTTTTTCTTCCCCACGTTTTGAAAGCTTTGCTGTAATTTTGTATGAAATTTGAGATCAGTGAGTCTATAATATCTAATGAATAATTTACTACGCCAACAGTCTTTCTGTGGAAGAATACTAAATTAATTAAGGCCTGGAGGAATTTCCATGTGTTTAAGCCACATTATATCTTCAAGGTTTTACTGCTTCAAAGTCACTGAGATGAACTCCTGGCTTTTCAGGTGTTAATAGTCCCAGGAAAACAAGATTGATACCCTTGCTTTAGCCTAGAAAAACTAAAGGGCTTGAGTGTGTGTTTTGTGTGAATCTACTAAAAGGACAATTCCTTGCACTCTGCTCCCTAAATTTTTTTGGATGTTGTATTTCTAGGAACTGCCCTACCATCTCCCACACCCAGAGGTATTTTGCTGGGTTGGATGGCACATTCTGAGCCAGCTCATTAGGGTGGCTCATTTCTCTGGGTTAAAGGAGGTGGGGACCATCTCCCAACAAGACAAATAAGCTGTAGTTGAGCTTACCCCTTCTCTGAAAAGCACAAAACTTACTTCCAACCACACCAGCCTGTACAGAAAGGGAATTTTTTTTTGACCTGTTGGTCAACCTTGAGAGAATCAGTCAAAAACTTTTTATTTTTCTAAGTCTCAAGCCATAAGCATCTCTCATAGCTGATGGTACAGCGAAGGCTGGATACAGTGAGAATGCCAACCTGCCACACACACATTGTTTATTTAAACAGGAAAAAATAGCTGCTTTCCAGCTGCTCTTGATGCCCTTGAGTTGAAATGCAAACACAGAAAAAACATGTGCCACTATAACCAGATGACAGCCGTTCCCCTTCCCTGGAAACCAGTCAAGCACAGAAAAGAGGAAATCGGTCCCTCTCTCCCATGGCTAACCACACTCATCATTCTCTCCTTGCTTCCAGCTGCTGACCAACTACCCTAGGCAGAATAATTTGACTCTCTGTGAGAAACCCTTCAGAGGTCCCTCATTTAGGCTTTCATCTGGTACACAATTTACTGAACCAGTCTAGTACCTATGTATGTCCTGGTCTGGGCTCACAGGTACTGTGTTCTTCTTACACCGTTTCTGTGCTATCTCCTCTTCAAGGTTAATGAACTGGAGTGCAGAGGGTACCTTGACAAAGGTTCATTAGGACATTTGTGACACATTGTGGCACAGAATTTGTACAATCATATGAATGTATTCCCCCTTACACACCCAGACCCTGCCCCTCCTGTTATTCACACTGCTTTGTGCTTATCGTGGGGCAAACTAAGCAGTTTTCTGGCTGGGAAAACCTAGGTGTGGAGTCCTGGACTCCTCCACCTATGTATGATATAGAATAGTCCACATGAAACCTGGTGCCATGACCAGCTTCTCTGCACTCCATCTCAGCTTGTTGGGGAAGGGAGGTGAGCACTTGAGTTTACCTTGTCTGTTTTACAGCACACTGACTGCACAGAGGTGCAGTCCTCTGTGTTTCTTCCTAAAGTTTCAAGTAGAACAGAACCATGGAGAGGCAGTGGATGGAAAGGGGGTGCTGTGAGGTCTCTGTGCTGGCCATCACAGAGCTCCAACATCTGTAGCTGTACAGTGTGTATGGGATGAAGAGTTGGGTATGGCAGCGCTGGCAGAACCTGCGCGGTCAAGACTTACACAGAGGTCTCATGTCCTGGGTTATTCTTGCTGAGGTGCTGTAACACATAACGTGTCTGTCCCAAGAGTTGTAGCATGATGGCACCTGAAGTGGCAGGGAAACAATCTCAGCAAGGACAGCAGAAGCTCAGGTGCATTATCTCAGGTAAGCTTAGACCTGAAGTCCTTTCAAGACCAGGCGTGTTTAATATCCTTCTTGCAAACACATTTTCCTGTAGGATTGGTATCTCTGAGAGGGCTCAGCTCCTGCTCAAGAGGTTTGGCTGAATTAGACACCATTGACGTGAGTGGGCTATGGACTTATATCTTAAACTTGGCTCCTTCCAAACACTGGATGGACTATTTGGACCTGGAGTGCTGTGGCTGCTACAGAGCCCATGGGCCATGACGAGTGTTAGGCCTAAACCCTCTCCTAGCTTTGTGGTGGGTTTTGGGGAGTCTGGTCCCTCCTCAGGACAGAGTTCTGTCCCTTTCTTAAAGCCACGTGCCAGAACACTTTGCTGAATCAGGACCTCTCTGGCACCATGACCAATTTGTACATACAGTAAATCAGAAAGGAACTGGGGCAAAGACTCGGGATACAGAAAGCTGCAGTGTCCGATTAAACGTGGTCAAATTACTGACTGGGTATGTTCAGGCTACTTGAACAAATTAAAAGTGGGGGCTGGAGGAAGGATAGTCAATGAGGCCTGTATGATTGTAGAAGGTGGGGGGAAGTCAGGCTAGGGGTGCTCAGCAATACCCAAATTGTCCTGTTTGCCAATATCCAGGGATAATTTACACATCAAAAGGAGAGGGCGGAAATGGACATGAAAAGTGACAGCGAATGCCAAGTTAAATAAAAGCCCCTCAGTGAACATGAAGAGCAATAAGAGCCGTTTGGAAAGTTGGCTGGAGAAGAAGAGGTTATGTGAGAGCTTATACCCGACCGCCTTCTTGGCCCCTTGGGAACCAATACAGACATGGAATTCACTTGACCCACAGGGCTGAGCAAAATATGGCCACACATCAGTAGAGCCTGATGCTTAAGTCATAGGAAACAAAAGCAGGACTGTGCCAGATGCCAGACGAGTGGGATCAGGTAGCATGAACCACAGCCTGACTTCAAAACGCCTGAGTAAATCTGGGCTGCTAAATTTCCACTGGACTGAATCTGAAGAAAATAAAGGACAAGAAGAATGCTGTTTTTTTCTTCTCTAGCCGGATACTAGCAGAAGAATATAGGTTGAATTTGAATAAGCAAAAAGCAATATTTCTAAGACAGGGTGTTTTTTGAAATATGAGGCTTTGCAGGTTTAGGATTAAAGCAATTTCTCTTCTTGTCATGAATCACCGAATGACAGACACTGCGTTTAGGTAGGATATGGACACCCAAAAGCTTCCTTGCCTCTCTGGCCTTGATTATATTTTTTTTAATCTCCTTTGCTTTGAGCAAATTCAGAAATAGTCTTGATTTTGCCCATCATATCCCAGTCTCACTTTCTACTGCTGAATAGCTGCTTAAGATACCTTGTCAAACAGTGTCATCCTGGCTCGACTTTGCTAAGAGATGGTGCGAATGATCTGGGGTTTCCAGAGCAAGCACAAGGAGAGCAAAACTAATTGTTGCCCCAAGCAAGAATCTTCCGATGAAAAGCTGATCTATTTTACACAAGTCCAAACCTGAAATAACTCCACAGACGTCAGTGCAATCACTCTCGATGTGCAAGAGAGGCGAATCTGCCCGCGAGTCCTCTGTCTTCTTTCCCGGGGGAGGGCAGCCTGGCTCAGGAGCAAGGGAGGGGGGGAGAGCATCTGCAAGGATTGCTGCCTTTTTATACAATCTGCATCAGTTTTGTGATCAAAGGCTAGAAGTGACCAGAATAGGCAGAGTCATGGGCTTTCCCATTCACATGGCTCAGGCAGGCTTAACCCTGCCCGCTTAACGCCGGGCTTTGATGCGAGGAGTCATGCGCGACTCCACCGCTGCGACTCTTTGTTCCAGGCAGTGCCGTGCCTTTGGGGGGAGAAGCGGAGTGGGCTTAAAACCTTGGCTGTTTAGGGTACATTAAGGCTCGAATCAGTCCAGAGTGCAGGGGTTTATGCCCGTACACCCCCGAGCTGTGGTGGGATGAAGCCTCCAGCTGCTGAGGCCCGCTGCTCTCTAGGGAAGAGCCAAATTCCTCTCAGGGTGGCTCTATCTTTGGCTGCCGTACGGCTGGGATTGGATTACAAGCAGCTTCATGCTGACAAGGCTTTGGAGGAATAATAATATCTTGAATATTATGGAATTTGAGGAATAATAATATTGGGGGGATAATAACATCCTCTAGGGAATGAGGTTGTCTTTCTCTCTTACAGCCTTGGCACAGAGAGGCTATAGATTCTTACATGTAGTGGGAATTAGCCATTTCTTCAAGACATATGTGCCAGTTCCAGTTAAAATGTTCCCAGCATGTGTTCTGGCACTGCAGATGGGATGGGAATCTCCCTGCAAAATAAAACAACTGGGGCTTCCAGAGCTGCTTGAAATCACTCTGCTTCCTCTGCCTGCAAGGCAATAGCATTTTCCTTGGCACCTGCTCTTCCTTTCTTCTTCCAATGACTTGAGGGCCAGGTAGGGTTTTGCTCTATGGTATTATCTTTAAGACCCAGACTCCCATTTGCTGTGCTTGTGCATTGCTCCATCAGTTCAAAGGAGCTATGCCAGTGTAATCCAGCTGAGCAAGCAATACAGCGTATAGATGGTTTGGGTTACTGAACTCTGCATTCAGGACAATGATGCTGAAAATAAATAACCTGTTTTTTTCTTGCTAGAATATAGTGCCTTTCTGATGTAACTGATTTGCACTGTCTTCACAAACCCTTTTTACTAGCAGCAGATTTAATACCTGAGGCAAAAGGAGAAAGGTTATTTTTAACAGCAAAAGGACATTGCAGCAACATGTCTGGAGGATGCAGGGTTCCAAGACTTTCTCACAGGGCAAGGAAAGTCCCCGGGATGAAAATCCTGCTGCGTAGCAGAGAGGTGAGTGTGTTTCAGCATTTGTCCCGGCTGGGGAGCCCTCCTTGACTGGGAGAGGTGACCAGGCTGCCAAGCCCTCGGGCAGTGTGAAAGCAGTGAGCTCTGTGAGGCCAAAGACCTGCCCCTCCTGGGAGGACTGAGCCCTGGGACGGCGTGGCTGCTGTCACAGGCTGTCACTGAGCTGCTGCACGTCCCCTGCCAGCTCCAGACGGGGAGATGCCAGTGACTCAGGAGGGAGAAAAACTCGGCGAAGCATAATACAGCTCTTTCCTGGCTGTCCCTGCAGAACAGCAGGGGGATTTGCTGCATAATCCAGAGGGATCAGCGGGCTCAGAGCGCTCCTGAGCCTGGGACTAGCTCGAGGGAAGCGCAGGCAAGGCTGGCGGAGGCACGTCCGAGCTCTCGGCCGCAGCACACGGCGCGCATCGCAGCTCCGCTGCTGCGGGCTGGCATCTCCCTCCGTGGGCCGGCAGTGCCGCCGGAGCGGCCGGCCCCGACACCCGGCAAGGGGCAAGGGGCAAGGGGCAAGGGGCAAGGGGCAAGGGGCAGCCACGGCAGCTGCGCCTCGGGGAGCGGCCGAGCACGGGCAGCCGCATCCCGAGGGACCCGCTCCGGGAAGGAGCTCCCTGCGCTGCGCACATCCCCGCCCGCACAGGCAAAGCACCGCCCGCTGAAAGGGGTGCGGAGGGGGAAGCAAGGACAAGGATGGCTTCTCAGAGATGCAGGCAGACTGGCATGTGTTTGTTTTTCCTAATTCAGCTGGATTGTTAAGGAAAAAATGATAGGCTGTAGTATAAAATCACGTCTCTGTCAGCTACAGATGTGCACGTCTAATGGGTAAAGCAAATGGGGAACAGCGACCAAACTAATTTGAAAATCTTCTGAGCTGCAGAAAAAGGAGCAACCCCAAAAGAGAGAAACCAAGCCATGCTGCCCAGATCTCTTTGTCACAGGTCTCAGGAGAGGGTAGAGAAATCAAATCAAGCTCAGTGGGCTTTTAGCTGCCTTTGGAAGAAGTTTTTGCCTGGCATGAAAGCCACAGCCATGGCAGGAGCTCGGAGGTGCCTTTCAGATGATTGCATTAGCTGTGGCTCCAGGTGTCCAAAGCAGACAGCTGACAATTACACCTTTTGTTGTCTTTTTCATGTTTGACAGCCAGATGCCTTTTTGATCTGCAGTGTGCATGTGTGTGTACATGTATATTTAGATATAACCTCGGATCTATCACTCTGACAGAGTCACAAATGGCTTATCTGACTGTTTTAACAAATACAGGGCTGATTTGCACACTAGGCCATCAAATGGAAGGGTTCCCTTTTGACACTCATCATCTCCTGCAGTTTTACAAAACATGTTCTTTCCTGTGACACTAAAATTATAAGGTTGTTGTGTGGATTTTACTGAAGAAAAGCTGATCCTGTAGCTGGTTTCCCAAATAATTGAAGAATTATACGGCAAAATTTTATAGCTGGACGCTGGAGTTTAGAATCTCACAACAAGGCCTGCTGTGACTGCATGCCTGTTATGCAGGATGCCTATCCAGAAGGGAGAGATGGCTCAGGAGCTGAGGGGTCTCAGTGATGGAAAAGCAAAAGGCTGAGCAAAGCCATAGAGCAGGAGCTCTTTCTGCAGCTCTGGAAGTCAGAAAAACCAGGTAATTCCTACTGACTGCATGTTGTACAGCCCTTGCCAGAAATATGAAGAAAATATTCGTATTAGTTCAGGTATTCCAAATTACTTTTCCTGCCAAAGAAGAGTTAAAAATCAAAACCCCCAAGCCCCTCTCTTCCCTGTGTGTTTACTACTGGTCACTGTGGGAGACCGAGTATTGGCTTGGAAGGCCTCTTATTGACCTTATTACATTCTTATAAAAAGCAAGTTGTTTTCTGGTTTAGAGCAGAAATTTTCTGCTCAGAGAAAAAAAAATCTTTGCTGGTTATTTCTGGCTCTGGAGCCAGCGCCACTGCAGGAGCTCTGTCCTCACAGGTAATGGTGCAGCCTGCGGGAGACCATTAAGTGGTGTTCTGAGAGGCAAAGAGGGCACTTCGAGGCTTGAGTTACGACAGAGTAGTTTGAAACCATGGTGCTCACCACAGCACTCACAGCCTGCCATCAGAATTGCTTCAGAATAAGGCAGCAAAAACATTTGAGCAAACAGTTGTTGTCAACAAGAAAAAGTCTGACTGAAGAAGGGGATTTGGCTAATTAATGTGTGACCTTATGGTTCAAGCCAAGACCGAGACTTGCTCAGACTGCAAAGTAGTGGACTGTCATTATGTAAAAGAAGACTTGTTCCAGCAATTCCTTCTCTTTCCAGGGACTATTGGCTGAGGAATGAGAAGCCTGGGGTGAAAAATTTATTTGCCTCTTGGGGTGATATGGGCAGTGAGGGGGAGTGTTGCAAAATAGAATTTTTTAATTTTTTTTTTTTTTTGCTACGGGAGTATTGATGAATTGGAGGAAAAAAAGAGTACAATTAACAATAAAATGCCGTCCTTGATAATGGAGGGTAAGTCCTAGATGCCTTAGAGATAACAGGTGATACAGAGCTCTTCCAGTAACAAAACCTCTGAGGATACCTGGTCCTATAGAAGAGCCACAGAGAAAGCCAGGGGCTTGTATTTCATAATGCTCTGAGAGCTGAACTACCTTTGGAATGAGGTAAGGCTGGCAGGGCTCAGGGTGCCATATATCCCTGCTCATGTTCTTGAGTCTGCCTCTGCAGTCTCTGCCTGTGCAGGATGTGAGCCGAGTGATGTAGGAGAGCATTGTCCGTAGGACATATGAAGTCTCTGAGGAAGAGCAAGGTAATGCTCCCTCCTAACTCTATTGTGATTGCAGCAAGTTCCTCATTTAATATTTGTCACGTGCAGAATTCACAGGAAATCACTGTAAGTTGTAGTTTTAATGGAAGTTGACCCTGTAAACCAACTGATCAAATCTTGGGTCAAGATGACACGACATATGCAAATTGTATGCAAAGCTCATGTACAGCTGCATGTACAAAGATCACACTCCACCACGAGCAAACCTCCACTGACTTCAATTAAAGTTTTGCCCAAGTCGGCTTGAGCTTTGTACATAGAGCTGTATGTGGGCTTTGCATACGATTTGCATATGTCATGTAATGTACAATGTGGTATTGTGTACTGGTTGTATCCCCCTAATTAATACATGATAGAAAAACTCTCAGAGAATAATGATTAAGAAAAAAAATTGTGCATAAGGAAATTGCTTGCAAATGACCACACTGGTGAAATTATAACCCAGTAATATTGCAGTCCCATTTATTTTCTGTTAGGTTTAATCACCACTAATAATTCAGTCGAGGGTAATTAATCTTTGCTGATCAAAGTACAGGAAAGGGCTGAAGTACTGTAGCTGCATCATAATGACATGTAATGCTGATGGCGCACAATTGCCTGTTTGCAGAGAGATGTGAAGATGTCCTCATCGGCACACAGTCGATGAATGGGAGTTCATTATCACTCAGTACAGGAGAGAGGCTCCAATAATAAGGGAAAAAGCCCAAAAGTACATACACAGGCAGATGCTTGCAACTAGAGCTCAGCTCGTTCCCTGAGCTGGAGGCGTGTGTGCAGGAAAGCTGTGGTAGAGAGCAGCGAGGGAAAGGACATTCAGTATTGATTTTTTTTAAATCACTTTATTGGGATAAGGTTCAGCTAATGCTGCACAGAAGGAAAAAGGAAATTTCAACTCCCAAACACTCCAGTTCCCCAGCAGAGAGTGACTTTCCCAAGTTCTTAGTATCAGTCGCTATCAACATGGAACTTGTTACCTTCTTGGGACTAGCTGGTACTTTCTTAGAAAGGACACCTTCTCTGGGTGACTTGATGAGGCCTAAATGACTTGTGCTTCTTCCCTTGAGGGAGGTGGTTGATGAACTGAGGGAGATGGACTGTGGGCAAAAGATCCTGCAATGGAAGCAGCACGTAGCTGAGAGCTCAGGAGAGTGGATAACTAAGGTTAATCTTTGTTCTCCCTCTACCAGTTTTTGAAGAACAGTTTCAGGTCATGATTGTGCTGCTGTCCTGGACTAGGCAAAAATCCAGCAAGACAATTTCCATCTATATGGCCAGAGAAAAGGGACAGGGGCAGGTTGACTCCTGAATTGCTTCATGGATATATAACATGCTTGAACTTAGAAGGCTTGAAGTCAATGCTGTGCTGTGTTGAGTTTTGCAGATGACATTTAAAAATCCCAACACCTAATTTATTTAGTCAGGGCTCATTTATTTTAATCTTCCAGCCAAACCCTTGTTTGGGAACTTTGATCTAAGAGTGGTGTTTATTTTCAAAGTCGCAAAAAACCCCCCTTCCATGCTTGAATATTCTATTTAAAATTCTTTTGATATTCTCTTCTATTGAAACTGCCACCAAACATCAGTGGTGTTAAAAAAACCAACACCTATTACTAAAAAGACAGACAGTATTTAGAGCTACAATGGTCCTGAAGTACAGTGAATCAAAACTGGAAATCCATCAGTTCTTTGGCTGCTAAATGATTTCCATGCTGGGCTGGCATTTATCTTCTAGAATAGAGAAGCCTTTCAGAGAACAGCAAATATCTGGCGGGGGGCCAGAGGCCTTGGATATAAGACAATTAGCACAACAGGGGAAAAGAAGGGCTTCCGGAATTAGAGATGAATAAGAAATGTTTGTAAAGTGCACTTTAAGTTATTGGTTTGATCACAGCAAATGTTTGTCACTTATTTCTCATGGTTGCAAATGTGCTGTGTTACTTGTCTGGTTCTGCTTTCTTCTGTAATTAGTTTCACCACTGAGTGGTAGGACTGGTACATACCACACTTGTTTTCCTCTACTTCATCTTTAAAAGACTACTTTGTTTGTTTCAAAAATAGAGAAAACAGCAACTTGTTAGTTGTTGCAAAGATAGACTGTTCCCTCCTAGTCCACTGGCTTTCTCTCCATGCACAGCTTTAATTAGATGTGGGGATTTAAGCCTTTACATTCTGAGGCATGTAACAGTCAGACTAATAATTAAGAGGGTATATTTAGACGGTTTAAAAAACCCACTCTACTTCTAAGAGTAAATCTTGACGATTAAAAGTGCCGAAGGGTTTCCAGGCTCCTCACAGTATCACTAGCTGTAAATTTGCTCATCTTATTGGCAAAGAAAAATATCCCAATCACAGAACATAAACAGCCTGTCAAGTCTTGACTATTATGAGGTTTTAACTCTACTCTGTTAGAATGACAAGGCACATTTTCATTGATTTAGGTCACACCATCTGAGCTTCTGGAATTTCTTTAGAATTTATCTTAAAAGATGAAGAATTAAAGATAATATCATAGTCTTGGCTAGTGTTAGGGACTGAAACAAGAATTTACTTGAAAACTAACAGAGGTGAGACATTCTTCATTACGAAGCCCAGTTTAAGCCTCAGGTGGGATATCATATCTGCTTTTGGACACTGCACTCCATGAAAAATGTGGGTCAACAGAAGCAAAGTAGGTCAAAAAACTGAAAACATGACTCTGAAAAAAATTTGGGCCTGCTTAGTCCAGAGAAGAGCAGACTGGTGTGTGATTTATTGATTTTCAGATGCGCAACAAGGAGCTGCAGAGCAGAACAGGCAGTCTGCTCTCCACAGCGGATGGAAAAAGAAGTAATGGGCTTAAAGTTTAGAAAGGGAAATTTCATTAAGGCATTAGGAAAAACTTCCTGATGTAAAGGTAGTTAAAGACTGGGTTAGACTGCCTGGGTTAGCTGTGGAGGCACATCAAAGGTTTCCCATGGCAAGCTACAGCAATATCTGTTAAAAATTGTTAAAGTTGCTGTCTTCGCTGATGTGAATGGTTCTTGACGTGGCTTCAGGTATTGAAGGACTGAATTAAGGTCTCCCTGGAGCCTTCTCTTCTCCAGGCTGAACAACCCCACCTCCCTCAGCCTTTCCTTACAGAAGAGGTGATCCATCCCTCTGATCATTTTTTGGGCCTCCTCTGGACCAGCTCCAACAGGTCCAAGTCTTTCCTGTACTGAGGATGTCGTGCCCCATGTGGGAACTCACGAGAGCAGAGCAGAGGGGCAGAATCACCTCCCTCAGCCTGCCCATGCTGCTTTTGAGGATGCCCAGGATACGGCTGGCTTTCTGGGCTGTGAGTACACACTCTTGACTACGCCCAGCTTCTCATCCACCAGTACCCCAAAGTCACTCTCTGGAGGTTCTTTTCAATCCCTCCATCCCCCAGCCTGTATTGATACAGGAGTTGCCCTGTCCTAGGTGCAGCACCTTGTACTTGGTCTTGTTCAACCTGATGAGATTCCCATGGAATTCTCAAGCTTGTCCAATCCTGTCCTTCAGGTGTGGCATCAGCACCACTGAGCTTGGTGTCACCTGTAAACTTGCTGGGGGTGTGCTCCATCCCGCTGTCTATGTCTGTTGAAGATGTTATGCAGTGCTGGTCCCAGTATGGACCCCTGAGGGACACCACTTGTCACTGGTCTGCATGTGGACATTGAGCTGTTGGCCATGACTTTCTGAATGTGACCATCTGACTAATTCCTTATCCACCAAACAGTGCATCCATCAAATCCCTGTCTCTCCAATTTAGAGATATGGGTATTGTGTGGGACCATGTCAAAGGCTTTACAGAAGTCCACATAAATGACATCTGTAACTCTTCCCTTGTCCACAGATCCATCATAGAAGGCCACTGGGTTGGTGGGACTTGTCCTTGGTGAAGCTTCGCTGGCAGTCCTGAATCACCCCCCTGTTCTCCATGTGCCTTAGCACAGCTTCAGGGAGGATCTGTTCCATGATCTTCCCAGGCACAGAGGTGAGGCTGGCAGGTCAGAGTTCCCAGAGTCTTCCTTTCTACCCTTTTTTAAGATGAGTACAATGTTTCCCCTTTCCCAGTCACCAGGGACTTCACCTGACTGCCATGACTTTTCAAATATCATGGAGAGTGTCTTGGTAACTACACCAGCCAGTTCCTTCAGGACTTTGGGATTCATCCCATCAGATCCCATGGGCTTATGAATGTTCATATTCCTCAGGTGGCCGTGAACCTGATCTTCTCTTGTAGTGGGAGGGACTTTGCTCCCTGAGGCTCTTCCCTGAGGTCCATTCCCTTGAAAGGTGTGGGAGGACAGGTTGCCAGTGTATCTGTTATCTACATATGTGTTTATCTATCATGATGAAACTGTAAATGAAAATGAAAATATTTTTCTCTTTAAAGGTTGCCAGGGGATACTATTGACTATTGAAAACCTCAAGAGTATTTTTTTTTTCCTGAAAATCAAAGTGCCCCAAAATCAAAATATTTCATTTGGAATTGAGCCAACCCAAGCCAAAAGTTATACTTCGGCAACTCAGTGAAGAGTGTCTGCTCATATGGGGACTGATGAGAGTTACAGCTTTGTCTCAGACCATGCCATGATCTCTGTTCTTTGGCCTTTCCCTGATGTCTCATTGCCTTTCCTCGATGGGAGGCTGCAAGGCCTGCAGGAGGGTACAGTGCAGCCTGGTTTATGGACACTTTTGTGGATCTGAGGAGCCACACTACAATTCCCATGGGCACAGCAGTGGCTTGAGGTAGGCTATGTATGTTTCCAAACTTGGAGATATTTCACTTTGAAATGCCAGAATACATTGAAAGTTGCTCTTTCCAGCCAAAAAGCATCTCTTTTTATTGTTTTTTAGGAGATTTTTTTTTTGAGGGTTTCTATTCCTGACAAAAAGCAACATTTTGCATTGAGAAGAGTAATTTTTCATATTAGAAAACACAGGAAAACAGAACATTCCACAGAAAATTAAGCTTTCAATGAAAACAAGCAATCACCCCTTCTTGCCCCTTTGCTGACTCTCAGTCCGGCTGCACACAGGGAATTCCTAAAATTAAAACTCTTTTTATGGTGCCCACCACAGAATGGAGTTCTAGGATGTAGCTAGGAGCTGCAACAGCGTTCACCCCTCCATGGAACCACCTGAGGGAGATGTGTTCCCAACTGGAGAGTGAACAGTGGTAATGGGAATGACCTGTGGTTCGTGATCCCAATTACTGTGGGGGAGGACATGGCAAAGCTCTTTCCTGAGTGACTGTTCCTTTGCAAACCTCTGTAAGACAGGGGACACCTTCCTTGTGGTAATTTTGCTCCTCTGGTCTGTCAGGAGCCCAAGGCCAGGGTTCCTAAAGGAGGTTTGCTCCCTGGGCTTCATTCATGGCTGCATTTATTTGCACCAGTTAATTTTAGCCCCAGCTCTTTGCCCTCTCTGAGACTTTGGCCTACCCTGTCCCTCTTGTTCAAATGACTCCAAAGTGCTTTGAAGTTCTGCCTTAAAGGGCTTCCTTCCCTGCACTGCTAGTAGTCCAGAATAACTGCACCATAGGACACCCTGGCACCCCCACATCCTCTTCCATGTCAAGAAAAATAAAATAGCTCAGAGCTGTGCAAGAAACATCTTCTCCTGTGGAGATTTTAAGCCCAGATGGAGACGAAACACCACGCAGCTGCTTGCTCAACCTCCCCCCCTTTCCTCTCCTCCACCCCAGTGAAATGGAGATGAGAATCGAAATAAAACACATATGTTGAGATAAGAACAGTTTAACAACTGAAAATAAAGTAAAATACAATAACAATGGTAAATGATAATAGTAAGGGAAACAACAAGGACACACAATACAGTTGCTCACCACCCCCTGGCCAGTGTCAGATCCCCCTTCCTGAAGCCACACTGGCTCCATCTGTGTGACTCCCCCCAGTTTATGTACTGGGCACGGTGTTCTCTGGTGTGGAATATCCCTCTGGTCAGTTCAGGTCACCTGTCTCAGCTACGCTCCCTCTCTGTTTCTTTTGGGAACCTCCTCACTGGCAAAGCACAGGAAAGGAAAAAAGAAAAGAGTCCTTGACTTGAGATAAACTGGACAAAAAACCCCAACAAAACCAAAACATCAGTGTCTTATCAACACCATTCTCATTCCTACTCCAAAACACAGCCCTGTAACTGCTACTGACAAGAAATTAACTCTGCCCTAGCTGAAATCAGGACATCCCCCTTTTCCCATCCTAGTATTTCTCTTGGCTGTTTCCAAGCCCTTTGCAGGTGTCACGTAGGAACCCTGTGCAGGGCCGGAGCACCAGCCCCTGGATTCACATTGCAATAAAGCCTTGTGACATTAATGCAGCTGCTGGAGCATAACTGGAGCCTTTAAACTGCACTTTCCTTTGAACAGGGACAGGTAATTAACAGGGTCTGCTATTTGATTACTAGTAAATTTAAAGCCGTATGGAAACCAGCTGTCTGTGCCCAGAGTAGCTCCACTAGGAAGAAAAGTGGTGTTAGAATAAAATCCCTGCTGAGCTGACACTCTGTCCCAGAGCCCTGGAGTGACCTGAGTCCCAGCCCCATTTCTTCCAGGGACCTGGTGTGGGGCATTCTGGGGATCTGTCAAGACTTTCTTCTCTCCTGGCTGTAATGTTAGCCTTTTTGTGTCACTCCTCTGAAAGCTGCTTGAGGCAACAGGCATAACCATGGTTAACTGTGATGAGCCAAACCTTCACCCATCCAAACAAGCTGCAGGTTAGTGACAAATGCCAGCTCCAGGCTGAGCCTCGTGTCCTGGGTTTGGGTTGAACCAGCCCTGTGTTTAAGGCATACATCGACTATGCCTGGCTCCATGAGAGTGGCTAGAAAGATTAGCACACACCAGGCTGTTCTTTAGCAATGTCGTGGGCTTGGGAGGTGAGGCCAGGCAGCCCAGCCTGCAGGGAAATTTCGGTGGGGGGCACTCCCGGGCATGACTCAGTCTGTTGTTCTGTGTTGTAGTTCTGGGGAAGATCTGTCATGTCGGAACATGCAGGGTGGTGACATCCTTGTTATTCCTTGGGAAAGGTAAAAAGAAGCTCAAGTCAAAGGCTTTAACTGAGCTTTATGCTACTGTGCTGCATATTGGTACAACTTTAAGTTAAGCAATCCAATAAAGAATGAATTAAACTAAATAAACAACAAAATAAAGACAGTTGCATGTTAGATACAAGGAGGACATTTCCCCAGCTGTATGCCTTGATCAGCCAGGGAGCCTGTAGATATCCAGTTGTGCCTGGGTGTCTTCCTCCTGTCTCTCCAGTCCCTTGTGCTCTCGCTACTCCTAGCTCTGGTATTAGCATCATACTCTGACACCAGAACTCTGAAAGAAAAAGGAAAAAGAATACAGGAAATTTGTCTCCTTCCTTCTTGTACATCGAAAAGCACTGTATGCATGTTCTGGCTGTCAGCATTTCTAGGTACGGCTCATTTGCAGAAAAGGGAATCAGGACCCTGCAGTGCCCCTCACCCTGGATGTGACCCTGTGCCTGCTGTTCCTGTACCAAATCAGAAGTGGGGAGCTGCTTGGGTGAAGAGTTTCTCAGTGACTGGTCAAAGTGACACACAGTCCTGCCATTCCTGTGATTCTTGTCACTCAAACCAGGTGCCTTTGTCACCAGAAGTGGAATCCTTTGCCTGCTACAGCTGATCTTAACTGCTGCTGAGCTCAAACTTCCATGACTGGAAATCAGCTGCTCTCCATCCTTCTCACAGCATTTTAACTGCATGTGGGATATTAATTACAAGTTGTCTTTTTCAGACCTATACTTCTGCATTACTTGTTGCTTTAGGAGCTGAAAAAATGCCACAAGAGACAATAGCTCTACAGTGGCTTTTAGCCTCTCAGGACTAATCCCAGGGCTGACATCATCTGCAATTATGGTGCACAGATCCAAGCACTCTGACATAAGGTGGTAAATTATTCATGACTTGGCAGCCACCATAACTGGAGAGTGTGCTTTAAGTAACCTCAGAACTGCGAGTCTGGTTTGTCACCACAGTCGTATTAGGCCACTGGCCTATCTCTAAAAACAATACCTTGGATGACAGTGATAGAACCCTGTTGTAGATGTATGTGGGATAAGTCATTTCCCCTTGATGTCATGTGAGTCTCTTGGCTAATATCTACAGGAAGATGGATCAAAATCCTTCCTGGATGGGGCCATGTGGCTTCTACCCCAATGGCTTTGCAGTTTAAACCAAAAGAATGCTAAGTCCAGGGTGAAGATGCAATTGCAGCAGATTTGGTGGGCCAGTGCAGGGCAAGAAGGGAGTGAACTAATAACCTTGGACAGGCAAACTTCCTATCTTGTTTGAACAACCTTGTGATCACTTCTGTACTGGCCAAAGATGAGAAGCAGAGACCTGGGCCCATTGGACTGAGTGGAAAAACCACAACCATGATAGAAACAGGGGGAAACTGTAATTAAGACTTGCAAGCTTTTAAGATTTCAAGTGCTCAGGTGAGCAATGAAAATATACATAATTCCAGCTAGGGTTATAAGGACAATCCTCTCCCTACATTTTGATCAATTATATCAGAGTCCTAGCATGGGATGGAAAGTTAAAGCTGCTATAAGCAACCAGTGTGACTCTTGTAGGTGATTCTGCATCATGACACAGAGAATTCAGGTAAGACTGAGACCCCCATGGGGGACAGAAGGGGAGGAAATACTCTTTGTCATCAGTGTTTTGCCCCTAGGGAGACTGGGGGCAAGCAGAAGGTGACATCCTGGCTGGTTGTCAGGCCATGAGAATGGCTGGAGAGGAAACCCAGCACGGCTGCCTGCTGTGGCTCCTGTAGGTTTTCCTTTCTTCCAGGAGAGAGACATCAGCAATTTGTGCCTCACTTCAGCACATCACTATTGTGGGCCAGAAACAACTGTTCAATCCTAAAAGGCAATTCCTGATGTCTGATAAAATGCATTTTCTTCTTGCTGTTTGCCCTGATACTTACACAACTTTACCATACACCATCATCATCACCACTGTAATAAGAGCACATTAATTAATCCAGGAACCCTGGGGAAAAGCAACCATGCTCTTGTTTCATTTGTGAGAGATGTATCTTGTTACACACAGAAAACCCCTTTGCATCAACTACTCTATTGATTACTCTGTTCATTGAAGACCTTTTTCACTCATCATCAGTCATGTTATCTAGATGTAAAGTAGAAGCTGGAATAAATTTTTCAGAGAATGTTGAAAACTGCAAATGACCATATACTCACAGATTTTCACAGCCACTGGGGACTATTATGTTCTTTACCTTGACCTCTTGTAAAGCTGAGGCCAGAGACTGTGACCAAATAACTTATTTATATGGCATTAGAGGAAACATGTTCTTTGTAAATTGCATTTTAACTAGTGATTGCTCAAGGAATGTGTGTATGTTAGATTGCTTTTATGTTGTGCTGAAAATATAGTTTCTTCCCGTTCTCATTTAAAATTTCAGTGTCTGCATTTCCTCCAGATGCATGGAGCTGGCTGTGCTGGTACCTGATAATGCCAGAGACCCCAGCAGCTTTCTACAGTGCTGATGCAATGGCCTGTGCTCAGGCATCTGTTTGGAGTGTACCCAACTTCTCCTCATGAAGGGGACAGAGGGAGGAATTGCATGGAAAAGAATTAAATGTCCTTTCCTGAGCTGAATACTGACTAAAGGGTATTTTGCCCATTTTGAAATTATTTCTTCCTGCTAGTGTGGATGAAATGTGTGGTAGTTGCCCAGGAAAAAAAAAAATTATTTGATTTTTTGGAGGCAATGTAGAGTCCTGTTCCTAATGCAAGGGGAGATAATGGAGGAGGATCTGTTAGATTTTCTGCAGGGCACCATCCAGGCTGGGACGAGCATAGCTGAGCTGCAACAACAGCTGGAGTCTGCTTGAATGCTGCTGTGTTCATCACCAAAAACTCCTCTTTGAGCTGCAATGTCCTTTTTAGATCTGTTAATTATTAACAATAAACCTGTGCCTGGTTAATTGCAATGATAGTGCATGACTGGGGACAGTAGGGGAAGCCTTGGAGAAAAAGGGAAGTGCTTGGGAAAGGGGACTTGGCAGATTTTCACTGAGTCCTGTCTCTTTTGGGGAAAATCTCTCCCACAGAAAATAAATTGAAGGAAGGTAAAAGTGACTGATTTTAGAAGCTGGAGGAGTAAAATCTGACAAGGTAAGGTTTAAAGTGCTGTTTGGCACATTAAAATGATTGTTGTAGCTATACTTGGAATGTGGTGTACAGGCTGACTTCAAAGGAAAATGGTGCTGCAGTTAATGTCTTCTGAGATGCTAAGATGAGGAATGTCCATCAAAGGATATATACTGGCCTCAGAGAATGAGAGTTGTGTTTATTAAAATACATCTGGGTAATAACTTGAATGCACAATGTTTTAATGAAGGATAAATAAAGGCCAAACACTAATGCCCCTTCCTACTAAACAAGATGCACCAGCACAAGCTCAAAATAGAGCCCTTTGCAGGCAGGTCCTTTGCATTTCTGCACCTTTGAAGAAAAAGCTGTACAAAGATTGGTTAGTGCACTGCCACTTAGCAGCTGTCCAGGAGAACCAAAACATAGCAGCACTACTAGCTACAATCTGCCAAATCCAAATCCCTCTGCAAAACAAAATCCCAATAAAACACTAAATTGCAGGAAGTCAATAATTGTATCCAATTAGGCAGGATGAGTGAGCTGGTGCCAATCTGATATCTCACACTTGAGCGGGGCAGACACAAGTGCAGTGGGATGCTGGTGACAATTTTTCCTCCAGCAATATGTAATGAACATAATTCTGCTTATAGGTGTGACATTTCCATGGAAGTTGGTACTCCCTTACCCTGCAATTCAAAAGAAGTGGTTTTGAATTTTTTTTTTTTGTCATCTACTCACACCTGAGTCAGTGTGATTGCTCAAAGGTGGAAGGCTTGGATATGAAGCAACCAGATTCCTCTCCTCCTGCTGGAGCCATAAATCAGCATTAGCATGTTCCTGGCCTGAAGCCTGTGTCCTGCCCCCACCATCTGCACCAGAGGAGCTGGGAATGTCACATCCACAGATCCTGTACCACAGCAATTCTCCAAGACCTTGTTACCCCTTTGACTTCCTCATCCCAGGGTGCTGCCAGAAGATGGCCACTGAAAGACACCTACTCGCTGCAGTTCACAGCCTGTCCTGGAGAGCAGAAACATGTTCAGTGCTGAGCACTGCAGAAGGGGAGCACATTTTCTGAGCTTGCTGGTGGGCTCATGCAAGCAGAGCCAGTAGTGCTTGCACATGTATGGGTTATTTTGCCTTAAAAAGAAGTCCTACAACCAAAAAGCCAACCAGAATTCTAAAAAAACAGAAGACCAAATTTGATGTTTAAGCCTGTATAAGTTACTGCTAGATCTATAGCTAATCAGTGCCAGGGAGTGGCACCCTTGAATGAAGAGCCAGTGCCTGCAGCAAAAATCTGTTTGGAGGAAGCTGTAGTGATGCCTGTCACTGTTAAAGAATCTGATTTATAGAAGAGAGTCACGAGCTTTATGGAAGGGAATTGTGAGACAGGTCAGACAGCATGGAGAAGATGTGGGGAATCAAACAATACTCAGCAGCACTTCTTAAGAGACAGAAATAACAACATGTACCAGCAGCAGGTAATCAGCAAATTGCCCAATTTGTAAGGCCCCCATCACATTTTTCCTTTTGCCCCTTCATACTCTGGAGGCCTGGTGTGTCTGAAAGCCAGCACACAGCCAGCCCAGTTTCCCTTCTGACCAACACTGGAGTGAGCTGTGACTGGTGGTGGTGGCAGAAACCTGTGCTGCCAACGTGCCATTCACTCCTGAGCCTCACTTATGGTGAGAGGGATGCCTGCTTCAGCTTGCATTCTTGAATATTTTAAACCTGACATTCACACCCTGTGTTTTACTACCTGCAGGTTTGGCATACTTAATGTGCTTTGAGAAAAAGCACACCACTGCACAGAAACCTCTGCAACAAGTGTTGTGTGTTAACCATGTATATGTGACAGAAAAATGTGTATCCAACTAAAGCCTCTGTTACACACACACACGTGCCAGCAACACCTTTAAAGTTTTCAGCATTTGGTTTTGGTGCTTAAAATTCAGCGATGCTCATGCTTCAAAAACTGGAAGGATAACATGCAGACATGAAGTGCCTCAGGGCAATGAAAGTTATTTCTTAGAGGTATTTGTGACACATGATTTAGAAGAGGATACTTAGCTTTTACTGCTCCAAATTGTTTCTGTTGGCTGTAGATATACAGGAATAGAGTAAATCCATTCCTAGTCTGGTTACTTCTTCTCCTTCACTTCCAAGAAATCCAATTTTTGTTTTGAAAAATGTACATGTAATTAAAGGACACGTAATTCAGCAGAAAGTCTTTAAAATGCATAACTGATTATCTACTTCCTGTAATTGCTGGTTTGTATATTGAAACTTAGATTGAGTTGGCAGACAATAAAAGATTATTTTTTAATTAGATATACTCATCCCTATCATTTGGGAATAGGGGATATTTTCCACCAGTGCTATTCTTCCTATCCAGGAACACGCACTAATCTCTTGCTTGCTATCAATGTCATTTTTTTCCTAAATGAGAAATAAACAGAAGCCTGCCTCTCTTGCAGAAACAGCACAGCTAGGCTGTGTTTTCATTTCAGTTTGATAGGATGGTGGTAGCAGGATGGATATATATGTATAATATGACAAACAGCAAGACTATGTACCCTGACCAGTTTAAAGCTCAGAGATTCTTAAAATCCCCGAGGATATTTATATTCATCCTTCATTGGAAATTCTGCTTTTGCATCAGAAGATTGTCAGCACAAAATTATCACCCCCAAACTATTCTATTATGGGGTCCCAAACTAATTTTTTTCTTTTCCTCGTGACAAATGAAGCAATTGTTATCTGTCTTAAAAGACACCTCATGTAAACTCTTGCCCTGCAAACTCCATGTAAAATGACATCTCTGGAGACCTTTCTTTGCTTGATGATGGGCTCTCAATTTATAAATCTTTTCTCTTGTGGGGACAACATTCCAAAGCCATCAATAGGGGTCCCCCACCTCTCCCACTCAGTCTGCTCTGCTCCATCTGCATTGCTGTCGTGTGGTGACCAGAAGAGTCGATTTCATGGCAAAGTAATGCGTGGTTTTGGGTTTATTTTTAGCTGTCCTTTTCATGTAATTCAGCCACCAGAAAAGGAAGTGGCAGAAGCACTGGCCTCCCTTCCCAAGCCTTCTGAAGAAGCTGCCATGAACCTGTATGTGCAAGCACAGCCAGTCCTGGGTTCACGTTTCTAGATAGAAAAAGGATGTTTTGTGATTTGGGCCACATGGCAAAGCTGTCTCTCTAACAGAAAGTACATCAGATTTTGCTTGCCCCTAATTTTTGATTAACCTTCTTTCCACACCTGCAGACTCCTCTACTTCCTCTTCCAGACTGTGCCTTGTCACAGCACTGCCTGTGCAACTCCTGTTCATGCCATCCCTGATAGCTTTCCCACTTGACAACTGTAAATCTCCTTCTATTGCATTTTTTTTCCCTGCAGGCCTCTCTCTCCAAACAAAAAGGATGTGATTCTTCCCTCACTCCCACTGGCTTTAACCTGTTGTAGTTTGCCATGTCATTATTCATGGTTTAAATGAGGCTAAGTGAGAGAAGAATGGTGCACAGTGACTTTCATCACGCCAAAGCCATGCTATTCTCTGCACGCAGGCTATGGTATTATATCCCCCCGTCCCTTCACCACTTTCAAAGGCTTCCTTTCCTCCTGATCAAGTTCAATAGAATGCTAAAGACTTCCAGAACTTGTTTTTGAACTAGCCTGACCCTGCTTCTCTGATCTCATATCCACTCCCGCACGCATTTACTTGGGTTTTCTAATCTGGATATCTCCTGTGGCTGCCCAGCTCTGAGCATCTGGGTGTTTGTGGTTATTTATGCTTCCCCTTTGTCTGATGCGTCAAACCTGTGAGTCATTTTCCCTCTCAGGCTCACCTTTGCAGCTTCTCTCACCGTCCCAGCTGGCGAGCGGGCGCCGCTGCCACCCTCCCTTTCCACCTCCTCGGGGTGAGACCGAGGCCTGCACTGTGATGCCTCACTGCACAGCTCTGGTCGGGTTGACCTGACTCCTTTCTCTTTATGATTTCACAACACCTGGTGGCTTTTCTTATTTGCACCAGGTGTCCAGAGACCCCTCATTTGGTTGGTGTGTGTACACACAGCCACTGGGACTCGATGCTTTCCCTTGGTGTCTTCCTCCAACAGAGCTGCCACACTGCCCTGTCAGGCAATTCACAACAGACTCCTGGCTGCAGCACCCTCCATCCAGCTGATTTCCACCTCTTCTCTGCCTCAAAGGTGTCTGATGAGGGTAATGGGCAGTCCCTTGAAGGCATGTGGCTGTCTCCTGCTGGGCACACCAGGATCATGGGGTGTCTCTGACTGTGGGTCCAGGGTGCGATTTAGCTACTGGTGGCACCACACGGGTTTTCCCAGCCTGGTCAGCACCCAGGCTCCTTCTTGTGATTAAATAGTGCTAATAAAGCAAGCTTTGTCAAAGTTGGTGTTTTTCAGGCTTCATTTTAATGTCATTGACTCAGGATTTATGTTCCTGTAATAGGATCCTCACGAGTGCAGGCATAGGCTGCTCCTTCCTTTCCTTCAGTAATTGCTCAGCTGCCCTTTATGTGGAGAAGAGAAAGGGAGAGGTGGTGAGCAGCTGAGTAACCTCTAGCTGCTTCTGCGTCTTCAGGAGGCCTTTCAGGCTGGCAGGTATAACCTTTGGAGAAGACTTATGCTATCATCACTCTTCCTCTCCACCCAGCGAGCTACAGCTGAGGTGATATGTGATCAGATGATTCAGAGAAGAACCCCAGGACAGGACTGCCTGAAATATCCAGGTGTCAAGTCTACTATCATCTCTATATGGCTTCCTTTCTATTAGAGAACATGTAATACCATGTGGGTGCCCTGCTGCCCAGAGCAGCAATTTTCATGTGCATACCTAACCCTTGGGAGGTTTGTGTATCTTCCCAAGGCTGAAGCAGATTCTGACTTTTTTCCTTCACAATAGGTCCAGCAATGTCTTTTGTCTCGATGTGGCAAAAGCATTTGAGATTACCTAGACAAAAAGGAAGAAAATACTTATATTTCTGTATAAGTGACAGCATCACTGCTAAAAATTATCTTAGGGATCTTTCACTATCCCAGAAGGTTGGACCACACTGACTTAGAATGACACCAGAGAAGCTGAGTCTTCTTCTGAGCTTTAACAGCTTTTTTAAGGCTGGCTGGTCAGTGGGTACCATCCTCTGATCATGCATCCCTCACCCAGCATCCGTTTTGCAACAAATTTGTAAGAGAGCTGTGGAAAGGCATGACCAGAGAGTTTGACCACAGGGGAAACTGTGTCAGATCTTCTATACCTCCTTATGCAGGGATCAATCCAGGGAGATGTGAGGCAGTCACACCAATTGTCTTTGATGGGAGTGAGTGTGGGTGGGAAGAAACAAGGTTGTATTCCTGAAATCTCAAGGCACTTCTCTGGAGCTGCCAAGTTTTTCTCACAAAATCAGTTTATCACAACCCCCATCCAGCATTTCTGGCTCTTCAGACTGAGATTCCTTGTGCTGACTCTTTGATTAGAGGGTTCAGGCCCATTCTAGAGGCTGGAGAGGTCCTGGTTCCCTTCCAGTGGGATACTTTAACCAGTGTTCTGCTCACAACAGAGCAGGCATCATTATAAGATCCTCCATATTCAGTGAAAATGACTGTTTTGAGCTATTTTACACTGAGGACATACACTTTTTTCCCCTACAGTATTTTAAGTTAAGCTATTCATTACCTCTGCCCAGGATTTCAGAGACTGTTCAAGCAGAGTAAAAATTTCAGATGCATTTTCTGCACGTGCCCAGATTTGCTCTGGAGCACGTGTGATGTGTCCAGCATTTCCAGGAGCCACGGGCCTCTGGTCTGTACACTGGACAGATGGTCTGTATATGCACAATAAATGCCATGTGTTTCTAAGCACAGACCATCTGCAAAATGTGGGCAGAGCTTGACTGATGCTTCCTGAAAACCTGGGACAGAAATATGGCAACCCTATGGCTGATGCTCTGCAGCGTGACCGAGACCAGGATTTTTCAGAGGGTTTCAGCCTTTCTGGTGCTGCTGATTTCAGCAAATCTTTCAGAGCAGATGCTGAGCAGGGCTTGGACTCCGTGAGTGGGTCATTTGGTAGGACAGATGTTGCACATGCTGGATATGTGAGTGCAGCAAGGAAAGGCAAGGAAATGCTTCACTGGGAAGCTGTTTGAAAACTGGTGCAATGTGGAAGGCTGCAGAGTGCAGCTGAGGTCAGGAAGATATTTTAACATTAATTCAGTATGGTGAAAGGGCTGTGTGGATCATTTAGTGGAGTTCTACAGGCACAAAAATGCACCTACTCGTATTGATAGCTGTTTTATTTATTCACTTATTAACCACCCTTGAAATTACACTCTATTTTAAAAGTATCACTATTTTCTTCTCCAATGGATACCTGATTAATGTCTTGTAAGCCATGTATGCCCTGGCAAATGACAGTGATGTGTTTCCCAGCTGATAGCTAAATAATTCTCTGAATGAGTTATTGTCTCACCTAGTAGCTCTGGTAGACTATACTCCCCACTTGGTGAGCCCTCCCCAAGAAGAACCAAATTTACTTTATTTTGCACTAATTTGGAATGGTATTAACCCAAACATCCAGCGGTGAGAAATTTCCCAAAAGCTTTTCTGTTGAGTTTTCCCTGTTGGTGCGACTCGTATTTTGAACTCTCCCAAATGAAAAGGTCATCCCATTTATTCCAAGCCTTACTTGAGACTTTCCTACAGCCAATGTTTATACAGGAGAACACTCTCATTAGCCCACTCCTGCTGCCTCTCAAGAGTATTTTGTAGATTTTTCAAATTTGCAGCTCTCCCGTATCAAGGAAGGAAGAGAAGATAGTTTTTGGAGAAGATAGCCTTTTCCCAGAGGAGCAAAACACAAGTTTTGGGAATGAAAATTCCCATCATCCCACTGTGGCCTTCACTGCCTCTGGAGTTTCTGGCGCCTGGGGATAATGCAACAGCACATCACAAGAAGTTAATTTTAACCTCTTGTCTTGGCTCACCTCATGACTCTCATTTCCCATTCCCTTTCCTTTTCTCTCCCCTTTCTCCAAACCCTCCCATCTACCAACTCTTTGTTTGGGTGTGCTGGGTCACTGTGGTCTGTAACACCAACAAAAGGGAGATGATTTTGAAGGCATTAGGCTTTTTGAGCTTAGCTTCTCTCTCAGATGTGGTCCTTGCCATGCTTTTGCAATTGTCAGCCATCCTACTATTCTTTATCACTATTATCTTTGCTGAAAAATCAGTGTGTGAAAAGTAACCATCTCATTTTGCAGCTGGAACCGTCAAATCTTTCAGTTCTTGCCTATCTGCTCCGCTCCTTTTCACACTGTTTATTTTATTCATAGGGCTGAACAGCCCATTTCTATTTACTTCTGTATCCTTTGCAAGGTCTCGCTCTGTTTGAGTTTTGGCATTTTAGTCTCAAGCTTCTTGGCCTCAAAAAAACTGTTCTCTTTGCTGAATGTCTTTTTTCCATTCTTTGTTGGCCCTTCGTTGATTGCTATTACACTTTGTTGAGGTAGTTTACCCATTCACTTACATTAACAGTAATTTTTACAGGCTTTCTTTTTCCCTGGCTTGGGACATGTGCTGGAGGTAGTTTCTGTACTTTTGGATGAAAGGAATCGCAGGCCTTTCCCACATTCATGCTTTTCAGCTCTTTAGTCCAGCTGAGTTTGCTAATTAGGCCCCTTAATTTCTCAAATTTTGCCCATTCGAAATGTAGAACCTTAATTACAGACCTATTTTTGTTTACCCCTTCATTTAATTTAAACTGAATCAACTTGTGATCTCTCAGTCAAAGGTTGTTTTCTTTGATCGCTCCTTCTGTAATGCGCTTGCTATTTACCAAAATGAAGCCTGAAATAGCATCAGTGGTTCAGCGCTCTTTGGTGAATTAATTTGTTGGCAATTACATCTAAGACTGTCTGGGCCATGCTGCCAGTAGTAGCTTCTGTGTCCGTGAAACCACATTTATTTTCCTCAAATCTCATTTTTTAATGACATGGTGCATCATCTGTGATATTGATAAAGAAGTAAATAAAATGCTAAAAAGTCTAGAGAGGAACAGAGAACACAACAGGGAGCGTTTTTATGTCGCTCTGTAATTCTTTAATGCTGTATGCATTTCTGGTACATCCCATCTCCTAAAGGATACAGAGTACATGGAAAAGGTTCAGAGATGGGCAGCAAGAATGTAGTATGGAAGAGCTTCTGTCTGAGGAACAGCTGACTGAGATAACAGGCTTCAACCTGGAGATAAATGGAGGTATCTATACTGGCAGCTGGGATGCCATAAAAATGGTAAATAAGCAGGGATTGGTCACTGTACTCCCCTAGATAAGGGAATATGAGGGGGTATGAGGAAAACCTGGCAGATGGTTAGTTCAAAGGAGGCAGAAGAAAATGTTTCTTCTTATGGTGTGTAGTTCTGTGAAACTTCTTCTTGCCACAGGTTGCTGTGCCTGTTTCATAGGGTTCAAAACAAACAAACAAAAAAGCAAACCAGCCTTAGGCAGATTAATGGAAGAAAAAAATCTAGTGAAGACTTCTGCCAGTACCTCTGACTCAGAAAGTCCATGTAGGCAAGGTGTTTATCCTGAGGAAGCATCACCACAGACTTTCTGACTTATGTCCTGACCTGGACATCTGTCTTTGGCCATTTTTTTGGGACAAGATGGACTTCGAGTGTGTAGGAATGCTTCACATACAGTGATGAGCAAAGGAATTCAGCATACTGAGAATATAATGACTCTAAAAGGATTCCAAGTTCATGACTAGGGATAACATAGGAAGATTATAGGGTGGTGAGGCACTTGAACAGGTTACCCAGAGATGTGGATGCCCCATGCCTGGAAGTGTTCAAGACAGTTTGGATGAGGCTCTGAGCAACCTAGTCCAGCAAGGGGTTGGAACTAGATGATTTTTAAGGTCCCTTTCAACCAAAACCATTGTATGATTCTGTGATTATTAGCAATTTATATTTGATTTTCTTATCTTTGGATATTGGTAGAGGCCTGGGTCATGCTCAGTTCTATGTGGTTTGTGCTTGCCATTTCTGCTTAATTTCCAGTCACCTTTTCAACTGGAAATGATCTCAGTGCTTTCTCCATGCTCTGGTAGGCAGCGTGTCACTGAGCGAAATGCCAGGGAAGCACAGAATTGTGCTCCAGGTCTTCTAAGGAATAAAGGCAGGTGAGGCCAAACAACTAAGAAAATGTGATTGACTAATAATTATGACCAAGTTAATGGCCTCATGTATTGCATACCTGTGCCACAGTGTTCTTAGGCATCAGAAATCCTGTGAGTCTACTGAGACCACTGGACTCTCCTACCAATGTTTATCCTGCTCTGTCTTACCTCTCTGTTTGCAGAAAATGTTGCCAAAGCTGAGTTCATATCATGCAAACCTTTAACAGCTGCCTGATGTTCCTTTAATCTTTCACATATGCTGCATTCAGCCTCCTTACAGTAAAAAACATGTGTTTTTTAAATGCTGCAGCCTTCTATAGGAGGTCTAAGTTTTGACTTATGACCTGCAAACCAAAGGTAAGCAGCAGTGTGCAGTTGCACGAACTTTGGTGTTGCTCAAACAATGGGATTGTGTTCAAGGTACTGGGATCCTCCGCCCTGCTTTTGGCAACTGGCTCTTGCTTACACAAAGACATAGATCTCTCTTGGCACATGTGGGGAGAATACTCTGTCTTTCCTGGATTGTTTCCTTCTCCAACTTTTGTCTTGTCTGTTAAGGTCATTAGTTCCTCAGGCAAACTCTCTGCACTGTTTGTTCAGAGCTTAGAACAAAGAGATCACAGCCAGGCCCCCAGACACCACTGTAGTGCTGCTATGAATGATCCTTTTTCAGAGTGCACGGATCCTACTGGGGAACTCCCACTTGGATGTTTCCAGACTGGTCACATGCACATCATTCTGACGATTGATTTTTTGTGGTTGCTTTGAAAATCAACAGTTTACTATGGGTTCAATACGAAGAGAAAAATAAAGAAGCAGTGTTCTTACCATGTCTCTCATGAGATAATCCCCTTTGGATATTTTCCAAGCTTTCTTCTTCCTGAGGATTTTTTTTTTTTAGAGTTTTTGTCCCTAAAAATCTTTGATCATTGTGCCTACATTAGTCTACTTTTGGAGCATCTCAAATTAAAGCTCATCAAAAGTTGCTAATTTTTTAAAATTCACAGATGCATTTAAAAATTCTTTTGAATACCTTCCTACTCCTTCACCTCCCAGAGTTCCTATTTTTCATTAACACACTCTTTTTAAAAACCTTTTAATCTTCTTCACCTTCACTGCATGTCGGTCTATGGCTGATTGATTCAGCGTGTCCTCAAAGCTAGGACAGGAATCCTTCCTGTTTTCTTCAGCACTTCCAGCTACCTTCCTGGCTCTGTCCTACCCTTGTTCTGACTTTGTCATAGGTATTTTCTCCTTTCATTTGTACTCGCAACTTCAGGAAGCACTCTCCTCAATTTTTTTCTGTGAGAGGACCACCAGGAGCTTGCTGCCTTCATGTAGCCTCCCAGTTCCTGTCTCATTTAGTGGCTTCTGAGCCTGGTTAATAGAGTGACTCACCAAAATATTTTGCATCTCGCTGTATCAGTTGAAAGAGCCCTTTTGCATCAGCATGAATTTACACATAAATATGTATGTGCCATCCTGCTAACTTGGGGTTCTATTTACCTGCTCATGTGTCTGTCTATCAAGCACTGTTCTTGATGGAAATTACTTCAATGTCTCTTCGTTACTTTGAAGTGATTTCTAGACAGGCACTTATCAAAGAATATTAACATTGATGGCAGATCTATTTCCCTATTCCTGCAATTAAAAATTCTATCCATTGAAATGGTTTTTACGGGCCCATGACTGAAGCAAAAACATGAGAAAAATCTGCCTGGGAATGCAGTAATACTTTGTGTAGCAGAGGGCAGTAGGACCAAGTACAAGGCACTGAACGAATGTGGTATTGCAAGGAGCACACAGGGAGAGAGGAACTGAGCTCCACTGAATTCAGTTAGCTATTAACTTCAGCGGGGCAAAAAGTCCTCCCTCCCCTTCTCCCTTGCACGACTCTCACATAAGCAGAGATCCTGAGAGCTGGTCCTGACAAAAGGTGCTGTGTAAACTGTGGTAGTCTTAAATACAAGGGTTTTTTTCCTTCTGTTCCCCTTTTCTTTGATGTGTTATTGCATTATACATTCTGAAGTTTAGGAACTGTCAGGATTTCTGGACCTGATGCTCTTACTTTGTCCATCAGGAGTATTATGGGGCACTGTAAGACAGGCTGGTGTCAGCAGACCCATTTTTTGACAAGGGCTATTTACTGTCTTTGGTTTGGGGCATCTAATACAGATGGCTGACTAAGGCATCAAGGCTCCCTGTTCAGTCACAGGACTTAATCTGGCCTGTTTCACATGAAAGCTCTTCCAAATACCATTCTTGAACTATTTTTGAAAATTATGGGATGCACCTCCTGGAAAATTACACAGAGACCAAGTCTGCATGGGGCAATAGTACTGCATTTTTTCCTTTTCTCATGATTCCCAGAATAGGCAGGCACTAAATCAAGCTCTGCACAGCAGTGCTCACTGCTGCAGCTGGTATCAGTGTGACTGTCGCTGTGCTCTCACTACAGCAATCCTTTCATATGATACATGAGATGTTCCTGGCCTGGATTCAAAGGGCAAAGGGGAGAAGGATAACAGTATAGGCCCTGGCTTTTGCACATTTTGTTTACTGGAACATCCTTTTAACCATTCAACAGTGTACACTGCTGGGTTAGGGGAAAGTGATTAATGTTGCCCTTGGTAAGAGGATCAAGTAATAGTGCCATATGCTCCCATGCAGTGGCATGCAATCACTGCCTAGAAGAATTTTAAAACTGAAAAGCCAGATTAGACTCATTTTTGCTTATTTTGCTTTACTGTGAGAGTATACACCATCACTACACCAGTGTCACTGAAGTATCCATGCGAAGCAGAGATCTAGAAGAACAAGCAAATCGGTTTTTTCCTTAAATAACTGTTTTTCTGTAGCCTGACTTTGTTTTAAAGGAAAGTCTGCTTATCCCCTTATTCATGGAGTCAGGGCTCTGTGCCACCACTCCTTGTTCTGGAGAGCTGCTTATCATGACTTCATCTCTGTGACCTGAGATGTTCCCTAAAGACCACTGCCAGGCTGGGTCCCCACAGCCATCTGCAGAGGTGCAGAGCTCCCTGGATAGGTAAGAAGCCTTGTCAGCTCTGTGAAGCCACCATAAAAAAAAAAAAAAAGGAAAAAAATTAAACAATGGGCAAATTGGTGACATTGAACCTGGTGTGTTCTTTGCAAGAGGCTCAGACCTTTGTTGGCTCCCACCTTAATCCACCCCTGCTGACATGCATCAAGCATAAATCAGCACAGAGCCTGGCCCCTGTACTGTGTAAATATTAACTAATTAATCCTCCTTACAGCCTTTGGAGGCTGCAAAGGAGTTATTATTATACTTCTCTTCACAGAGTGTGTAACTGCAGCAGTGTGGATAAAAGATTAAAAGACACAGACATAATGATTGCTGAACGTGGGTGCAGAAGAACCCTTGGACCTCTCTAGAGCACTTTTCACATAATTTTTTAGCAGTCCCAACTGACTAATATACAGGAGGGGCTGCATAAGCTATTTCAAGACAAGCTCCAGGGCCTTATCCTTATCTGTGTTATGCTTACAAATCCACAGAAATTCTGTTTGCTCCTTGGAGGGGTTTACAGCAATGCTGAAAATCAGAATCTGGCCTATCATATTAATATAAGATGTGAGGAAAAAACACCCAACAACAAACAAAGAGCAATGCAGAATATAGGTTTCTTACAACCAAATTGGTTATGTTTGTTTTTTTCTACATTAATGCTGTCCAGCACTCCCCTGTGTATTCTCAAGGAAATGACTTTGTTGTATCAGTGAAGTATATTGAAAATGAAATCAGTGGCAACACCAAATGTGCCCAGACATGACAAGACTTTTAAATAACAACAGAAGAATTCTATCTCCTTTCCTGTTTGTTCCATGTTAACTTAGGGAGATTGGTGCTGACTTTCTGGAATGGGTGCAGCAAGCTGTAAATGATGTATGAAAATTAAATGAAAAGTCTCTGCCCAGGACACTATGCACAGCAATCACTGCTGAGGCAAGTTAATAGCTCTTTGCTCCTGTGCACTCTGACATGAGATGGAGCCAGAGAAGCCAGCAGTGCAGAAATTGGAACAACTACCCAAAAATATCCTGGACAGGACGTCTGCTGATTCTTCACTCAACATCATTTTTGGTGGTAGCGTCCTTTAACAAGGTTGAAAGGGAAGAGACCCAAATGTTTATAACCCTTCCTGTACAAGCCAGGTGGTTTGCTCACAGGTAAGGAACAAGTCAGACCATGATGCCACCTTCTCAGGTCCTGTTATTTCCTGCCTCTCTTTCACAACTTCGTTTGCTGTCCTTCTGTGTTACAACATCAAACACCTGGGGCTGTGCAGCTGAGAGAGACTCGCATCAAACGGGCAGAATGAAGCCGGTCCATGAGTGTGGGTACAGCTGGCACCTGGTGGTTATGTCAGCAGTGCTGGGCACGGTGACAGAGGGCAGTTCTGTGACCCAGTTACTGAAAGGCTCCCTGATAGTCACACTGCAGTGCAGCACCACAAACAGTGATTATTAACACCGTTAAAAATTCATGCAAGCCCAGGTTCTGCAAATGCTCTGCCATGGAACGGCCTCCGTGGAGATAAAGAGGGCACTGCAGCAAGAGTAAAAAGCTGGTGTCTTGGTTACTGAATCACAGGTTAGAAGTCGCCCTTCAGAGCTTTGGGACTGACCTACTCCTGTGTCCTCAGGTGATGGACTGAGCAGATGTTTCAGCAACCTCACTCATCTGGCATCCCCTTTGGGACATTTGCTATGTAGCTCTCTGCACCTCACTTGCCCTTTTTGCGTAAGTAACTTGTGCAAGTGTAAACTAAACCCAACAGAAATTATAAAATAATACAAATTAAGCAAGATGCCATTTGTGTGGTACTCCTTCACAGCTCAGAAGCAGAGGGAGATGGGATTTAATTTAGGCCAGTCCTCTGCTGCATTTCAGATAAAGGATTTTTAATCTAGTTGTAGGTTGATAAAAATACCCCTCTCTGATCCTGCAGGCAACTTTTTCTGCCAATTTTCTTTGCAGAGGAAGAGAGGAGAAGAAATAATTGAAAGAACACTGCCGCATAGAAAATGACACTGACGGAGTAATGCACTTTGGAACTGCGTGCTCTGCCAAATCCTTGTTTTCTACTCTTTTTTCCTTCCTTTTTTCTTCAGAAATTTAAAGTTATTGGTATTCATCAGCATGATTAGGTGTTTTTTTTCTTTTTCTGAGCACTAGCCAGGTAGCAGTCTTTTAAATACAAAATGATTCCTCTATTCTGGAGTGTTATTTCAACTTTCAGAGTACAACTTGTTCCCTTCCACCTCAAGCAGAAAATTTTCAGGGTTAATTTATTCATCTAATTGCTGGATGCACATGTGATATTGCAGTCCACAGTGATTTTATGGACTTAAGGCTATGGTAATGACTTAATAAACATGCATGTGTACATGATTTGAAGGCAATATATTCTCTTGAATGTAACATTTCAGAAAACACGGCATGAAAAATAAAAGGGTAGCCAGAGGCATATCTCAGTGGAAGCATGAAATGCTGAGCTTTTAGTATTTTTTCCAAATTAGAGACTCTGTTTAGAAAAGGTATTACCTGTCCAGCTTTCTGACAATTCATGAGCATTTGAATGATCAAAGAAACCTCACAATTCAACACTTTTTTTTTTTTTGGCTTCCTTTGCCTCAATGCTCTTTTAATCCCTGATCTAGAGTCTTGAAATTAGTGTGCAAGTAGCCACAGAAAAGCAAAGTTCAGCTGTGTGGGGAAACGGAACAAGACAAGTTTGATGGACAGCTTTCAGGAAGGGCATGTTAGAAAATCTCTATTGGGGTCTATGAAAGGGTGAGGGAGGTCAGGAGGGAGGGACAAATTTCAGGAGCTGTTGATTGAGGGGCTGGGTAATTACGCCATGCCAGCTTAAACAAAACCCAGCACAAATGCACCTCTGTTAAAGTGTATGAATTTACACTGATTGAACGTTGAAAGGAGGGAGGGTTGGACTCTGTAAATGTTGGTCAATTTATTATGCTTGAAAGCTGAAACTATTTTTGAGTGTCCCATTGTCAATTATTAAGCCTGACGGTCCGGATGCAACTTCCCACTTGGGAATGAACCCAACACGTGCCTGGGGATGCTCACCCTCTGCATGGCTCCTTCTTTTCTCCTCCCCTGCTTACTGCCCAAACCAGGGCACCAGCCAGGATGGGGCTTTGACTGACCCCACATGGCAGCTTGTTTGCTCCTCTCCAGTCTAACAGAGCCATGACATGTGCTGGAACTGCTGCATGAAATGCTAAGATTTTTTTTTTCCTGATGAGGCCAATTCCCCTTGGCAAGCAAGCTTCTTCTTGAGTGGTCCCTTAGTAAGTACTGGGCTGTCTGGTGGAAAGGTTGGTTCTCTGATAACTGGGGGAAGGGAGCTGCTTGCAATATGTTTGTGTACTCAGTCATATTGGGTGGGAGGACTCTAGTTCCTTAAACCTTGCTTTCCCAAACATATACTCTGTTTCTTCATAAATCTAGTGGAATGGTTTATAACAACATCCAGATCATTAAAACATGAGACCAGGTGCCAGGTGGTTGGCCAATAGCCAATGTAAAAATCTTTGTGTCTTGGAAAGGTCTGGATAAGTGTTTCAGCCACTGCCTAGGCCTGATACCTGCAATACTTCAGGTACTTTTTTCCTGGCACTGGACAGGTCACAAAGTTTTTCAATGTTTTAGCTCAGTTTTGAACAGCACTTGGCTCACTTTTTAGTATAGCTCTGGTCTGGATGCCAGAGGCTCACCTGCACTTAGCATCTCTGCTTCCTTTAAGCTGTGACCAGAAAATGTCTCACTGGCAACACTTGGCTGTCACTTGAGATGGAAAAGCCCTCTTTGGACAGGCACAGTGAATTAAGCTCCTGCCACAATGGCTATTTTTTGCCTTGACCAGATGAGTCCCCTGGGGATACCTGTAAGCATTTCAGCATGCTGTGGATTTGGATGCCATCTCAGCCTGCTCTGGCTCAGGAGGCTGTTCTGTGACGTGGCCAGTTTGGGGTCTGAAGGCAGATGTAAGGAAGGCCCAGGATCTTCAGAGAAACCTGTGGTTCATGGGTAGGAGCAGCCTGCATCCCACTGCCCTTCACTTTGCTGGATGTGTTTGCCCATCCAACCCTGCCCCTGCCTGAAAATTGTCTTTCTGCTGAAACAGTGATTTTCAAGTTTTGAGGAGGTAAATGGTGATGAATTGTTCTGCTTCAGTTACGGCATTTTTCCTCCAAAAATGTCACACTCTTTGGAGGAAGAGCTGGTGAAGGACATGACTTTCTGTCTTGCCCTGCTGTGACTCTGAGGCACAGTGGAGATTTTCTCTATCTTGCTACTTTCCTGCTCCCAAGAAGCCAAGTTTAACTCATCTTTCTATTAAAGGAAGGAGCTAATGCTGAAAAATGAGCCACAGAAGTGCAACCCTTTTGAAACCTGTGGTGGTTGCAGCTGTTGGCTGCTTTGGTGAGAGCCACATCACCCTCCCCTGTGCTTGATGCAAAAGCAAGACAGTTATTATGGATTTCAGTTGGGTTTATTCAATCTGGAAGAAGGTGTGATGAAATGGTCTCCCACTTTCACATTTGCTGTCCTGGGTATTTAAAAGCAGGAGCAGTGTCTGTGCATCTGTCCATCCCTACAACTGCTGTAAGTCCTTGCTCATGGTGCTTAGTGGCTTCTCAACCATAACAGCCAATAGCACCCAAAAGGGCCACGAGTTCCCTCTGGCCTTGGTGTCCAGCACCGTGTCTCCATTCTGACTGCAGTTCTTGTGCTCCCTGCTGCTTCTTACACCCATTATTTTTCATTTTGCCACTGCTAGTTTTGCTGGTGAGGTGCCATTTGTCACAACTGCTGTATTGAAGCAGGGGAGAGATTGGGCTGGGGGGTGAGGTGTGCACAGCTTCACAATGGGTAAAGTTACTGCCACAGCACCAGATCCCATCAGCAAAAGATGGTGAAGGGCAGGGTTCAGAGAGCTGAAGGCCACTGCAAGCTCATCCTGGAGAGTGTCATTCGTTATTCCCACGTACAAGCAAGATGAAGCTATTCCTCTTTGCCCTCTCGGGAGGTGCTATTTAAAGGAGGAAAAGGCAGGTCTTTCTTCAAAGACCATGCAAGCTAACCAAACTAGGCAAGGGTGGGAGAAAATAAATATTACCCTGACCACTGAGATCAAAAGCAAGGCTTGGAGGTGCCAAATGATTTGCCTGAGTTGGTATAAGCAGTCTGTAGAAGAGCAGAGGTGAGAAGTGAACCCAGAGCCTCTCGCTCGGCAAACAACATCCTCTGAAATACCTCGTGGTCAAGAAAATGGCAATTTCATCAAAATCCAGCAGTTGCCTGTGAACTCTGACACCTTAAAACAAGTGTTCTAAAACAAAAAAAAATCTGTTTATTTTTCTGATAGTATTTTTCTTGTATAAAAACTGGTTGGATTTTTTCCCACTGTTTTCATTGTTATTTGTTGTTGTTACTGTCTTTAATAACTAATTATGAATTATTTTTGATAGCAAAATACATTGAGATTCCTGAGTCTAAATGTTCCAGGATTCCTGGTCTCAGAAATATTTGCAAGTTAATTCCTTCCTCTGGCTTTGAACTAGAAGGTATTGGAATATGTTGGCATTTGTCACAAGACAAGTCTTATTCTGGTGAAGGATGAAGAGCAATGTGCTTTGTACTATTTTTTAAAGATTGCTCCTTGATCGTCATATCTTACCTAGTTAAAAATAGGAGTGATGTTCATTGCTTTGGGAGATACGCTTGCAATACACTTGTGTTGTTTTCAGAAAGACTGAGCTCTTAATTACCTGCCAAAAAAATTTTGCCTGATACACTCTGGAATTATGAATATAACCCCTTAATTAACCATTTAATTCCTCTAAATTAAAGAAAGATCATTTAGAATATTATCATGAGCACATTTGGGTCATTAACACCAGCTTTATCCTCTGCATCAAAAAAGAGAAAAATATTTAATTCTTTCCTTGAGCTGGGGTGTAAGGTTTTATTTTCCTGGATGAGCAAAGGAGAGCTTGGTTCCTAACTCTTAATTCTGTGTTTCTGCTCAAAAAAGAGCACACCCTGGATTCATTTTTCCCCCTGTTGTCCCAGGCTGCCTGGCCCCAAAGGCTGTTCTGTTTCAGAGAAGGAAGTTAAGTTACTGCCCCCTGACAGACCTCCCTGTCAACTCTTCAGGATATCGACGCTGGTTTGTTTGGTGGGAAAACACCTAAAGTCAACACAGGGAGGCACTGGAAATAGCATTCAGATGGTCAGGGGACATGCAGAGGGTCGGGTGGCAGCACATGAGAGAGCTGAGCTCAGTAAGGAACCATTTAATGGAACCATTTAATGACCGTGTAACTGTGTTTCTCCTTTGGCTACCAGGATCTCCCTGGAGCACTGGCCCTCTAGCCAGTGGTCAACACATCTGTTGTTGGTAGATGCAGAGATTTTTCTGTTGGCTTATACAGGGCTCAGGCGTGAAACCCCTGCCTTGAGGTTGAGGGTAATTACTACTGCATAGCACAGACATGTGGGGCTGATTAGTTCCAGGCTGGATAGCGAGAGGGTGTCGATGGTTCCCAGGTAGAAATGAAAACAGGACAGATGCTTTGCTCCTGGCAAGCGTGTGTTTAGGTTGAGGCTCATTCCAGAGGAAGATTTGGGTACCCAAAGAAGAACAGAGGTAAAATTAGGTCTTGCAGCCAAAATTGTAATGTCAATCTGCTGCTGCCTAACCCTGAGAGTGTTGGGGTTCGATATCTGTTTAAATATCTGCAGCAGCACTTCTGTGTGCCCAGGGCCGCCCTGCCTTATTGGGATCTGGGGACTTCACTTGAAAGGACATTGAGCACCACTCAAAAACTCTCCTGAGGTGTGCAGGTGGCTGTTTCAGCTACCTGAAGAGAGGCAAAGGCCATGTTGGTCACATCCAAGGAGAAGCAGCATCCACAAAGGTTTTTTGAGGACTGCAGCTCTGAGCTGAGGTAACCAAGTGCTGCCTCCCTCCTGCTTCTGTTCCTGAGGCTGATCTGGGTCTGATCTTCAGCTCAGGAGTGAGCAGCAACTGTCTGTGATGGTGGCAGGTGATTGAAGAGGGTCCAGGGACCACAGCTACCAAAGATATTCCTGTCACAAAGAATTGGGAAATTTTTAGTGATAAGAGGGACGCACACTAGGTTCCTTGGCGATGCCAAGTGCTAGGCTGCAGCTCTGCCTGCGCGTTAATGAAACACTAGTGAAGTTGAAACTGAGTCTCACTGCAGAAAAGCTGGTTAACTGGGTTGTTTGTTTTTTTTCTTGTAATCGCCCTCTTTTTTTTCTTTTTTGTTCACAGAGCTGTGCTTTTATGCTTTTCCATTACACAATTTTATGCCACTACTGTGGATGAATTAATCTTCTGAGAATGGCTGTGGCTGTCCTTTACTGATGGGGGAGGAGGGCAGCAGGAATGACTTCAGTGCTCCTTTAATTACTGATCTCATTAATTACCCTCCAAACCAAGTGGGTTTTTGCTCAGGGCTGTTTCCACAAGTCAGAATGTCCTTCTGGAACTGGTTTACACCTGAAGGGGTAATTGCTTCCTGACTCTATGCTTAAATATTTCCAAAACCCAGCAGCATCTCATCCAGCTTCATCACACACCTCCTCCCTCTACAACACCGGGCTAACCCCAGTTAGGAAAGTTCCTTATTTAGCCCATTCTTAAGACACCTGCCTAATAATAATCCAGGCATAGCCTGTAGCTGGAATTGTTTGTCCTCTGCATGCCTGATATGGTCAGGACCAGAATTTCCATCCTGTGGTTTATATCTTGAAATAAATGGGACTGGCAAAAAACACTGGGCAGACTCAAAATGGACAGTGCTGTGCCTGAGCAGCCTCTCGGCAAACTCTCACCCTGCAGCTCCTTCTGCTGGAATTGCTGAACACTCTGCCTTGGCCCACAGGACACACTGGTATGGTGCCAGAAAAGCAGTCGAAAAAAGAAAAAAATCCCAACCCAACCTACCAGAAATCCGCTTTCCTCTGGAGGTCCCTGAGCAAATGTGGCTCTGGCAAGGAAGGAGGATAAAAATGGTCCCCTTTGTGGGTGCACTGCACCAGCTCGGTGCTGCCGTGTTGCTGCTCCACAGGCACTTTATGAGTGATGTGACAGCTTCCCTGACTGAAGTAATTCCAAGTACTGTAACATGAAGTGTCAAGGCAGACAGTAGAAAACATTTCAATCCTTTTCATTAGAACAAAGCACTATTCTCTTGACGGCTTTCAAATGCATATTGTTTAGCTATTATGTGCTAACCTTGACTGTTATATTCCAAGCACAATAGCAGTGGGAGCTTTCTGCTTTTTTGTTCATTTCTGATCATGGTAAGAGGATTTCTCTTTTTTGCAGGGTCAGTAAAATATTCAGTTCTAAAGGGGAAAAAAAAGTAAAAAGAAATATTTATGTTGCAGAAGCAGCGAGAAGGAACTCTGAGGTCTCCTCTTGTGTCTCAGTTTTCAGGTGGGTCAGATGGCTCCCAGTATGGATTTTTACCCTGGAGTGGCTTGTACTTCTCTTGACAGAAATCAAAGACTGCAAGTGCATCCTACCTAGACTGCTCGTGAGACGAGTGTCAGGCTGAAGCTGAAGTGACTGCAATGTCAGCTGCTGAAAGCCTCAGGCAATGTGCAGCAGGTAAACGGTTAATTAAAATGATTCTTCAAGGATACCTTTAAGGGAACATGGAGCCTTTCCAAATCTCCGCAGGGAGTTATTGATGGAAATTGCTGCTCCACTTTTTCTCTCAGGGATGCACACAGGGTGGGTTACCTTAACAGTTTCTGACATTTCATCTGTCTGACCATGAGGTTGCTGAGATTGGAAGATTAAATTGCTCCTGAAAGAATGAGATGTGACACAGGTGAAAGCCAAAGATAAAGATACAGAAATGTGTAAGCAACACATGAAAACCCCTGATAAAGCCTGAGCTCCTTTTTAGGACCAGGTGGGCACTGAATGCTGGAGGACAGAAGTTCTCCTTGTTCTCTCAAAGGGCTTTGTAGCCTCTGCTTGCCCAAAGGCCTGATTGATTTTTTTTGTCCCATTCTCCTGAGTTAACCTTTTCCAGTTTCCCCAATCTCATCTACTCCTCATACTTTTTTCTCTCATCTCATTCTTTATTTTTGAGCAACCTCATTTTGTTCCACTTACAAAACTCCTTCTCAAAGTAAAGCATTTTACTTTACTTAAAGCATCCACATTCAAATCCTTCTTCCTGACCTCTTCATCTCTTCCCATCCATTCCTACCTTCTCCCTTGCACCAGCTCCCACTCTCATTTTTTCCTACCCCAAACTGGAACTCTAAAATTACCCTCTCCTACTGCCATCCCTTCCCCTCCAGTGGATTCAGCTCTTCCCTTTCCGCTGTTTGATTTTTCCTCCTTCCTCTGTGCCAACGCCTGACAGAGGAGTCCCTGATTATATGTCTTCATTGTAATTAAACTGGGCCAGAGCCCATTTGCTGGCACTAAGAGCAAGTGGCACAGCCTGGCTCATGTCCATACAGCTAAACTCTCTTCCTCCCACAACAGGATGGCTTTATCCTTTCTGCCTCTTGGGAACAGCCCTTGGCAAGTGCTGCTCTCTGAACCCTGCCCAGACACAGTCTCTCAGAGTACTCCCTAGGACAAGCCAAAACTGTGCCAGGGAGCATGCTAATAATTAAACCTTATAGACTGTGCTACAGGCCTTGGTGCTGTTTAATTTACTTGTGAAAATGCATCTGAGAGAGTGGCAGAGGCAGTGTCCTTGCTTTCAGCTCAGGTATCCACTCACAGTACAGCCAGCATGGCTGGTTTGGCCCCTGTGAGGACAGTGGTCCCTGAAGATTGAGCAAGAGCCTCTGGAAGCATAAACCTCTTCCAAGCATAAACTTGGCTAAACGTGGGCAGGGTTTTTTAATCTAGTGGGGGTGTGGGAAGCATGTCCTTGGTTAAACTTCTGTCCTCCAGCCACCACTGCCAAGTTCCTGCCCCCAGATATAATCTTCCAAGCAAGGATTTCCTTGGATTTTTTTTTAATATGAGTTAAAAACCCCTTTTTTCCTGCTCCCCCCCTGAGGTGAGGATAGTGAAATTCAGCTAAAGGGAACACTCACATGGGACATTTTAACTCCTTTAGTTACTATTTTGCAAAATCTGTACCGGCTGAAAGCAGGGTCTTAGTGTGTGTAGGTAGTGTAAAGCATTTTTGTAGTGAGTGATAACACCTTTATCTGCCACAGGTGAGTGTGGGCACGCACACAGGCGGGGGGCGGTGGTACAAATTGTATTTACCTGAGACCAAACACATGCCAAATCAAAAGGAAGGCCCTGAGCTCTGGGGCTGGGTTTGGGAATAATGTTCTGAACAGGGCTGGTGTGAAATTGTGCCAAGGCAGAGATAGTGTTGGTCCACTGGCTGCAAGCCTGGGATTTTGCTCTGACCCAGGGGCAAATGCCATGTGCACATCCTCCATAACCAAGCTTTAATACTCACCCCTCATGTTTTCATGCCCTGAAAGGGTTTGAGATAAACAGCACATTCACATCCAGGTGTGTTGCACACCTGGTGCCTGTATACACTTGTGTATATTTATAGCCAGTGAAAATCTAACACCACTACACATTGAAATGGTCAAAGTAGAGAGCTGGTTATTGCTGTTTCCATGGCTTTGAAAGTGTTATAAGCAGCCAGGAATAAAAACAATAAATAATTACTGTGTTACTGAATTCTGATGTTATTTCTGAAATAACCATGTATATTTTCTGAAGGTTTTGCTTGTCTTTTAAGCTTGAAATAAAAGGCAAGCAATGTCTGTAAGCCACTTTTTTGCTTTTTTGAAATATATATACATTTGTAGATTGGATCAGTGGTGGGTTCTCTGCACTAACAATGAATAAAAGGCTTGAAAGCAGCTTTTCAGTCGGTGAGTGCTGCCTGGAATTTGTCTTGGACTGCGATTTCAGATTTGGCCCTGCAGACAGTAACATGTTCATCATCTCATGCTTCACGTAACCACCTCCTTGTGTACAGCACGAGTAGGGATGACTGAAACACGGGGGTGGCCACAGTGTTCTGTATGCCACTTTTCCTGGGTTCTGCTTGTTTCTTTTTCCCAAGCTGCCACCCTGGGAGTTTGTCCTTTCCCAGTGCAATGAGGGCTGTGTGGGAGGTTGGAGCTGTGTTCTCAGCCCTGTGCCTGGTTGTGTGGTCTGAGGCAGAACATTTACCTTCTGCAACGCAGCCCATGTGCCAGGCTGCACACCTTTCTCACCCTATCTAGTTCAAGGATTCTGCTTCCTACAGTTCCCTTTTCTTTTACCCCCAAAAATCCTTCTGTCTTTGTTCGAAACTGAAGCAGATGTTCACATTACATGTGTATTAGCACACAGTAAGTCCATCTGAGGCAATGGAAAAAACTCTGGTGGGACTGTCTTGTGTTAGAGAATAAGTAATAGTGACTTTGTGTGCTGTGTGGGAACTGCAAGGACTCTCTTGCTGAGCAGAATGGCAGCAGAAGTCCATTAGTGCACAGATAAAGGAATTGTGTTATCTCCTGGTGTCGTTCAAGTCATTGGGGAATTTCCCTTGGACTCCAGCGGGGATGGGAGTTGAGCTGAGACACTTGCCTTTTTATGGACACGTTTTTCTTTTCAGCTCAGAGATAAAGATTTTTGGAGGGGAAAGGCAGTGACTGTCAAGACAGAAGATAGCTGTGAAAGCAGCAATTGCATTGGCAGGTCTGAGTGCTGTGGAACCCACACACAAAGGCTTGAACGGGAGGGAAGAGATCTCGAAGCTGGGACCCTCATTGGAGAGAAACAGCGCAGAGCACATGGAGGGAAACACGGGACACAGAGCAGAGGTGAGGGATGGGAAAGCCAGGCAGGCCACAGGACTCAGCACAGCGCAGAGAGCACCCAAATCCCAGGCCTTTGGTCTTGCCTTGGTGGCTCAGCAGGCTCATGTTGTCAAAACACTGCCAGCCTCTCTGAAAGAGGGATAAAAAAGAAGTTAAACACAGAGTCTACACTTAAAAACATTCAATCTGGAATCTTGTTCAAATAGATCTAATGCCTTCTGCTGATTTCCTGCCCTTCACACCTCTCTAAGCTGCCCGTGTGAGCCCTGCAAGGCTGCAATTTGCTTCCGAGAGAAGCTCTGTTTGCTGCAAATTCAGAGCCGCTCTGGGCTTTGCAACTGTGCAGTTTTTGGCAGAATCCATCCCATTTTCTTTCTCCTCCTGCCCTGTGTGGGTGGAAGCCCTGTGGGGAGGGGAGCAAGGTAAACAGAGCTGAGCAGAAGAGGTTCAGGGAGGCTTTCCACTGGGGAAATGGAGGCCTTGTGCTGGGAGCCAAGTGTCCTCAGCTGGACCCACTCCAGCTCCTTCTCCCCTCCTCTGCACTCAGGGAGGATTTAAGCCTTTCCAGTACAAGCCAGTGGTAATAGCTGGAAGAGATCTTGGATTTCTATGGATTTTGGCTCAGTCCAGACTTCTTTTCACTTCCCAAGGAAAGTGCACCGATAGCCTGATTTATGCACTCACCTTTTGCTGGGACTTAATGAACAATTTTATGACACAGAGCTTTTCCAGCAGCATATGCTGGCCCCACTGCAAGGCAATAATTGCACAGCAGATGTGTATGGCCATGGGCCATCCAGCTGATGACAAAAGGTGTGGTGACAGGAGTGGCTCTCTGCATTTCTCTCCTTTCTCTTCCTCCCAGGTTCTACCAGGTAGGAAACATGGCTGATGACAGTATGGAAGTTCATGTAGCTCTCTGTGAACTGAACCTTCTTTCTGGCTGTGTTCTTACATTTCAGGGAGGTAAATCAGCCCATGAGGGACACAGCAGCTGGCACAAGGCTGTGACTCTGGGGAAGTGTATCCTTGGGAAGCTCACTCATTTTGCTTGCTGTTGAATCGGCTCACCATGTCTTAAGTGTCTGTGTTGACTGCAAAACTCCTGTCCAACACTCAAACAGGGCAAGTAAAAAGAAGCTGCAGCATTTTCTGGCTTTATTTCAGCAGTTTAATATTGTACTTAACCTCTCCAGCTTTCTTCTGTGAGCTTTGCCTGTGTGGGTGTTGGGGAACTTGCTTTCTGCTGTGCTCTGCCTTTTGCTTGTGCTTTTTACCTCTACTTGAGAAAGCTGCTATTCCCACAGGAGGGTCTGGAAGGCCTGGCATGCTGAGCACTCAATACCTCTCTTTGCTGGGGGTACTGAAGGCTTCAGCTCCCTCTCAGTGCAAAGGTTTGTTGAGCCAGGGCCTGTGAGGTCTCAGAAGTAATTTGTGAACAGCTCTACTTAAGGGATAGGGATGCTGTGTAGGAAATGCCTTAGTTCTGGTGGAGAACACTTTACCTTGGATATCCTCAGCCAGCCAGCCCCATCCAATCAAGAGGAATTCCCCTTTGATTTTTTAATTAACCATCTTCCAAATCTGGTGTTTTCTTTTTTAGAGGATGTGAAGAAGGCACAAAGCTAAATTTTCTGAAGCTATTTCTCTGTGAAGACTCAGCAGCAGAATGCTACACTTGGATTTGGAATAGATACCTGGATTCTCTGAAGGGAGAGAATGATTTTCCCTCCTTCCCTATAGATGCTTGTTCTTGTCAGGAACACGAGATGCACATCCCAGCACACCTAAAGAATCTTCAAGCATGTGCCTCTCATGGAAGCCAGTTCAGGCTGAAGAATGGGAGTGGTGGAAAGGATAGGCATAATTCTGGCAACATGTTCCTGGGGATGCTGGAAGGAGGGAATTGAGTATGCTGGAGTGACAAAACATTGTCCAGGGCAGCGAGAGACAGTTTATCCCTGAGGGAGGACAAGCTGGGACACGAGGGTGACCCAGCCTGGGCAGTGATGGGGTGCAGTCCCACAGGGTATGAACGTGGTGGGCAGAGCTCGATGGGTCCATCAGCGTTTCCAGACCAGCCAAGAGGTGCACCAGGTCCACACAAAGGGTACAGTCAGAAGGAAATGGATCCAGGTCCAGAGTCAGAGCTGGACACAAGGCTACAACACGGATCCAAAGTCCATCCAGGATAGAACTGGAGACGTGCAGCAGGGTGGTGCAATGCCTATACAAGCCAATAATTTGCACTGACTTATTTTCTAACCAAGATGTGCTCTGATTTTTGATCTCTCCAGGGTACTCCTGAATCTCACTTTGTTTTGGATGCCATATGACAGGAAAACAATGTGAACTGAGGAGAGCAGCATGGTGTCTTCCCTAATATTCACTTATGATTAAAAGAGAAGATTGAACTTTTAAAATGGAATTTCATAAAGCTTTTTGAATCTCTGTGTCCTTATTCAAAATAATTGATAGCCACGCTAGAATTAGTAGGTTATGGATTTTATTCAGTGCAGTACACAGGTCTTTGGGACAAACGGTTGTACAATCTTTTTTGGATGAATGGTATAATTAGAACAAATTTGCTATCCAGGCAGAGATGATCTCTTTCAAGTGTTATCTAATATTTACAAGATAAAAGTTGATATTTTTGTTACTATATGTATTTTCCTAAAAACCCAGATTTATCCATCAATAACAGACCAGCCTGTGTTGAATTGTCTTACGGAATGAAGCATGTCCATTTGTTTTATTACAGTGTCCTTTTTATGATCAATTTTCTTATTTATTTTGGTCTGGTGTTCAGGTGAGCAACATGCACCATGTGCAATTTTTGGATGCTATTGGATACAGCAGGATCAGAAGTAAAAATCAACTATTCACAAAGCTCAGCACATTGCCATGGTCACAGGTAGCATTCCTCCTTTTGCAAAACACTAGAAAGGCCAGCTTTGCAAGAGAAAGGCATAGTTATTACTGCTTATTCTTGTGTCATCTCTGTTCCACACCATTAATCATGTTTGATTTATCAGTCAAGTTTTCCATTATTAATGGAGAATAAAATTCAAGGCTTAATTTCAGATGAACAAACCCTCTGCTCTTAGCACAGCCATTAGATTGTCCCTCTAATTGTCTTGTTCACCCTTCCCCTTTGCATGGTAAATCATTTCCTCTAGGCCGGCATTTTCCTCGTAAATATTTGAATTTTTGGTTTTTGAATGGACAAAATTACCTAAAAAAGGACTTAAGGTCAGCTCTCTAGCTTGTGTAAGAGCAAGGAGAACGCCTACCTCCTGAAGCTGGCACCTGGGACGGAGGGAGTCCCCGTGGTGAAAAGCAGGTAATGAAGTTGCACTGCGAAGCAGAAATCATCTGAGAGCAGAAAGTAGGGCAGTCTTTTGAATATGAAGTTGTGAGCCTCCAAGGAGAACCTGTGAGTTAATTATTGTTAGGTTTTCAGTCTCTGGGGCCTCTTGACCGTGTCTTCCTTGCCTTCCTCCTTGACCTGCCAGGGCCTGCCCACACGGAATTCTTTGTCCTGCAGGTCCCTCGGCTGTTCACTACAGCTTTTCACCTACAGATTTTCACCTGCCTGCCCTCAGCTTTGCAGGGATGAGCAGGCTTGTGGTATGGCTTACAGTAAATTAACTCACTTGCTCCCTGCTCCCTTGGCTCTTCCATTAGAAGGAAGTGCAGACATCCCCTGGAGATGAGGCAAAGAGCTCTGGAAGACCTCCTTGGAAACATCAGCCTGAAAAACAGACTGGATTTTTAGAATAAGAATTTAGGATGTTTAAGTGATCAGCTCCTCTCCAGTGCCATGCAGATTCCCTGGCTGCTTAAGAGTTTCAGGTGTGTGAAATCAGGGCATCTAACCAGTGACTAGTGACTCCAGGTGTCTTAATACTGCGGTGCCTAAAAATGCTGTACAGGGAATAAGAGATTAGATGTAATATATGGAAATTAGACAGCTTTGACATGTCTTTAGGCACCTGACACAGGAGAAGCCAACCCTCTAATGACCCAAAATTTTGGCTCCACAAATACATAGGGAAGCTGAGCATTGGGCTTTCCTTTTAGAAGAAAAATGATATATATACTGTGACTCAACTGTATTTATATATATAAAATCAAGAGAAATTTTCCATCTGCTTTTAGTTTTGGGTACAGAGAAACTTCAAAGGCTTCCTCACTGTTTATTTTTATGAATGAACATGTAAAAACATATATACAACTGCACAAATACACAATCTTGAACAGAGGAGGAGAGTATGCACATATACAGTTTGGTGGTAGATCCCAAACTCTGTTTCTGTGTAGCAAACAAGCCCTATGTTTCAGCCTTGACAAAAGGCACAGTCCCTCAGAAGGCACCATTGTGTTAAGAAATGATATTTTGGAATAATGTGGGGAACTTCCCATGTTGGAAGGACAGGACAGGTCCCCTCCTGATGAGTGCACAGATGTGAAAAATAGCTCTGGCCCCACAGGGGCTGCAGCCATCGCCCTGCAAACCTCTCTGGGAGTCCTGCACAAACTGCATGATGCCTATTTGGATCTGCCAGCAGCAGTTTTCCAATTCCAAGCACCATATCACTCCCTGGCACACATATTTCCCTTGGCTGAACCAGTCAGTGCCTTGGTGACTGTATGAAAAAGCTGTGCAAAGCCTGGCTGAACACGGAAACTTCTGCACCTTGTCTGTCTTGTGTGCAGGATGAACCACAGCAAATCCTAAGTCATCTCGTTGCACTTGGAGTAGTGACAACTCTCCGACACATGGAAAGGGGCCAGCTACCAGACCGGCTCAGTTTTCCTTGTTTAATCTCTTAAGCACATTTTCAGGCTTAACTGCTTGAGTGGCAGAACCCCCATCAGCAATTTAAAAAAGCAATTATTTTGAATCTCTTCAGAAAATGTTTTTATCTGCATGATTCTGCTCAGTAGCTGCGTATTAGAAACGGTATGAATCACTCCAAAATATTAATTGATAAGATTCATGACCTTAAAAACATTATTAAGAGTAGGGTGTAAGGCATGCACAGTTCCGTTCTGGCCAGGGGGGACACAGCATTTTAATGAAAGAGTGTTAATTATCCCAAAGATGGTAGAAAAATCTTTAGTGGAAAAGTTCCCTGTATGATTGGTTGTGCTTTATGCCCTCCACTTTACACAAAAAGACACACGAGGTGAGCTATAACTCTGCAAATCCCTGCTGAAAAACTCACTTTTCCAGAAAAGTATTTTTTTCATACCACTGTGCTCTTCTGAGCCACCATAGCAAAGGCATGAGTGGCAGCTCTGTTCCCTCTGATCTTCCTGCTCCTAACAGTTCTGTTTTTGTAAGAACAATCTATTGTCCGTAGTTATTGAATGACATTTAGGAAAATTTCCATTTGTGTTCTCCTGTGCATGCAGAGAAACTTCCAACATCCTCTGCTGGTTATCACGGAGTTGGAGATAAAAGAGACCCACTGGCTGGCTTAATTTTCTGCGCCTGCCTTTCTCCTGCTCAAGCTTGTCCTATTTTTCAGAAGTGTTTACCTGATTAGCACATACAATTACTGATGTGTGTTTCGAATGTTCCCTGAACCTTTCCCTCCAGATCAAAGCTCCCACGTCCTCCCGCGCCAGATCAGCCTCCTGCTGAAGTCAGTGTGACTTTGGCTGTTAACTTTGGCCCACGAGCACATTCCTGGAGTGCAGAATTAGGTGAGGGCTCCAGCGCTTCTCTGCATCAGGACCTCTGCTGGAAGCAGAATCCGAGCCTTCGTGTTTTCACATTATCAGTCATTTGTGAATTCCTTATAATTTTTTTAATGACTTTTGCAGAGAGCAGTCAGATGCTATTAAAGTTTCACTGAATTAAATTGGAGAAACTAATTTTGCTCTTAGTATTTTATTTCAGTGTGTAACTTGATTTTTAAGGAGCACTTTGTATTGCATGGCCGTTTGCATTTGCTTTATAAGCATAACATAAAGGTTTCCCTGGAGTCATGGAAAAATTGCCTTCTACGTCCCCTATCTAATTAACACCATGTATGTTGCCTAACTCCTTATAATTCACTCCTGAGCACAGCATATAGAACATGATTGGAAAAATAATTTGAAGCAATGAGAAAAAAATGCCTTTTGTAATATATATGATATGGCCAAATGCACTTCCAATCAAATTATATTAAGAAAAAGAAAGGACAGCACACTGAGATATCTGATGTTGAAAAGAAACACCAAAGGCTTAATTAAAAAGTGTGCCTATGTTTTTAAAGGGCACTGTGTTTAAAGCATAGTAATGAAACCCTTCTTGCTGAATAGCTCGGTGACCTGTCTGTGTCTGGGCTGAGGCTGTTCAGCTCCCTGGTGAGAGCCCTGATCCGCCATCCCATGGGTCACAGAGGAGCTGCTAAGCCCCCGGTGTGTTCTGGTGGGTCACAGGTTTCCAGGAGGGAGAGCAGTCAGCCAGTGCACAATTAATTGCAGGGCTGGGGTCTGTGGTGAGGACACAGCAGATGAGCCTCTGCAGCTGAGTAAATCCAAGTATTGCCTCGCAGCTGAGGAGGGGTAAGACTTTAAACCATTCTAACTAGATTGTAAGCGCCGCCTGACCAGGCTCTGGGGGCTTTTCATTCTTTTTTATTTTTTTCTTTTCTCCCTGTGGAGCCTGAAAGACTAATATGATTTGGAGAGAGAGCAAGTGTCAGTGGACTCAATTCTTGCTGGTGCATCAGCAGCGGAACCAAATTCCAAATGCAGAAGTTAACCCCTTCCCCTCCACAGATTTATTGAGGTTAATCAGACCATGCGTTAATCAGACCGTTAGCCAGGGCACTGCTGAAGGCAAGAGGGTGGATTTGCATCCTGCATAAATTAAATGTGGAGGCAGAGCTGGGCCACATGTGAAGGACTGAATCCATCCACAGTCGTGCAGTAACAGTGCTTGTCACATCGACCAAAGGCAGCCTTCGCTCATGCTGCAAATTTGGCACCTTTCCTCACAGCAGGACTCAGTTCTGACCCGCCACACCTTCACGCCCTTCATGTGAGATGGACACTATCTCCTCCACCTTTCCTGTGGAGAGGGAGCTCGTGTGAGACCCCACAATCCTCTTGCTTTCAGGTGTTTCCCACTGCTGGGTTCTCTGCCGAGTTTGTCATCACAGATTGTGTCTGGGTGTTTTAAGGTCACGTTGCATTTCCCTACTAGAGGGAGAGAAGAAAAAGAGATAAATATATATTCATATTTTCTATACATGCACTCAAAAAATAAACATTCCCTTTTAAATCTTCTCAGAAGATGTGGTGTCATTTCCTGAAGGAGAAGTAGGGGGGGGAAGAGGGTTGAGAAGAAAGGCAACCAGGAAAAAAGATGCTTTTGATTTTAACAGAATTAATGTGATGTAAACACAGAATTAAGTGCTTATTTTGTCAGAAAAATGAGAATGTCCACCGTGATTTGGTCCAGGACAGGGGATGTCCATGAACACCAGAATGGATAGAACTATCCCAGGCTGTGAAGAAACACCAAGTCTGTTAGGCTTATAATTTCACTTGGAAAAGTGGAATTCAGAGGTGTCTGACAGATGTCTCACGTGGGGTAAGGAAAGAAGACACAACATTTGACAAATAGGTTAGAGCTTTAAAAAGCAAGGTGTAAAGTGTACACTGATGTCACAGTCATAGTGGTCTAAGTGACACAAATCAGACATTTTGGGAAGAAGCATTTTGCATCAGAAATCCCTAACTTGGCTTTAGCAAAAGACAGCTACAACAAATGTACCTACTTAAGCCAAGGCTACCAAAATTCCCCCTCCTTGTATAAGAGACAGCCCCCAGACAGCCCCACAATATGTATTGCATGTAGGCCCTAAGATGACTTGAAATAGTCCCCTCCCTTCCATAAATCTCGATTTTTTTCCTTCAGGAGGAAAAACTCCAGCCTTCCCTTTTGCTTTCCTGTTTTCAGATGTGTAGGATTCAAGAGCTCCCTCCTGCCTTTCCAGCCTTGGTGTTTTTGCTTCATGGATTTCAAGGAGTCTGCGTTGAGTGAGTTAGTCACTCTGCCACTCACTTGTGAGGTGCTGGAGGACTCTGCTCTCAATTCAGAAATGCTGCAGGCACTTGACACACCAAAGGAGTCAAGTGAGCAGTATGAGATGTTTATTAATTGGGAAATGCAGATCTCATATGCTGAAAGAGAGTGTAGAGTGTGATTGGTTCAGAGCACTGAAACACAGCCAATGCTGCCTTTTTTCTAAGGGAAGGGATCAGTTGTAAACCAAATTCCTTCCTGCATTAACCAAATTGCCTATTGCACTGGACAGATCTCTTGTTGAATCAAATCTCTTCCAGCTCTAAACTGCAGCTGTCAGTTTCTGAATCAAATTTATTAATTATTAAACATGTCACCTGCAAAATGGCGTCAATATTCTCATCCAAACATCGAGCGGTTGTCTACAGATCCCTGAGCTGATGAAGAAGGTACACAAAAGACAACAATCTGGGATAACATAAAATGCACCAAGCACCTTCTCATGTGAATTGAGATCTGCTTTCCTGGCCACTGCAAATGGAGCTTTATGCCCCCAAAGCTCTTCCTTTCAACTTCTCTTTTAGGGCCACTGGTATATGATCATTTAGTGTGGCACTAATATTGTTTAAATGAGCTTTGCTTATCAGGATGGTAAAAATGGGCTGATAAGCAGAGCTCACTAGAAATCGAAGCTTCACAGGAAAAATCATCTAAAAATGGGGCCAAATTAGATTTCAAGGTTTCCCATGGAGTGGAAGTAGAAGGTAAAAGAAAGAGGGACTAGCCAGTGTAAAAACCAAGACAACTTTAGATTTTCATATTTTTTTGTATTTTTTTTTTTTTTTTGCGGCCCATTTATATTCTGTACTAAAGAACATCCTTTGACCCTGGTTTTCTAATCTTCTAGATCAGGTGTGTGTCTTGGCCTCAGGCCTGGATTTTCCTTCCATGGAAACAAGCATCTGGTAAGGATGTCTGTGTGTGTCCAAGCTGCTCTCCAGGACAGGTTAAGAAGTTGGGTGTTTGAATAGAGAAGTGTTCCCATCTCACTCCACAAACAGCCTAAATTCCATGGGCTGCCCCAGAACTTCAGAGTTTAGGGACTTTCAGGCTCCCCATGTCCTGTAAGCCCAGTGAATCAACGAAACTTAGAAAGTACCCCGAGCTTCTGTGGGTGAGTTTTGTTTTCCAAAAATAACTTTCTTTTTTTTACTTTTGAAAGGACCTCTCTTTTTATATGGAAAGGTTAAAACCCAAATGCTTGAACTCAGGTTAGTGTGCTGGAGAACCAGTTCCAAATATTTTAACTTGATCTCCTTTCTGGTAAAGATCCATGGACAGCTTCTGAGCTCTGCACTCTCAGCAGGAACCATTGCTGCAGGAACAGTCAGGAGCTGGGCTCAGGCACACAGTCAGGCTGGGGCTCAGCAGAGTGTGGTTTAATTCCTTGAGCTGACATGGCTTTCCTGTGTGATTCTTGGCAGATCACCAAATCTCCCTGGGCCTCACTCCCTGTCTGCAAAATCACACCTCTTGGACCTGCTGCCTCGAGAGAGAGCTGGGGGGAGGCTATTTATTATTGTATGTTTATAAACTGGGGGCTTTCCTTTTGGACAAGGCCCCCAGACAATCTCACAACACCAATCCTGAGATAAAGCAGGCAGATTATCTTAAATAGTCTGGCAGATGCTGGAGAGGCTCCAGCCATGAAGTGGTGGGGAGGTACAACACAAGCTGCTTGCACAGCATTGAAAAGACTCACTGTCCTTTTGTAGCTCACCCCTTGTGAGCAACCCATGATTTATTTATCGAGGAGCAGTTTCTGAGTCACCTTCTTCTCCACATTATGAAAACACTGTGAAAGTGAGTCATTTTGAGGAACACAGCCTGCAGCACTCAGTTCTCACCCTGCAGCCTGGAACAGGAGGAGGAGAGCCCAGTGGGTAGGCTTGGAAGAGAGAGGGAGTGGGAGATGCAGCTTCCTTCTCTTCAAGCCTTGTCATCTGACCTTGGGAAAGTCACGCAGGATTCAAGATTTAGACCATAAACAGAATGGTGGCCTGGCTTTGGCTTACTCAGAAGGGTGTTTTTTATAGAGTGACACTGTTAGAGATGTGAGACTGTCAGCTTCTGTGGTAACAGGATGCTTTCACAAGCCTTGGATAGGGAGAGTGATAAAAGTGGAGATGCAATAACTGACTCTACAAGTGTAAAAGGTGACTGCAGAGACAGCCAGAGTCAGCTGCTCCCTGTGTTTGCAGGGGATTGGAGAAGAGTCTTGAAATTATAACAAGGAAAAACAGAGCTTAAATGTTAGAAAAAGCCTCCTCGAAGTGATGTGTGGAATGCTGAAATGGTCTGTCTGGGGAGAGGGTGGACTCTCCAGCCCTGGGATTTTAACCCCGGTTAGATGCACATCTGTTTGGGATGGTTCAGGTGGAACTGCTTCAGGCTGCTTTTTTCTGGCTCTGTGCAGAAAGGAGCTGACTGCTTTCCCTGAGCAGGCTGACCTTTAGCGAAATCCTCTACTACTGACTGCCTCAGCATATCATAATGCAAAGAAGACAAATATTTAATTTGCCTAATTATTTGCTTTGTTCATTTCTGTCCTGCTTTTCTTTGATATCTTCCCTTCCACCACTGGCACAGCTAAGAAAGCTCAGTTCTCTCCCCTGTCTGTGTAAAATTTGCCTCTCCATCCATCAAACCCTCCTTTGATTGTGACTTTTTTCCTTGCTGCTGCCCCTGGTCCATCTCCAGCTGTAGGACTGCCTCCAGCCTACAGGCATCATGCAGCTGTTTTCAGCTGCACACGTTTGCTAATCAAGATATTTGATAAAGATTGGCCTTTAGAGTGTTCAGGCTTTCTGGATGCTGCTGCCTGGTGTTTAGAAGAGGCATTAGCAAGGCTGGGGCCCTGAAGTTTTCCTGAAGATTTAATCTCACAAATGGGAGCTTCCTGCTAATGAAGAGCAAAGAACAAAGCACCAAGATGAAAGTCCTCTTCTGTGGCTGGCGTTCTTTCACTATTCTCATGATGTGAGCTGGAGCAAGTGTCCCTTCTGTGTCCCCTCTGGCAGAGCTGTCCCTGCTCATTTCCAGCCTGTTTATGCAGCAGAGCATCCGTGCAGGCAGTTCCCCTTCTCCCTTCTCTCACCTCTCCACTGTGTGGCTGCAGTCCAGGTTTCGCTCTGCTCTCATGCAGCCACCTCCTGCCAGACCTGAGGCTCCCTGTCCTGCTCTGTCCATGGCAGACCCATCCCTTCCCTCTCCTTCAGCCCATGGGATGGGGGGGCTGCACATCCCATGGGACCTGGCAGACACCAAGGGAGCAGTGTAAGTAACTCTGGTCTGCTGAGACCCCTCTGGGGACTTTGGCTTTCCCATCCTTGCCTCCGACTGTGAGGTGGTGTCTCCAGTCAGCCGTGTCCCTTGTGATGGTCTCTCCTCGTAGGGAGCACAAGGGCTGTCCATCCCACTCCTTTCTGCTGGCTGGCTTAGCAGGAGGAATGCTGGTATATCAGAAATCAGGGTGTCAGTCCCCATGGTGCCCTCTGGGGAACAAACAGCTCCCCTGGCAGGTGCTGGCAGCATCAGGTTGCTTGAAACCCCAGGAGGTGAAGGTACCATCTGTGTTGTGTTCGTGCCACTGATACAAGCTGAGACATCAATCCCAGTCTGGGTTGCATCTGTTTGTGAAGGCAGTTGATAAGTTTGGGTGCAGAAGAGTTGCTCTCTCTGCTTGATGCATAGTCAGCTGTCACTGCCCAGGAAGACACTGGTGGGAGTCTGCGTGGCATTTCCTGCACACTGGGAAAGGTTGGTTAGGAGAGCAAATAAAACTCAAGGGTGTATAAACACTGGGACAGAAGGTCCTTAGGATACCACCTTGTGAGTGTTTCAGCATTTCACAGGCGTCTGTCAGCAAGAGAGGAGAAAAGCATCCCTTTCTTCGGTTCAAGCAGGCTGTGTGAAGGATGCTGAGTGCCCTCTGCATCAGCCACATGCAGAGCTGGGGGTGGAAAACCTCTTGGATGATCAGAAGGACACAAAGGTGTGAGCTGGCCCACGGTGAATGGTCACCACATTGCAGCTGGGGGTTTCCACCAGCTGGAGATGTGAGTGTCTGCAGCAGTGAGAGAGTGAAAGCTGCAGACTAGTTTTAAGACAGAGGTTGATAGATTTTTTGAATAGTTTCCTGGGTCCATCCAATCCTACTTTTCTAGAAAATGCACTGGAGAAAAAGAAGAGCTATAGAGGGGATAAGAGAAATGCAAGCCGTCTTTGAAAAGAGACTGTGAAAAATTAGAAGTGTGGGATGGAGAAATGAAAGATAACATGCTAAGAGTAAAAAAAGAAAAAAAAACCTCTAAAAAGCACCCACACCCTCTATCAAATGGTGCAGAGAATATAAATCAGGCTTTGCTGCTCCCCCTGCTCATCAGACAGGAGCTTCCAGTAACTCTGATAGGTGATACATGGCAAATTTATCCACTGAGCCCCACGGAGATGCAGAGCACAAGGAACCTGTGGGGAAAGGCTGCCATTAGGCATCACTGAGCCAGAGAGCCCAGCAGGAAGGAGCAGAACTGGATGGAACTGGCGAGGCCGTCTGTGGTTATATGTGAATGGATAAAAATAAGCATTATAAACTTGCATGCTTCCAGGCACAGGCAACCTCAAACTCCTCAGGGCGAAGAAACTTCCCTTATAAATAGGTTATTCCATAACTGTTCGTGGCATTAGCTACTGTCAGAGACAGGATACCGGACTAGATGGGCCCCTGGCAATTCCTCTGGAGAAGCTCTTTCCAAAATAAAGACCCTCAAAAAATTCCCTGTAACAAAGAAGAAATTATTGAGTTGTTTATTAAATAAATTAATTTGAATAGGGAGAACAGCAGTTCCTTTGTTTCCCCCTCAGTTTGAGCTGTGGGTCTCAGAAGGGAAAACGAAACCACTGCTCCGAGACGCAGAATAGCATCCTCAGCGCTTGCTTCTTCCAGAATAAAAGGCCTATATTTAGAGGATGCCAAGTATTAGAGATATACTGAGCTGGCAACTGGTTTTGGCAAATTTCCAAACCCATCTGATTTTCCACTTAAGTTAGACATTTCAGTAACATAAGAAGTTGCAAAGAGATCTGAAAATAGTGTTTTGCTATCTTTGCAGCCCAACCTGCTGCAGTTAACACAGTTTGGGGAGGAAATGGGTGATAGTTTTTGTGTCAATCAGTATTAACAGCATCTGATTTTAGTATGGGTGTGTTTCCGTGCATATATTCACACACAATTAAGTGCATAGACATATTTAGTGTGCATATATAGGGTATATAAAGGGTAAGGTGTACAGGCTTTTCTATTAGGTTCATTACTTGCCTAATTAAGCATTCATTGTCTTTTGACATCTATCTATCTATCTATCTATCTATCTATCTATCTATCTATCTATCTATCAGGGGGCTTACCTAGCACAAGTCTATTAGAACAAAAGTCAGGCTCTAAGTTTGTGCAGAGTTCAGCCTTTTCTGATTTAAAAGCTCAAACAGCTCTTTTAAAGGCCAAATAGAGACACCTGAGACCATGATAAAGGACGGCAGATGCTTTGTCTCTGAATCTCTGTAACAGTTGCAGAGTTCTCTGGTCAATATTTTGCAGATACCTCACCCTGACATGACAACCATGTGAGGTACAAATTGCATCTTGCTTTAAGAGAAGTAAGTGGGGTTTATAGCCACCTTCCCAAGTATCACAGAGGAAATAACAGCAATTTCTGCAATGAGCCTTTCATCCCTCCATGTAATCCCCCCTTCCTTCTCTCTATTTTAAATTGATCATACATTTTGCATAGACCGTTCGGGCCGGTGATTCCTGTTCTTGTTCTCTATCCAAGAGTCAATCTTTTCACAGAGGAAAATTACAGCTTAAGCTTTTATTTCTGCATTGGTCTGATGTGGTTCAAATGTATTTATCCTACTTCTTCAGCTCTCTTTGGGGGTGCCTTTATTATGGTGTGATCTTCCAGGTGTGAACTGCAGCCACATTCATATCCTTCTGTGTTTGTCCCTATTCCTTGTGTTTCACAATGGCTGTTTCAAATGTGTTTCAAAGGCTTAAAATCAGCAATGGAAAATTTTAAGCACAGAAACTCAAGTAGAGTTTAGAATAAATCAGGGCTGCAGTAGTTTCAATCTGCAATGAGAGGAACTCAGTGTACCTTGGATACTGCCTCGTATCATAAACATTTAAGGCTGGAAAAAGAGAATCCAAGCAGACCCAAACTCAGAAACATCTAAGTGCAGTTCAAAATGCATCACAATGATTCATGTAAAAGTCATGGTCTTCCTGGGTGGATTGCAGGTGGTATGACTTCTTTTGGTCGTGGTGGAGTTTTCCTGATTGCAAAGTTCCATCCTGGGCTGGTATCGGCCACCTCACCTGCATGTCAGTGCATGTGTGGGCGGCCTTCACTGCAAACTTGTTGTTAGGTGTGGGTGGAGACACATGAGGATAAGTCAGATAGTCTGTCATCAGATATGATGCCATGAGTGCTTGAAAGTCACTCATCCCTGAGTGGCAGGGCCTCCTGACAGGGTCCTTGTCTAATCTGACAGCTCTGACAGCTCCAGGAACGGCTTGGGGAGGAGCCGACCTGTCAGACCTGAGGAAACAGAAAATCCAGCAATGCTCACAAGTCCAGGATGCCACAAAGTCAAAAGAGAGAGGGTGGTGATGTGTTTGAGAGATGTGGGTTTTTTCCTGTGTGACCTGTGAGCACCAGGACATCTCAGATCTTCTTCCAAGGGGCTTTTAAAAAGAAACATCCAGAAAAGCAGGTCTATTACCAGTGGCTCATCTGTAAGGAAGCTATTATTGTTAATGTGCATGTGACAAAGATTTTACCCTCTCATTAGTAGGGAACAATTATGAGGTCATTGTTAGCTAAATATTATCCTCATTTTATCATCCTCTTGGATATACAAGTTGACATTTCTAAACCATTTATCAATTTTAGTGCAGTGCATGAGCACAGCATAGGAAATGCAGATATATTCCTTTTCTCCAAGCATTAACAAAAAGATTTGTTTCAGCCTATTTTCAAACATTTTGGTGGTGGTTTTCTAATATCATATATTAAAAAACCCTGGCAAATTGCTAGAAATGTCAGCTTAGATCAAAGATGTATGGCCAAGTGATTTGAGCAAATATATAAATGAAAGCTTCTCTTTCAGACACATCAGAGATTAAGACATGACCTTCAAAACCATTCAGTGGCAACTAGTTCAACAGACTCAGGCTGTTAAAGCTAAGCAATTGCCTGTATATTGACTCCTATTTGAAGGGGATAGATAGAAGCCAGGATAACTCCATCTCCCATAAATCCCTTCTTTGTGAATTCCTTGCCCTATTCATCTTTGCTAGGGTTTGTTTTGCTGAAAGTTTTCTTCTGGAATAAGACCTTTTTGGCTCAGGAGAGTGTCCCCCAGTACAGCCATCTGCAACTTTGTTTTTAGAGTCTTTTGTTTTGTTTTATTTTTCTATTTTCTGCTTCATTATCTTCCAGTTTTACTCCTATTATTTTTCTTAGGAAGGCACACATTCTCATTCAAACACTTTGCATCCCTTGATATAACATGACCATTCATTTAAAGACCTAGTTCTGTCATCTTAAGCCATTCCATGAAAATTGTGTTCTTGTATGTCCTGTTTGCTACTGAATGATGTTGGAAACAAATTTTACTGGCTGCCAAATGAAGCACTTGGGGTTGATTTCTTTTTTTTAATTAATACCTGAAATTTCAGCCTCACAAAATCAATCTGGGCTTGCAAGACTGGGCTGTGATCTCTCTTTTTTTTTGCTGCCAATTAAGAAACCTGCTGTCATGACAATGCTATTGAAGAGGCATGAGCTGGCCAGAATGGCTCTTGCTATCTCACTGCAGAGCTGGCAGGAGCAAACATGTACTGGAGGCTGTAAATGGAACAGATGCTGTGTAGAGAGTGTGCACGTAGGTCACAGTTCTGGGTTTATAGAATCACAGAATGGTTGGGTTGGAAGGGACCTTTAAAAGCCATCTAGTCCAGCCCTGCTGCCATGGGCAGAGACATCTCCAACTAGACCAGGTTGCTCAGAGCTCTATCCAACCTGACTTTGGAATGTTTCCAGGGATGAGACATCTACAGCCTTTTGTGCTGCAATTAAACTCAGAGGGAGGATCCCATCATGTGTCACACATAGGGTTACTGTGAGGGAATTCAGCACACATAAAACAAAAATTAAACTTGGGAAACAGGTGTGTTGAATCAGAAAGTGTTATTTTTCACAGGTGAGGGTTTTTAAATTAGTTTCTTTGTTTAACATTACACTTTGGCAACCCAAAAAACAGTGTTCCTTATGAGGTTGCTCTTACTGCCTTGTGACAAGGCAGGATTTTCAGATAGGCAGGAGCCAGGATGTAAACAACATGCTGGAGAACACACTGCTCAGAGCTCACTGCTGAAAGGACTTTCTGTCTTCTTGCAGGGCTGAAAAAACTAATAACTACCAAAGAAACCACAGCATAGCATGGAAAAACATGTCAGTAATTGCCCAGGACTCTGTCTGGGTCGATGCTGTATCTTTATGTGCTTGTCTGCCTGCTCAGTACAGACACATTTCTGCATGCTACACCAATTCCTGTGCATATGTACCTCCTGAAGGGGACTGCCAGCAGGAATTCTCCTTCAGTCCTTTTGCCTGCCTGTGCTCGGATCCTCTCACACGCAGCCGCTGCCAAGGCGTATTGCCGACCTCAGCCCAGCGAGCGCCTGCGTGGACACAGCTTTCCACTTCTGGTGGTTCAATGGTGTGTGATGCTCACTGCCTTATGCTCGAATGGCTGTGATTTGATCTCTGATAGCCCTACTCAGACTTGAAAAGAAGATGGTTTCCAGAAATTGCTGCCGAGCACCAGGCCAGGGAGCTGCGTCACAGCAGTTTCCCACAGGAAGGGAGGTGTCTGCACTGACCTTGTGCTGATGAAATCCTTGGCTGATCCCGACAAGGTTCAGCTCCTGGAATATTAGTGACAAAGCTGACATCCTCCGGACTCTGTGAAGCATGACTGGGAACAGCACGAACTGCAGAGCCCAGGAGAGGGAAGCACAATTAAGTAAATACCCCCTTTTCCTGTGCATAAAGGGACAATTGATACCCTGGTCAAAAAACCAAGTGCTGTTACAGCAGTTCTTCGTTATAGGCATGTGCTTATTGGCTTTAACAAAGTGTCAGAGAGGATGTCTACGCAGATTTGTGGAACAGATATTAAAACATCATTTAAAATGATTTGTGGTGTAGGGTTGAAGTAGCACGAGGAGTCCAGCATCTCAAATAACAAATAGGAGCAAAGATGAGAAATGCATCTTTGGGGTTTTATATCACAGTGGATGACTTTACTCTCTGCAAAGGAGGGTGTAATCACTTGGCAGATCTGGAAGATCTGTATAAAGCACTGTAGACTGCATCCTTAAGGGAGGAGAGCTGTTTCACAGGGATGCATTTAACCCTTTGACCTGATGAGGACTCAAACCATCACCTACCTCTATTTATCTCAGACCTCCAAAGGAATTTTTGGGAACTGGTTGGTGAACGTGCCATTGCAAACACCTGGCCTGAACCTGACCAGAGATTGTGAGCTTGTGATCTCTCTCTGAGAGCAGCAACATCAGGCTTTCTCCAAACCGATTAGAGGAATAGACTTCCCCTGACAAAATGAGAAGCACAGGCCCTTGTGACCGCAATGTGAGACTGTGTGCTTGAGTTCACTCAGAGCGAGAAAGCGAAGGGGTGATGGAAAACATCACCTCTGCTACTGTGCTGACCTGGCTGCTCTTCTGGGCTGTGTTTGATGGAGCAATCAGTATGGTGCTGCTGCAAACATCAGTGGAAACAGCAAGTGTGGAAAATATTTTCTAATGACAGAAGAGCTAAGCTAACTTTACAGTTGAAATCTTTCTGGCTGCTGGGATGTAAGCACCAATCCTTTTCATTTTATTGTTTCAAGTACCTTGTGTCTCATCGTGCATTTGATGAACAAGGTTGAATTGGGATCTTTGAGCAGGAATCTTCCCCAGCCTGAATGCTGGAGCAGTCAGTGCTTGCGGGCACAACTCTTTGTCTTGTGAAATTAGGTGCACTTATCCGTAGGCTCCCAGGGTCCTGTGCCTGCTCGCTGCAGACTCTGCAGGGAGCTCAGAGATAGGTTGTGGGTCAGACCCCTCCTGGCTGGTCGGATTTGATCTAAGTCTTCACAGCTGCTGAAAGGGGAATCAAAGAATTACCATAGAATTAGAGAATGGTTTGGGTTGGAAGGGACCTTAAACATAATCCAGTTCCAACCCCCCACCTCCATGGGCAGGGGTGCCACCCACTAGATTAAGTTGCTCAGGGCTTCATCCAGCTTGGCCTTGAAGACTTCCAAGGATGGAAATGGGATCCTACTTCATCCCTTCAGTCTCATCCCCCTGCAGCCATGCGCTCACACCACCTAATTGACCCCACTGACATGCTAATGTGGTTGCTTTTTGGATGTCTCAGGCCTGTGAGCCAGCTCACCATCTGCTGAGTGCAGGGGAGGAGGCAGGAATGCGCAGGTGGAGGTGAAGGGGAAGGCAGAACTGGCCTTGGTGGCAGCTGTGCAGATTAAATAATTTCAAAGTAAACTGTGAACATCCTAAATGAACAGCGCGGGCTGGGGTCTCACTGCAGTGGCTGGTACCTCTCAGCTGAGGTTCAGTGCTCTGCAGCGTGGGGTGAGGGCTTCTGCTTGTTCTTCAGCCAGCAGATGCTGACTAGCTGTGCCTGCTGCTTAAGAGCAGCATTCTGCTGCGCAAGCCATCATGTCAGCTTGAGAGCCGTGGTAATTTCTCCACGGCACGCAAAGGAGCTAGCCCTCAGTGAGGGATGTGGTCATGTCATGCTTCAAACATAAGCTGATTTTGCTCTGGGAGCGAGATACTGCATTCCCTGGCACCCACACACTGAATGTCCTCTCCTCTGTGCACACATGCTGCCAGCTTCTTGCTTTGAATCCTCTGTGCTGAGAATAGTGATAGTCTAGTATTTTTTTTCCCAAGATTTGTTCTCTGTGGGGGATCAGCCATTTCCAGCTTCTTCAGAGACAAAACCTTTCCTCCCTTTAACTGTTTAGGGCTGTGGAAGTGACAAATCAGTGGAAGATGGGAGCAAAAATCTGTGCCAGCTTTGGTTCAATAATTAAACTCTGGTTCTAGAAGCCTTACCCCAGAATGTACAGAGAAGGCACAAATAGATTTGACTACGGAGTATCTGTTCCACTTGGACCAGGAGAGGGGTCATGATGCACAGGCCAAAAAGAGCATGGCTTGACTTTGAGCCAGGCTGGAGTTTCAAAGCAGGTACCAGGAATCTCACTTCTCTGCAGGAGGGAGAAGGCTGCACGGGAGGAGGAGACCTGGTGCAGGCCGAGCACGAGTGTTCACTGCACGCTCATGTGGAATTGCAGCTGCCCTGTAAAATTAGGGAGAGGATGTTTGTCTGCATGGCCTGAGCAGAACATTCGCAGAGTAGAGGCGACTCTTACAGTAATGGACAGTAAGGCTAAAGCGGTGACTGCTCCAGGACATGGCTGCTGTGTGAAGCAAAGCGGTGGTAATGAAAATTGTTTTGCTTCTAATTAGAGCAGTCACTACTGGCAACCACTCCAGTCTTATCTAAGGAATTTTCAGGCAGTAACTGCATCTTGGTGAAAAGCAGCTCCTCACTTTCTGTCTCTCTCTTTCAGAGCTATTTTGAGTGTAATTGTTTTGCTCCCGATAGAGGGGTGGGAGTGTACCCATCCAAACCATGCCTCAAGCTACACTGGCCTGGAAGGCATTTTGGTAAATAGAGTTTTCCACCATGATTTGTACTGCATCAGGCTGAGCTGTTTTGCAGTGAGGGACTGATTTTGGCTGGTATATTTTATGGAGAAGGCAGGAGGATGGTGAAAAGCGTGGCCATAGCTTTGGTTCTTATGGCATTGTTTGGGATGAAGGAACTCTTGGTGCCTGATGCACCACTGTGGATGTAAAATAGTTGTCCATGCTAATTCAGGTCTCTAGGAGCAGTTCTGTTCAGGCTAATTTACCAGCTCTGTACTACCTGGCAGCTTCTGGGACTTACATGAACCATGGTATGTGGCACATATTCCACACGAGAAAAAAATAAATTTTTTTCTTTGTCTCAGGCATAACTAGTGACTTGACCTTGAGTTTTACGCATCATAGTGACATACAGTTTCTGAACTCCATTCTGAAAAAAAACCACCTCACCAAACAATGACACTGTTCTCTGCTAGAAGCTAAATGTTTAAAGGCATCCCCTGGTCAGCAATCATCCTAAATCAATATTGAAAGAGAGAAGTAATTCATTGAAAACACCATTCATTAATTAGAGTGTAGCCTGGACCACAGCAGCGTGTTCTCTGAAGACACAGATTTATTTATATTTAGTTACTGAAAGATATGTGAAAAGACTGGTGACAATTGTTGATGATGGTTCATAAGGGAGGCTGCTTGCTGGTGCAAATGCATAAATTATTGAGACAAATTTAGCTGGCTGGAACACTGCATAAGCCAGCAAATGATCTGAAACTTATGTGGAATTAATTGCATTTGCCTTTGCAGATGTCTGGTTTCTGAGCACCAGAGCTTTGGAGCTAGCAAACATGCAGGCAGCCCTTAGAAGACCTGACTGCCCTCAGGTTCCTGCTCAGCCAAATACCAGTAAGAGAGTTCATTTCTCCTGCAACAAGTAAAATTCAGCTGGATGTCACTGCTAGAATTACCTGTTTCCCGTATATTATTATTTTGTGAAGCTGTATTGCAGATACTTAGAGAACCAGGACAGTCAAGTTTACCCTAACCCAAGCTGCATGACCAGCCAGACAAGAACTTAAAATCTTTGTGTGATACCTACTAACACCTTATCACCATTGCAAAGTGGCTGCATCTCTCATGATCTCACATTCCTCAGTTTTGTCAGAATCAAAGTAGAGCATTCCTGCTCTGGAAAGTTTTTTTAGGCAGTTTCATGGCATTGTAGATGAAGCCTTCCATGATTTTTTTAGCCTAAGTCTGAATACTGTTTGGTGATGAACCTTCTTGTAAAATAACCCTGGGCAGAAAAGTGAGGCCTAATGTATGGTCTGATGTGAAATCAAAGAGGTAGATGTGTCCAATGCTATGTCCCATTTTTGGGGGCTGGCATGAAGATGAAATAGGACTCACTTGTGGCAATACTGTATTTGCACTTACCCTCACCTACATTTGGGAAATCAAGCACAGGAATTAACTCTACTGTTACTGATTGACTGGTGATTTAATGTTTCCTGTGCTGTCCAAATCCTTTAAATAATGTGGCTTCAGCTAGTTAAGGAAGGCAAACATGGATGTTTGAGCTCAGTTCAGCAAAGTACTTTAGCATCCATCAAACATCAAGTGCACGGGCAAGCAGAATTTCAAGGGTCACATCTAAACACCCTCCAGAAAAGGAGATGGATAGCTCTGTATTCATCTAAATAGCTCCCTCCTTTACAGACAGTTTTTAATTCAGGCCATTTTCTGTCAGATTCTTAGTGAGATTTCCTGAGATTTCAGCTGAAGAGATACCCACATAACCCACAGGGGAACATGCCCATCTGGCAGAGGACCTGCATGAGGCCGCCTCAGCTGCTGTAGCTCTTTAGCACAAACAGGCAGCTAAAGCTTTGGTTGAGGAAGTTCTCAATTAAATCGAGATTGCTTGGGGAGGCTGGGGACTCTGTTGTGTGGGGTCCTTAGGAATGACCTCCAGGAATGGTTCAGGTCAAGCTGATCCTGTGTCAGAGCAGCACGATGGACCAGATGACTGCCAGAGGTCCTTTCCCAGGGATTTCATGTTCCCAGCAGAGCTGTAATTGCTCAAATGAAAGGTCAAACACTTTATACCTCATTGTGTGTGCCCCATAATGTGTGAGTAATAGGTAACTGTTAAATCAGTTTCTATTGATAAAACACCAACAATCACTTAATATTTTAATGGGCTTCTCCTCATAAGACTTATGCTCCAGACCCTCCACCAGCTCTGTTCCCTTCTCTGGACTCACTCCAACCCCTCAATATCTTTCTTGTTGTGAAGGGCACAAAACTGAGCACAGGGTTTGAGGTGTGGCCGCACCAGTGCCCAGCACAAGGGACAGTCACTGCACTGGTCCTGCTGGCCACACTATTGCTGATCCAGGCCAGGATGCCACTGGCCTTCTTGGCCACCTGGGCACATGCTGGCTCATGTTCAGCCACTGTCAAGCAGCACCTCCAGGTCCTTTTCCACCAGGCAGTTTTCCAGCCACTGTGTCCCAAGCCTGGAGTGCTGCAGGGCGTTGTTGTGACCCAAGTGCAGAACTCAGCACTTGGCCTTATTGAACCTCATGCAATTGTCCTCAGCCTGTCTGCTCAACCTTCCTAACTTCCAGCAGATCAGCATTCCCACCCAGCTTGGTGTTTGCAAACTGACTGAAGGGACACTCGATGCCCTCATACAAATAATTGATAAAGATGTTAAACTGAGCCCTGGAGAACACCACTTTTGACCATCCACCAACTGGATTTAACTCCATCCACCACCATCCCAGTTAATGATCTTCTGTCTCTTCCTGTTTTTTCCCTCATCATTCCCTGCATCTGGAAGGGTAAAGAAGAGCACTGCTTGTGCTCCTGATCCCTTAACCAGTCATCCCAAGGCTCTGAAATCTCTCTTGATTGCCTCTGGATATTTTGTTGCAACTTCGTTGCTGTCTATCTGAAAAATCAATAATCGATAATAATCTGAGGGCTGTAACAGGTTAGGGAACTTTCTCTTCACATCTTTAACCCAGGCTCCAGGGAGGCAGCAAGCTTCCCTAAGAAGTGGGTCCAGTCTGCAGTTTCTCTCTCACTCCCTCTCTCTCCCTCCGATACTCCTCAGCCTCCTCACGGAGCTTTGTCGCTACGTGAAGAAGTTCCTCTACTTGGATGCATCTAAAATGATGGAACTGAACTCTCACACGGGTGAAAGCTGCAGGTGAGCTCTCCAGCACAGCTGGGAATAAACCAGAGCTTGCCTAGTCCATAAGGGCATAGCTGGGAATGGCTCGTAGCTGCCATGATGTCGTGGGCGACATGGAAGGCAGGAAGTCTGTCCCCGAGGATGAAGTGGATGCCTCAACTCAGCCTGCTTGCAGAACCCTTGTGAACGTGGTGTTGGAGACATCACACCAAGGGACACACAGGGACAGCCCCAGAGCACGAAGTTTGTCTCAGCCACATCCTCGACAACCTTCTAGTGAGTGAGGGACATCTCCTGAGGAAAGCCAAGGTGAGGTCATTAGGTGAGTCAGGGAAAGGCAGTGACAGAGTGGAACCAGTGTGTGAGCACAAAGCATCATTGTCTGTGACTGGTGAGCTTCCTTCTTTCTTGGAATAGGATCTGAGAAGCAAATGAAGTGATTTCCACCCCCTCTCACTTCTGGTGGTCTGACCTCAGAAGGGAGTGGTAGAGAAACCAGCTGGGAGTAACTAGCTATTTAAAATGGATCAAGATTGTAGCTGGGAAACTTCCAGAAAGGACTGCTGGGGAGGGAACATGGAAACACCCAGGACATTCAGAACCAGCTAGCCAGTGAACTTGGAAAAGAAACAGTGAAGCAAAGCAGTCTCTCCTCCACTAATCAAGAGAAATAAAGAATTGAAATACCCCCTGGAACTGATGGAAAATCAGGTCAGGAACAGAAATATTCATGCATTTGCTCTACTGGAGGGTAAAGAATTTCCAAACCCAATTCCTTTTGTGGAAACCTGGCTCCCTAAGGCTCTGAACGAGATGCAGAGAATGTCCCACTGCATGTGGTGTGCTGGTTCAGGATTCCTGCCAGGGCAATCACTCCCAATAACAAGCAAAGCAAAACTGAGCTGCCAAGTTTCAAACGTTCATGAGAGAGGGAGGCTCATGACTGTAGAGAGAGCAATGAAGAAGCATGAGTTCATTTACTTCCAAATCAGCGTGAGTGTCCTCACTTGTTGTGCTGTTGCCTCAGATAACACGGGTTCAAGATCAGTTTCTCATTGTTCTAGGAGCTGTACTGATTCACAGCCCAAGGAAAGTACAACTAAAATTTAAGATGCGAGGAAGCAGACATACGCCATGGTGGATGAAACTCATGGAAACAGGACACCATCTGGGGCATAGAGGGATGTGGTGTCTCAGTGTTTGTGGACTCCAGAAACAGACACAAGGCCCTTCTGTGGAGGGCAGCCTTCAAGTCTATGCGATACATGTCATAGAAACAGAACTACATGAATATATATTTGGATTGGAAGGCACCTTTAAAGATCATCTAGTTCAAGCCCCCTGCTTATTGCAGGGGATTGGACACATTCAACTAGGTCAGGTTTCTCATATCCTTTTTCATCCCAAATTCTCTTTCTTTCTGACTCTTCACTTCCCAGGGCTTCCCTTCCCCTATCCCTTCTTTTTTTTTATAATTACCCTTTTCCTGACAGTCTCTTGGCTGAAGCCATCTTATGTTGGCAATAATGTTGGTTCAAAGGGAAGGCTGTGCTAGAGATCTCCACAGTCCCTTCCAAGCAGCATTGCTGTGATTTTGGGGGAGTGCCAAACTCCACTCAGCCCCAGAGCTTCCCTCTAGATGTGCAATCTTGTGATGGCTTCAGTGATTTTCTGCAGAGACAACTGTTGTCTTTCAACTGCTCACTGCTTCTAACCAACTCATTGCAGTGTATCAGAACAGGCACCCAAACAGCCTGATGCAACAAATTTTTGGGTCATATTGGCACTTCTTCCCTATCTTTGCCTCATTCCTGTGTCAGGTACACCTAAAGAAATGAGAAGAAAGCTTTATTTGTCAGCCTGCAAGGTGAGTCTAGGATTATTTATGAAGTTGTATAAAATGTTTCAGGTACATTATCTGCTTTTTAAATAAAAAAAGTCTAAAAGAAGATACACATTAAAGAAGCCCCATGTAAACAAGAAAAATACAGCTGACTTTGTGTTATCTGCAGGCTTTGTGCAAAGACCCTCTGTGTCAAGGACATCTGAGCTCCTGGGGCGCCTGGAGCGGTGTCTCTGGTTTGACAGCCCTTGTTAAACCTGAGTGAACTTTTGCTGTAACAGCCAAGGTTCTCTTTGCAGCACCAGCCACTGTCCCAGCTCCCCCTTCAGAGTAACTCTCCTTGTCTGGATGCCTTCCTGCTTGTGTGACGAGTCACCCCGTGAAGGTGCCAGCCTCTCTCCGGTGAGTGCAGGGGCGCTGGGGCCACCTCGGAGGTTGTGAACTGGGAGGGGAGAATTTATGAACACACGCACTCACGGGCTTCCACGCCCCAGGACATTAAAAAGGGATAGCAGCAAACACTGAGCAGCACCCTTGTCACCAGCTTGGCAGACGTGACTTGTTTACAGCTCAGGGGCTCGCACAGTGCATATTCCAAGGAGGCAGGTTGGGGCAGGAGCTGGGAGAGGTCTCCACAGCCCCATCTCACCCGAGTCAGACCAAGCTGTGACTCAGCGAGCAAACACAGCTGAGCACTGGAGCCTCGACTGGACTTGCTGCAGTGATCCTGAAACTTCTGTTTGCTTCCCAAGGGGATTTAGCAGTGAAGGAACAACCTAGCCAGGAAGGAGAATGGCAGATAATGTTTGCTTCCTTTTGATATAAATATGCTTCCAGAACAGAGTCCCTCAGTGCAAACATTCCCGCAAGAGGAAAAAAACAAACCAAGTTATCACAGGACAGCTGGTAAATGGTAACAGTAATAACAACAGCAGCAGCAACAACAACCCTTTCAACTCATTCTTTATTTTCTTTTGTAAACGGGGTTACTTTGACCTGACTGAAGAAAGCACCAGGAAATGATGTTGCACCATCTAAGGAAATGACACCTCTTGTATTTCCCCACTTCTCCTTTCTCTGGTGTTCCATCAGGATTTTCTGAGGCTATTGCAGGACACAAGAGGGGCAGGCTCTGAAGAAATCACTCTGATCTCCTGGTGCAACTTATTATTTTGGAAATCAATCCAGCCCCTGGGAACTGAGGATGCTTTCTCTGAAAAGCAATTTCAACCTACTTTGTTGGTCAAGACATGCCATATAAACTTAGTATGCTCCTCTGGTAGAAACTTTAAAATGTATAGCATGTGGGTAAAGACACACAGAAATGACCCCTTGGTCCAGCTTGTGTCAGTATTGTCATACAGAGGCAAAAACTCCCTGCCCTCCAAAAAGGCACTGCTTAAAAAATGCAGTCCTTGAGGTTGACATTATTTTCTCTGAGTTTCTGTTACTGCTCTTTGTGCATTAATTGCTACACGATGTGAAAAGGGAAAACAAGGACAAAAGGAAAATCTTGTACCATTTCTTGCTTCAGACATTTAGCATAATTTCTTATTACTTTGTGCAGAAGTTCAGCATAAAATTGCTTAGCCTCCAGACACTGAGCATTACAGGTGTTGTAAATGTTAGAGGGTCCACCTGAGAGCCCTGACTACTTTTACAGGGATAAATACAGGTGAAAAAATCATCTGTAATGAATATCATTCAACAAATCATATCTTCCATTTGTGAATTGTCCGTGAAGAGATTGTAATTTTCTTGAGCTGTTTGCTGAATCACTTCTGGAAATCATTCTTCACTAGCAGCTTCTTGGAGAGCAATTTTCTGGGAGCACTTCATATTCAAAGTTTGCAACTTGAGCTATTTTTATGAGGTGTGTCACTTCCCTGGTAGGATCCATTCCCTAGTTAGATGAGCGTAACTCCTGAAGTTTGAATTTGTGTTCTGTGTGATTCCAGTTATGAATATGAATTTTGAAACTTTGCAAAGGTGTCCTGAATTATTTGTTTGACATCCTTTCGAAATAGATTTGCTCTTTGCAAATATTGGTGAAACATGGAAAACAAAACCAGCAAGGTTGAGGCAAATTCATTACAGCATTCAAATGAACATCTTGGTTGCTCTAACCTCCTGAGATCTGGCTCTGTGCTTTTGGTGTGATGGCTGGTTTGCAATGAGTAGCACATCATCTTGTGTCCAACAGTTTTTGGAAATGGTGTTATTGAAAAGGTAGAGATAAAAGAAAACCCATCAGAGGTCAGGCTTAAACAAAAAATGTTAACACTGGTGATGAGTGGGTGCTTCATGTGGCTTATTCAGAATTACTGACCCTGATATTGCTCAAACACAGCCATTCTGCTGACTTGGGAAGAGCCTTTCCTGGTGTCCTTCATCTCTGCTGCAGCAAAATTAATTTCCAAATTTTCCTCAGCTGAAACAATTGACAGGCAGGAGATTAGCTGGAAATTAGGTCATCTGGGAAGAACACCCCTCTCCTAAATACTCCCAGAGATATTGTTCAAACCCGAGGCTGCAGTGGAGGCCTTAATGGTGGATAAAAAGAGGAGAAGGCTCTTTAGACAAGGTTCATGTTTCTGTTGGCAGTGCTGTACAAAGTTGTTCCAAAATGTGTGATAGTGCCAAGGATTGTGTTCGTTTAGGCTGGGCTTGGCTTTTCCTCTTCATGTCTCCACGATGACAGCTCGTGTTGAAGGTGAGGGAGGGTGGAGTGTGTGGGAACCCGCTGGAGGGTTGTTTTCAACCACAGCTCCTTGGTGCTGCTCCAAGCTGCACAGTGCCCTGGAGGAGATGGATGTCCCTGAAGAGCTGAGGCATGAACCTAAGGACCAAGACTGTGCACAGACAACGTGCTGCCCCTCTCCTCTCTCCCTCCCAACATCAGATGCAAATGGCTGCCTATTAAAATTTGCCTTTTACGTCAAGACAGCTGCAGGAAGGCAGCTGAAAATGAGGCTCACGGGTTTGTTGAACTGGAAGGGAAACTAAGCCTTTTAATATTTGCCTCTGCACTCTTCCAATCACACAGAGAGAGAAGGCCTTATCTTTTGGTCACAAAAGAAGTATTGACAAGGCCTCAAGTAATCCCAGCAAGACCTGTTCAAATAAAAGTTTGCAGAGCACAAAGCTGTGAAAATTAAGGGGTTCAGAGAGTCTATCACTCAGTCAGAAGCGAGTACTTCCTGAGAGCCCAGAGCCACTCTAATGAACCTGACAGAGACAAGATGATCTCTCATCCACCTGGAGACAGACAGAAATGAGACAGGCACCTTTCCAGAAGGAGCTTGGAGTGGTTAACAGAAAATCCTCAATTATAGGTGATCAGGATTCAGGGCTCCTACTAGTGGATGCACTGCTGGCCTTCCTCAACCCAAAGGTTTTAGTTAAAAAGGCAGACAAATGAAGTACTTTAGCCCAGTAATGATTTCATAAATGCACATGTCTAAGTAATGATTCCCTGTATTATGCCTTCCTCCCACTCGTATTAAGCCATCACGCCTGGATAATCTAACACTTTGAATTAAGCCCTCCTGGTTTACCCATTCTGTGCTGAGAAATTCTGCCCGTGCTCAGCAAATTGCTGACCCCTATCAAGTCCTTACAAGTACAAAATAATTCATTTTATTTATACAAGTCATCCTACAGGCCAGATTTACAGGGCAGGCAAAGTAAATGCACCTGTGTTGATGCAGTGGTAATTTCATCGTGTTCTGTCAGGGGGAGTCTGCTTAAAGATGACACTTTCATGGTGCAGCTTGATGGGGTTTGGCTACAGAACAGCCCAGCTGGCCAGCAAGCAGGGGTGAGCAGAACAGGGCTGGATCTGAAAGTGGCTTTTGTGGCTCTTGTATTCCTAATAATGTACATTAAAAAAAGAAAAGAAAGAAAAAAAGATTCATTTTTAAGAAGAGGGGAACATAACTACTCATTGGCTGCAAGAGGATTAACAAGGTAGTTTGCCATACTATTAGAGGGGAGGAGGTCTTTTTATGGAAAGTACTGTGGGGAAGATGATTGTTTTTATGTGCTGTTGTTTTCCTTGCCTCCCTGTTGTGCTTTTTTTTTAGTTCTGTAGAACAGGCTCAGAAAGTGGTACAAATCATATTATTTGTTAATGTGCCAGCCTGGTGAGTGGAGAATTTTTAGTGGTCTGCAAAGAGAACAAGCACAATTCCTGTTATTTGTTAATCACCTCTGTGTGCTTAACTTTCAAAGGCTGTTTTAAATATTTACCCTCCTTTTTCTCCAAGGATTTGTGTTTTCTTCTAAGAAGAAATTTAACTCTATCCCAGCCAAAACCAGGAGAGTGAAGTTTCACTCCTTGCTGAGCCCAGACCTGGTGGGCATAGAGAAGATAACACTCACAAGGAATGATTTAACGTCTTCAGCTTTCCATTTGAAATCTGAAAACGAAACTCAAGGAGTCCTCCATCATGGTAGGGAAAAGAAACCCAAAACAAAAGCAAACAAACAAGCAAAATAAAACCCAACAAAAAAAACCGACAAAAAGCCACCCCAAACTTTTGTTTAAGGAAGCAGCTTCACACAAACTCACCTTTTAGCATTTCTAAGAAGAAGCGTGGCAAGCTACCACTGCTGGGAATGGATCCATCACAGAATAAGCCCTGGCTTGTCACAAACTTTTGGTGAAGCAATAAATGGCCAGTCTCAACACATTGTATTGCAGCTATTGTGCAAGTCTACCAATAAATAGACAACCCAGGTTGCCTGGTTCTTACTCACCTCATTTGTCTGCCCAGGAGATGGGAAACAGCTTAATGAAATTAAGTACAGTCAGACTTCAAATGCTTTTTATTTTTTTTTTTCTGATATGTGACCTTAACTGCTTGCAATATTGTTGAGTTCCTTTCAGTTTTTATGTGATGTAAAGGGCCATTAAGTGAGTCATTCTGCAGAGATAAGGGAAGACAGCAAAGCCCTAGAGAGATTTGGGGTCCTGCTGGACCCCGGGTAGAAATCCCTGGATGGAATATGATTGCATGGGATGTTTCTCTATGGGATGAATCACAAACAGGCATTCAAACACCGCAATGATTTTTTGTTGTTTTTATTGAAAGCATTTCTTTCAGCTTGATAAATTGGTTACTCTTTCCCATGCAAACAACTCTGATTATTCATCATGGTATTTGCGTGTTCTTAATTTCCCACAAGAGTTATATGTGGGATGGAAGTTTTCTTTTATCGTTTGATAAGGCATTGTTTTAAAATGCCCATCATCCAATCAGGGAGGATAAGCCTAGTGATTGAAGTCAGCAATTACAACATCTGTATACTGAATACCTAAATGTTACAGCTTACAAACAGTCAGATGACAAGAAAATACTGTGTGATACTAATCACTAATCATAGCTTGCTTAAGAATGACATTTCCAGGAATCAGGATCAATCTGCCAATGATTCACTAAATGTAGAAAGAATTAAATTCATAGCATGCATTATTTGAAGTGAGTGTTTTGATCAGTTCACTATCAAAAGCTGATTCCCATTGGCTACAGAGGAAGGAGGCAATCAAAGTCACCTCTGTTTTTCACATAACTTGTTTTTTTTCAGTTAAATACTGACATCCAAAGTTTGTCATACGAAGACAGAGCCTTGTCTCTAGCCCTGTGTTACACACAGTGAAATGCCAGCCCCACTGATTTTGGTGACAAAATTCCCATTCATTTAGCCTCATGTCAGAGGATTGATTTTTATTGACACACCGGGGAACAATTAATTATTTACCCATCAGCCTGAGAGACCATTTCAAAAGGATTTATTTAAGGTGCTGTTCTTTAAGAATCAGTTATCTTGAGGCATGTGATACCTCATACAGTTCACTCTGCTTAAATACCTTCCACTCAATTAGCTCATGTTTTTATTCAAGAGAGGAGATGGATAGGTCTCTTCAGCTGGCAATGCTTTCAGAGTGTGTCAGGCCAAAGGGAAGCTAATTACAGGGAAGAGAGAAAAATGTGGAAAATACTGTTTGCAGAGGGCACTGTAGAGAGGAAACTTTGTTGTGAGCAGCCCTCTCTCACATTACACATGCTGAAGCTGTACTCTTCTGACCATAAGATTAATGATGCCAAGCCAAACATTATACCCACATCTCAAGGGTCACAGGAAAACTTCTTTTTTTATCATCTGTTTCTCATTTTGCTGGCCACTAAGGTATTTACTAAGGAATTAGTACATATCTAGGTTTAAGTAGATTAAAATAGAAACATGCCACTGTTTACTGGATACATCTGCTCTCATTAGTACAACTTGTTGCTGTTGGCATGAAGCAGTTTAATTAAAATGACAGCATAGTTTTCTGTGGAATCAGAGCCTGGTCCCAGTGGGGCTCCTCTGACAGATGTGAACAAGCAGTGCCTGCTGTGGTGGCTGCAGAGAGAACCCAGGGCTGCCCACTTGCTCTCACCCCTTCAGACCATCCCTCCTGGAAAGGGCAAGGACAGAGCAGTGCTTCCACTTATTCTAGATTTTTTTTTTTTTCTTTCCTAGTTATCCTGTATTTACTTTAGTCCCACTCATTCCATCAATGCCTAGGAATGTTGTATATTTGTTAGTGACTTAGGTGTAGGATGCGACTGGAGGAAAGTCTGGAGGCACCATCTCCTCTGTTGGCCATGTGGCTGTCACAGAGCAGGACATTTTCTCAGTACTGCTCTGCCCCAGGACCCAGATGGGTTCCAGAAAATACTGTGATTGCCTTGGAAGTTATGAAAAAGTCAATTAACAGGGTCATTTGCCTTCTGTTGCTGTGTTTTGAGATGATGCTTGGCAAATGCACTTAGGGATTTTTTCCTGCAATTGAGTAGGTTAGAAACTGGGCTGGATCAGGAAACTACTCTGGCATGTGGAAAACGTGAAGGTTTTCAAAGTACGTGGTCAAAGAATACTCCCACTGAAGTCAAAACCTGGTGGCCAGGCCACTTTTCTGGGATCTTGAGCTGGAATAGGATTTGGAACATGCCCATCCTAACCAGTTTCCCTAGCCAGGAGCTAGTGTTTTCCTGTTTTCCATGGACAATCCACCCCAGCACTGAAATATAAACATCTGAATCACAGGTGTGGTTGCCCAAAGCTTCCTGGGGAAGTCACCAGAGAGAGGAAGGTTTCTTCAGGGAGTCACTGAAAGAACTTGGAGATCACTTCCGCAACATATTTTCTTGTTGTAGTTTACTAAATAGTATAAATCCTACATTTCAACAAGAGGGTGACTCAGTTTTCTAATGGAATGGGAGGAACTGGAAGATCCAAGTCCTGCCTTGTCTGCCTGACAACATAATTTCTGCATCTCTCTCTCAGCTCCACCTCAGACCAGCCACTTGCTGAAATGATGCTGTTTTGAAGGGAAAGATGCTGTCATCTCTCAACCACTTTTGTCAGGAGAGAAAATCAGCCACCTACTCCTCACCCAGCAAGCAGAGAAGTGTGGTTAAAACATTTAATAATACGAGGCTTGTGGTGAAATCTGAGGCCTCTGCTTTCCGTTCTTCCTGAGGCAAGAGCACAATTATGTAGCTGGGTGTTTTCTGAGGTGGTTTCAGAAAAGTGCCCGTCCTGCCCACTCGCTGGGCAGGAGCCAACAGGGCCTGGAGACCCGTGCTCTGCAAACACAGGGGTGCACCTCTTCCCCCAGAGGACTTTAGTGCCCATCTGGGATGGGGAAACACTCTGCTCCATGGTGGCAAAGAGCTGTTGAAGCACTTTGGGCTATCTGGCCACCAAAGTACAGTAGATGTGGACCTAGAAAGAAGGGAAAAGGTCCTGGTGCTGAGGAGCTCTGTGAAGCAGTGGGGCTGAAGGTGCCTCTTCTCCCCTCTAAATAGCCAAAAGCAGGAAAACAGATGTTGACAGCCATATGGACTCCTGCTTGGAGTCTCAAGGGTGGGCACCGGCAGAGCTGGAGTCAAAACCAGCAGCCCTTGGTGCTCTCATGGGTCCAGAGGCCATGGGATAGAGCTTCACTTGCCTGTTCTACCCTGTTCTACCTGCTTTTGTTCCTAAGTAGCTCCTCACTGCCTCCCCCTTGGTTAGCAGCATGGAGAAGCAGTGAAGGGGAGCCAAGAGTCTGCAGTGAGGATGTGTTTGTGTGGATGAGCACACTTTCCACATATAAAAGTAATAAAGGGAAAATACTCCATAAGTTCACTTGCTGACTGTTTTGCTCCAGTGCCATGGCCCAAGAACAATCACCCAAACTCATCCATGTGTGAAAACTGTAATATTGGAAAAGGCTCCTGTGTTTGCTATTAGTCATATTTCTTTATAACAACTTTCCTCTGTAAGTGGATACAGAAATAACTCCTCAGATTATGGATCGGAGCAGGGAGCTGTATTTGCTTAGTGGTGTAGCTGCATTGATTGGCATCCCCCTGCTCAGGAGAAATGTTTTTAACCAGCCAGAACAACAAATACCGTTGAAAAAACTACATTGGTTACACTGCCAGCATTCAAATGTAAAAGCAACTAGGTGTTTCAGGAGCCAAAACATGATTATTTTTAAGTCACTGTGGTTAGGAATGGTTATTATTTATTGTTTGAACACAGCAGCACCTACTGGCTCCAGCCAGAAGTCAGGACTTCACCACAGTAGGTGTAAAAGGGAGTAAAAAAGAGGTTTCCACCCCACTGAGTGGTCTGAGTCTGAGCAGGAAGGAGCTGGCAGAGTGTTTGGATAGAACCAGCACAGGGGAGGAGCAGGAGGGAATGGGAAGACTGGTCTGACTGGCCTGGCTGTGCTGGGCAAGGACCTGAGCAAGTAGCCTTATGGAGGGGAGGGAGCTGGTGGTGATGAGCTGTGCATGTTTCTGGGTGGAAGGAAAATGAAATCTGGAGGTGCGGCAGGAGCTGGAGAGGTGTCAATGCCTCAGTGACATGCTGCTGTTTGTAAGAGAGAAGGGGAGGAGGACAGGGAATGCAGGGAGAGAAAGGACTCATCAGTTAGCAGTACAGTGTGGGATAATGGGATGGGCAGAGGTGGCAGGAGAGGGACAATGGTGTTTTCTCATCCAAAAGTACTGAACTGGAGGAAAAAACCCAGATTATCTATTTATTTANTTTTTTTTTTTTTTTCCTTTAATGGGAAGGGTTTTTTCCAAAAAACCCACCTTTGGAAAAGCTAAAGCTAAGCTGTTTGCCTTGGCAGTTTGCAAGCTGGGATGGTTGTGCCAATTTCACATCCTGCCTGCAGGATGCAGGACACCCTGACACCACCCTTTCCCAGCCAACCCTGCTGGCAAAAGGCTCTCAGTGCAAGTGGGCATTGGTGTCTCTCCTCTTTCTTCCCCATCCTCACTTCCCAGATCCAGACCTCTACCTCTGCTGAACTTGGCTGCAAATCTTTCCATTCTCTGGAAAGCTGTTGTCCATCTTCCTCCCTATTCAAGAATAACATTGAACCTTCCACAATAGTTTTGATAGTTTGATTTTTTTTCCTACAACAGAAAATGGAAATTATCTACGAAAGTGATTTTCTTCCACAAATATTTAGTTTTCTTTCCTAAAAACATATTTTGCTTAGAGCATAATTCTCATGTGGCCTTAGTGGTAAAACTGCAGTGAAGAAAATTATTTTTGCAACATTATTTCAAATATATATGGTTAGGAAGAGTTTTGTCTAGGCCCGGAATCAGGAAAAATAAAAAGTCGTTAAAGTCTGTATTCAATTCCATTTTAAGGTCTCTCTTCTAGAACTGTCTCCATATAATGGCTCAGAAATGTCCAGGGAAGTTCTGTCGTTTCTGGCTTCCATCTCAGACTGAAACTGAAACAAGCAAGTAGCCTCATAAAAACCCTTGTTCCTATGAAGAGTTTTCCAGTTTCCTATGTTTTTATCCTCATGAGGATTAGATAAAACATCCAGATTTTTCCTTTTTTAAACAGAAGCCAGACTCAAAATCTGCTGAGGTTTCCCCATCACTAATTATAGTATGTATGTGAAATTATTTGCTGTGAGGGTGAAGGGTAGTGTTAAATTAAAATTAGATGTATCAAGAACAATGCTCTCCTGCCTTGGCAAGTGTAGGGGGTTGGTGCTCTGAAGGATAGTTTTTGTTTTGTCATGTTGTTTTCCTAAATGATCCAGAAGGATGAAACTGAAGGAGTGTTGTGGGTTTTTTAGAAAAACAAACAAACACAAAGATCTAACTTGGGGGAAAAAAAGTAATTTTCCATTTCATCATTTCGTTTAATTCTCCCTGCACATCCTGGGAAACATACACGTTATTTTTCCTCTCTCCTCAAGGAAAAATGCCAGATAAAGACAGGTCTTATCAGCCCACTGGAGGCAGGATTCAGCTCAACTGTTGCCCAGGGAGTGAAGGATGCATGTGGTGGACTGGGCTCATTCCCTGCTGCTGAGGCCAGGCCTCCTTGGTCAGCAGAAGGGGTTTCTTGGCAGCAGCAGTAGCCACAACACTTTCCCAGTTGGACTAAATGTGTTTTCCTCTCAGGCACCTCGAGCAAAGGTCTGTGTTGCTGAGACAGGTGGAGAGAGATGCTCCAGAGATGAAACACCACAGTCCTCGCTTGACAGCCAGCCTTGTTTTATTAAAAACCACATCCTGCATGGATGGCTTGCCTGAGGCAAAGCCCAGCATCAAGGCAGCGTGTCCACCCTGAAACCAGCTCCTTGCAAATCAAGGTAGGCATCTTGTTCCCTGTCAGTTCCCTGAGAGCACAGAAATTCTGCTGAGCTCCTCCCAAAACTCTGAGTGTCGTGTTTCCATGCTGAGAGCTGGGTTGGCTGGTTCCTCGACCACTGTGAGCCACATAAAACTTACTATAGTTCAGCAGCACATCTTTTTCAAAGTTATAGATGATGGTTTGCTGTCTTGGTGATTTTTTTTAACTGTTCAAAAAGTGGTTATTTGAGCTTTTTATTTCTTCATGCCATGAAAGCTTCCTGAGTAGAAATATCTGGTGGCTGTGAGTTCAAGCTAAACTACTTCAAATTATAAACAAGCATCTTTAACCACAGAAAAATCTTACAAATGGAAAGACATCTCAACTCTCACTTTTTAAAAATTGCTACTGGATGGGGTCAGGTATGTTTGCTGAAGTGTTTGACCTGGAATAAACAAAAATGAAATTTTGGAAAGCTGAAGAATTAGTATTTTTAATATCTATTAGTGTTACACAGAAAAAGCTGCCTGGCTTTTCTATGTGCTACCAACAAGATTATCCTCTGAAAATGGCAAAATGAATGCAGTTCCCTTTGCTCAGTCTAATAAAAGTCAGAACACAAGTAAACCCAAATAAATTTGTGATTGTTAATTTCAGGGTGGCAATTGAAAAAGAAAAACCCGAAAAGCACAACAAACCACAACTAAACCAACACCCCCCTCCCCTGTACAATCTGTGAGCTAAATTCCCCTGAAATTGCCCAACATTTGATCCCAGTGACACAAATTATTGTGAGCTTGGAGTGATATCAATTACTCTCCATTACTACCCGAGGGCTTGCTGCTATGGTGGTTAATAAGCCAAATCCTAAGGTGCCCTTTCCATTTGTGGGTAAGGTCAAAAGCAATTAAGGAATGGAGGATCTGTGGTGAAAGCTGCACAAGTGCAATATTGGTGGGTTGTTTTTTTTTGTAAATCAAAGTCACATCACTCAAGCAGTGCTGGGTTTGATCTGCAGATGGGCTCTTCCCAGCACTATCCAGACTCAGAGGTCTGTGGAAAACCAGCTTCCCCTTGATCCCATCTTCACTGTGGGGCTGTAACTTGTGGCTTATCACAGATAGCACATTTAGGGTGTAGTTAAAGCAAGTAGGTGGCAGAGAAAATCCAAATGACATCCCATCATTTGAAAATTTGAGATGCTTTCATACAAGACAGATAAATCATCATATAAGTGGACAAACTGTCCTCCTACATAGGTATCTGCCATATTAAAAGCACATTCCCTGTGTCTGACCCTACTTTTCATTTCAGCTTAGCTCCATCATTGGGCCAAGGTATTCTCTGTGCACCTGAATATAAAATCCTTCTCAACAGGATGAGATGAAGTCATCTCTTATTGTGACCAGACCCTCTTGAGGTTCCTCTTGCAAACATCACTCGTTTTTTCCTAAATTCAGAGTAATTTTACAAAGGCCTTTTTGCAGCGTGGATTTCACCTTCTCACTGAAAATTGGAGTATCCAGAGGAGGTATCTGATGTCAGTGAAGTTAACTTCCTCAGACGTACTTGTCCTAAGGAAGACAGCATTATGACCGGACTTATTTTCCATAAACTCATCTTGATTGCATTAATTATGCTGCTATCTGTTAATTATTTCCTGATTTTCTCTCGTATCAGATCTTGCGTGCAGTCAATTCCAGATGAACCTACTGATAGTTACGCAAGGGTTTGCCAGTGACCTCTTCCTACACTGCTACAACAGCATCTCCCAGGCTTTGTGACTCCTCTAATTTTCTAAGAGCTGTGTACAAATTGAGGTCCGTGGCTCAGAAATCTGCTCCACGAATTTTCTTAGAAAGCAGCGATCTGCATTATCTTGGCCTGCAGACAAGTTTGGGAAAATGAAGTCTTCACATACAGACTGCTCCACACGGGGCTCCCTGCGACAGGCTTTGGCTGTCTGAAAGCCAACATCCAGCAAAAGCTTGTCGGGTGGGCTCTCTCCTAAGTCAGAGGAGAGCAGGGAACATTGTCAGGGGTGGTTCCTGCCATCCCAGGGGAGCAGAGACCTCTGCAGATTCCTATCTGTCCCTAGTGATGAAAGAAAAAGTCCAGTTCACTCAGAGTATGTGGTTACTTCTTGAGGTTTTTTATGTGTGAGAGGTAGGACATGCACTGACCTCGTGCTCCCCACCCCATAGACTGCACCCAGAAGATTTGAGATTCTCACCCTGTGACCAAAACAGTCTCCAGATCAAGACCCTTTCCTGGAGATTTGTTTCTCAGACATGTCTTGCACGTCTCACCGTGTCTTGCCAGCTATCTGTAGCACTCCTCACTGCCTTTAACATATTCCAGCACTGGTTTTAGTCCCTGAAGCTAGATTTTGCTTCATCACTGTTTTTCTTTATTTCTTTTATAAACCAAATTTGCTCAAACCCAGGGCTTTTCAGCCTGTAGAGGCTTCTCTATGGGTTTCTGGCTGGTAGCACACCCACAAGTGCCTAGACAGAGGTGTGTTTGATTGTACTGGAGATGTCCAACTTAGAGAAATAACAGAAAACAGGCATTCTCAGCACATTTTCTGTGAGCAGAGTATTGTTCCCCTGTAAATAACCACAGTAAGCAGGCAGAACTGTGGTCAGACGAGGTCCCCCTTGCCCATCTCAGCCTGTTGTTGCCAGTCCCAAAGGAAGTTCTCCAGAGAAAGTGGCCTTTTGTCTCCTCCCAGACCGGGTAGTTTGCATAATCTGGTTAAATAAAATGAATACACACAGGCACAAAGAATTGTGGGGGAAAATGGTAGTATAAGTAAGGCTGAGTGGTCCATCTAATCTGACATCAATATAATAAAATCGTTTATTTGTGTACACTGGAACAACTCCTTGGGACTGAGGTCTATTCCTGTTTCCCAACAACACTGTCATTAAAACAATGGGCACTGTAATTACTGTGATAAAAAGGCATTATTGCTTCAGTTCTTCATCTGGCCCATGTGCAGAAGGAAGAGGTTTTCTTTATAATCTCCCTGCAGAAGGAGCACAGGGACCAGAAGGCTCCTTCTCCCACTGGCTCTGCCCGTACAAAAGATTTCTCCACACCGGAGACTGCAGTGTGAGAGCCTTTGTCTTAAATGAAAGGGCATAATGCAGGCCTTCTGCCAGCACTGGCCACGAATGAAAGCAGCGCCTTTATGTACCAGCTCACTGCTGAACTGCAGACAATGCTGTAAAATCTGTGCTCCTCGATTACCTCAGCTGCCTTCGCATTGCTGGAGTGCTGCTGAGCCTTAAAGAGGGGCTGCAGGCGCCAGGCTGGAGTTTCACAGAGTCCATGTCCGTAGGAGAGCAGAAAACCTGCTTGCCCAGCACAGCCACCCTGGTGAGAATGAGGAGAGTGGGTCAGGAGGGAGATATGATTAATACCTCCAAAACTGTTGCTCCAGCTATTTCTGCAGCCGGGCCATTTCATTCTGGCAAACTGCACCTTAGCTTCTGCTCAGTTCAGTTCCATTTAAAACCTGCTAGTTTGGCAGAGTGCTCAGTTGCTGTGAGCTCGCTGCTCAGCTCCTGTAATACCAGACTCTGCAGGAAATAGCCCAGAGGTGAGCATTTTTCCACTGGTCTTCATGAAAAGCTCTTTTGAGTGGGTCCAAGAGCTCACAGAGAATCTGTGAACACGGCCTGGAGAGCCAAGATGCCCTTTGGTTTGTGTCAGTGCCTCTCCTTGCCTTCATCAGATCTGCATTGCCTGCCACCCCTGAGGAACCTGGGCTGCAGTCCTTCCTGGGCTTCAAAGTGCTCAAGTGGTCTCTTAAATCCTTCAGGTTGCTTAAACTGTGCCAAGCTGCTGCAATTCCAGCTTCCATAAAGCCCCTGCCTCAGGGCTCTGACGGAGTGAAGTACTGACTCGGCTAGGGGCACAGGGAACGGTTCTCCCTGGCTGCAGTTAGAATCCTGGAATTGTTAAGGGTGGAAAAGACCTCTAAGATCGATTCCAACCTTTAGCCAGCACCACTGAGGACATGCTGGCAGCAAAATCCTCCCTGGCTCTCTGATGTGAGTGACTATAGGCTGGTGGTGGGGCAAGAGAATATCAATGACATGCTGAGACTACCACTGCTATTGCTAACACCCTCCTTTAGAAAATGTTTATCCCACTGCAAGCAAAACTGATGTAAATTGAACATGTCAGGCTGAGTAGAAGCACCTACCCCCTTCTCTGAGCTGCTCTCCCCTCGTTTGACAAGGTACAAACAGAGAGCCTGTTCACATGTGAGCGGAGGGTACCAAACATTGCATCAAAAAGCAGGAGCCATCCTGTTACAATCTGCTGCTTGTCAGGGTTTGACAGCGCTGTGAAATATAAATGATCTCTGCGATAGCAACGCCTGCCTCAGTCACCGGTAAACAACTCCCCTCATTAAAGAGATGCTTTAGAAATGACAGCACCAAATTATGTTAATGTTTTTGAGAAGTGCTCTTCAGCCAGAGATCCTAAAATGAGGTTTGCCATTCATTTGCCAAAAAACCATCTCTTTGCAAGCAGAGGCAAGTGGCCTCACAATTGAAAAACTGATGCCATCAAACAGGCTCCAATTGGTACGAAAATGGAGCTGCTTGGATGTATGAGAAAGGACTGTGAAGGAGGAGATGAACTTTTCCTAAAGCTCCTTTTTTTTTTTCTTTAGAACATGCTCTGTAACCTTTTTAGCCCTACAGATTGTCTTCAGTTCTGAGTTTGTTCAATGCCTAATTCAATATCCTTAGCCATGACAGTAACTCACAGGTCCAATCCTGCAATACCATCTTGCTAATGGTTATAAATGGCTACATCTGAAACCTGCTTGATCTGAGACTGTATTCTACTGTTCAGTGCCCTCTGCAACCTTGTTAAAAGAACAGATTCAGACATAGCCCCTGGGAAAGAGTCCTGAGTCATTCTGCTTCCCTCCTTAGCGTTTGGATTTTCCTGGGAGACTTTTCGGTTAGGTTTTTGCCTTGGTTTTGCTTATCCCTCAGATCTGGTGAGATTAGAGTCCAAGACAGAATAGCTGCAATGAAATCATTACAGATTCCACCAGCATCCTCCTCTGAGTCAGAGAGAAATTAACAGAATAATACAGGCTGCATGTATTTCTCAAGTGAGAGATCGCCGAGATCAGTCCTTGTCAGGAATATCACTAGTAAGAACAAGCTATAGGCAGTGACAGATAATATTTCATAAGATTTCCAAGCTTCTTTTTTGGAGGATGAAAATATTTGATCCTCTTCTTGTCAGCAGGCTCGCTCTGAGCTACTTTTATAGTAACATTCTCCACTAAAGGTTCATTTTCTCTCACGCTGTCTGCTCCTACCCTTCAAAAAGGATCTGGGCTCCTCTTCTGCACAGCTCTGGCTGTACCTGCCCATGCACAGGAGCTGCAGAGATGACACCCTCCACCCATCACCCTCTGTAAGGGGGATCCAAAGCAGGAAACTCTTCTGTGTCTTTAATGTGGCAGTGAAAGCTATTTCTGCTGTGGACAGGTCCTGTCAGTCCTGCATGTCATATCTTCATTACATTGTTCAGTTTTTCATTTTCTGAAGATTTTTAGCACAGTTTAACCAGTTGGTTAAGTTCTTCCAGAAGGTGTTATTTTCTCCTCTTCATTTTCCTTTTACCTCTCAGAATCCCACCTAATGGTTATATTATATTTACTCTATATAGCTGGCTACATACTCCATATAGCTCTATATACTCCATATAGCTGGCTGCACCCATGTTAATACAGTTTGAAAAAAAAGAAAAGGTAATAATTTCTACTGATGGATCTGAAAACAACTGTAGACACTCCTCTTCTTGACCCTTTCAAATTGTACATGTGAGTTCATACAAGAACTTCGTGCTAATTCTGTGTCTCAGTTTTCTACACATCAAGGAAAAAAAACACTTGAGTTTTCTTAAAACACAAATATTCCAAATAACCCAGCTTTCATATTTACAAGCATAGCATATGGATGCCATGTGTAGGAGTAATCACGGTGTTATACAGCAAAAGAAGACGCTGCTTGATTCCATGACCACCAAAGCCTGGTATATGATGCAGTAGTTACTCCCCCTCTAACCCTCCTTTTGGAAGTATTTGGTTATTATCATGCCCAGGATTTTTGAAGAGCTAATGATAAATTGTATGTATGGTTTCTATAAATGGTAGATGTCCATTTGTGCTAAACAGCAATCCATTTTTGAAATGGTCTCTACCAAGCTGCTGGTGAGACAAAATAATTTCCCTTGTAGTGGCATAGAGTAAAGTAAGACTTTCACCCTGAGAGAGAATTTTGATTTTCTCCCTGTGACATCCATGTCTGTTTTGACACCACGCATGGAGACCACGCACTGCCCTTGCTGTGTTACAATTGGTATCTTCAGCAAGGTGGGTGAACGCTTTGGTTCACACCGGGACAAGGCTTGAATATGGAGGAAATGTATATTTAAGGACACTGTCACTCCCAGGCTGAGATTTTCAGGAGTGATTTCCACCCACAGGAGTTGTGCAAGTGTCCCATCAGCTTTTTTACGCAGATGAGACAAAGGAGGAATATCCATAACTAAAAACATTGTTTCTGCACACCTGAACAGCTGCATTGTAACGATGGCTTTATGTTTAACCTTGACATTTTGTTGGCACCAGGAGAGGCTGCAGGTTAACCATGGAACTGTGGGCATTCCCCCGGGACACGGGCAGCGTGTTTGCCTTCAGGGCACAGAGCAGAGAGGGGGAGCACAGCTCTGAGCCAGCCCCACAGCCAGAAAGGCGAGTTTGGAGGGGATTTCATCGCCTGCCTGCTCTGGCCAGGCTGTCCTCGGTTTGCCACAGGCTGGGAAGGAAGGTGCCCACATCTTCAGCATCCACCCACAGGTTTGTAATGCATCCCCTTTGGGTTTGCCTTTCTTGCAGTGTGAAGGTGTTTGAAAAGCACTGGGACTGTGTTAGACACCACCAAAAACAAGTGACAACTATTGCTACATGCGATGGGTTTCTTTGTATTCCTAGGGCGTAGGACTGCTTGCCTTGGTTGGTGTTCATGATTCCCCACCTTCCCACCTTTGCTCTCAGGATTAATGAGATGCAATTAGGACTGTAGAACAAGTACAACTATTTTCTAATAAGTTTTTTTTTTTTTTTTTTAACTGACTTGGTTTGAAAACACAGAATCCTGATACATTTAATCTGACAAGGAAGCCGCAGCTGTCAGGAACTGTAGTAAGGTGTGAATGAAAAGCTTATGCTGACAGAGGAATCTGGACTCATAGCTCTGATTTCCTTGGGCAGGTTCAACCGTAGCCTGCTGACAACAGTTAGACATTACACAACAGCACAGCTCCTTGCCAGGTTGCTTTTCATAACACTGTGGGGTTGTTCTTTCCTTTCCCCTGCCCTTAAGATGAGGGGAACAAGCACCCAGAAGAAAGATGGTGACAGAAAATCCAGCCTGCCTGACCCGAGGAAGGTTTCTCTGTGGAAAGCCAGGGCTAGCAGGGCTTGGATAACATTAAGTGAAGTTCCCAGGGAAAGAGCATGATATTATTCACTGCAATACACGTTGAAATCTTAAGACAAAATAACAGTGTAACTTACAATGTCTTTCTTGCAATATTTCTTTAGGTTACTTCATATTGGTCAGGTCATGCTAACAACTGGGGCTTGACTCAGTATGAAGTGGAAGATATTTACACTGTTTAGGAAAGGACTGTAAGAGAGCATTTGGTAAGTTATGAGCTTGAAAGTGATACAGTTTTAACAATGATGGAGCTCCCTCTTGACTCTGTGGAGTAGATGGAAGATGAAGTGCTGTGTGTCTGAATGAAACCATAGGTTCCAGGCTTGCTCTCCAATTCTGCACTGCTGATCTTATTTGGGAGGAATGGGAATCAGTCTACCTCTCTTGATTTGAAAGCCCTTGGTGTTTATCCTGTGTCTGTGGATGAAATCCAAGCTAGACTCTCAGTGTCAGTGCTTGCAAGGGATATGGACTGGAACTCGAGCTTTCTGCTTGCCAAGAGCACCTCAGAGCCCTGCATTTTGGAAATCACAGAAGCAGAAGGTGGGTTTTCTTCATACTGGCCTAGAGTCAGTGAGAGCTGCCTATGCAAGACAGCTGCCATTTCCCAGCTTCAGAGAACTCATGCAGACAGGCTGAGAGAGCTGGGGGTGTTCAGCCTGCAGGAGAGAAGGCTTCAGGGAGACCTTACTGCATCTGCCAGTACCTGAAGTGGCTACAAGAGAGCTGGAGAGGGACTTTCTACAAGGCACGTAGTGGTAGGACAAGGGGAATGACTCAAATTGTCAAGAGAGTGGGTTTAGATAAAGCTTCTCTGCTCAGCCTGGAGAAGAGGAGACTGAGGGGGCCCCTCACTGAGGGGTCTTCAACCTCCTCACGAGGGGCAGTAGAGGGGCAGGTACCGATCTCTCCACTCTCGCGGCCAGTGACAGGACCTGAGGAAACAGCTGGAGCTGAGTCAGGGGAAGTTTAGGTTGGATATCAGGAAAAAGGTTTTCATCCAGAGGGTTGTTGGGCACTGAACAGGCTCCCCAGAGAAGTGGTCACAGCATCAAGACTGGNAGACCTTACTGCATCTGCCAGTACCTGAAGTGGCTACAAGAGAGCTGGAGAGGGACTTCCTACAAGGCACGTAGTGGTAGGACAAGGGGAATGACTCAAATTGTCAAGAGAGTGGGTTTAGATAAAGCTTCTCTGCTCAGCCTGGAGAAGAGGAGACTGAGGGGGCCCCTCACTGAGGGGTCTTCAACCTCCTCACGAGGGGCAGTAGAGGGGCAGGTACCGATCTCTCCACTCTCACGGCCAGTGACAGGACCTGAGGAAACAGCTGGAGCTGAGTCAGGGGAAGTTTAGGTTGGATATCAGGAAAAAGGTTTTCATCCAGAGGGTTGTTGGGCACTGAACAGGCTCCCCAGAGAAGTGGTCACAGCATCAAGACTGGCAGAGTTCAAGAAATGTTTGGACAAGGCTCCCAGGCACAGGGTGTGATTCTCGGGGTGTCCTGTGCAGGGCCAGGAGATGGATTCGATGATCCATGTGGGTCCCTCCCAATTCAGCATATTCTATGGTTCTGTGAGCCTGGGATGGTAAAAACTGGAAAGAGCTGTGAAAGTGGGAAGGTGGGAGAATTTTCAAGCCCATGGTTGAATCCCAGCTTGCTGTGATGTGTTAAAAATCTTCCCTGCAGCTGCCCAGACTGTAATCTCTGTCAGAGAGAGCAAATGCTGGTGCTCTGGCAGGATTGTTACATCTGTGTTACAGTAATACCCGTGTATATTTTTAAAATACCCAAAACCTGTTTATACACATCACTGAAAATAATGAATTAACATTATTATATATAAAGTTACATTAACTCTACAACAGACTTCTAATGCACCAGCAACTGGGTGTATAAAAATACACCCACACTCTTATCATTGCTCCTTTAAAATAACATTATTTTTTCAACAAAGCCAAATTAAACCAACAAGAATTCCACCAAGAATAGAAAGTTCTCTGTCCTCAGACAGCTAATATATCTTGCTTAGTCTTTTGAGAGCCCTAAAAGCAAAATTTAGTATTTTGTTTTCAGCCACACTCTTCTACAAGGAAGAAAAAGAATAATTTATTTTTGATTCATAGGAGAAGTGGCTGAGCAAGGGATCAGCAGCTGCTATTTGGATTACTGTCTTTGTGGAATACATTATGGACTCTAATTAAATAAACCATCTCACATGTCTATAAAGTTTAGGGTTCGGTGGTGGAACCTCTTGCCTGTGGATAGACTTGGATGGAGCATGTATCAAAGACAGTTATGTCTGTAATAATTCTAACCAGAGCTCTTATAGTAAATGCCAGACGAGGTTTGAAATGTGTTCAAGGGAGGGATTTTAAGATGAATCCATTCTCTTCTGGTTTTCCTTAGTGTTGTTTTACAGAAATACACAGCAGCGCTCAGCTGACTGCAGTCATTGGTAACAGTCAGTGGAACAAATACTGCACTCCTTGAGGAGCTGTGGTCCTGGTCAGAACTGAGGAGGAAAGGTTCTGGGGGGAAAAGGTTTAATTCCCACCAGGACTGACTTCCTTTCTTGCTTGCTTCCTTCCTTCCCACTGTCTTTTCCCTCTTTCCTTCACTTTCTCACTCCCTCTGTCCCTCCCTTTCCCAACAGTCCATCTTTCACATCAATACTATAAGAACCCCCCAATTAATCTCAGTGCAGCACTGACAGCTCGTCTTAAGTGTCACAGCTATCTGGGATTTTGATGCATAGTGAAATGAAGATTATACAATCTTTCTTTAGCCTTTTTTCTTGGCCTGGACAACCCTGTCATAATGTTCAGTTGCATTAAATCAGTACATTTGGGCTATCACCATAAATAAGATGCACTATACATGTCAAAACAAGTTCTTACGCAATCCAGATCTCTGTGGCTTCATTTACTACTTACACCCCTCATAAGTCATAACAGGGAACAAAGCAATCTCTGTGATATGGAAATTTCTTCTCAAGTGCATAAATTATGTCTTAATGCTTCAATTGCTTGAAAAGTGGGACGGTCCCACAGGTCACCATTTCCAATCCAGTGATGAGATTTGCAAATATTAACAATGATTCCTGTTTTATGGGCAGGATTAACTTTACAGGTGTCATGGTTTAATGCCAGTCAGCAACGAAGCCCTGCACAGACACTGGCACACCCCTAACCCTGTAGTGGAATATGGGAGAGATAAGAAGAGCAAAAGTGACACGTGAAAGTGATTCCTAGGTTGAGATAACAGGACAGAAAAGGAATAAAATAGTAATAATGATGGTAGAAATGATGACAAAAGAATTGGATATACAAAATCGCTCACCACTGGTTGATCGATGCCCAGCCAGTTCCTGACTGGTGGCCTCAAGCCAGCTTTCCCCACAGTTTATATACTGAGCATGACCTCATGTGATATGGAATATCTCTTTGGTCAGCTGGGGTCATCTGTCCTGGCTGTGTGTCCTCCCATCTTCTTGTGCCCTCCCAGCCTTTTAGCTGAAAAGCCCTTGACTCAGGGTAAGCACCACTTAGCAACAGCTAAAGCATCAGTGTGTGTTATCAACATTTTTCTCAGGCTAAATCCAAAACAACACACCATACCAGCTACTAGGGTGAAAATTAACTCTTTCCCAGCCAGAACCAGGACAACAGGCACGAGGGCTCCAGTTCAGTTGAACGTGGGGAAAGAAAAGCCTTAAACAATAAATTTGCAAAATCAAGTAATAATGGCAGCTTTACTTGTTTTTTAGGGATTCTATAAACTCTCCCAGCTCTGAAAGGCTAAATCACACACTCAGCTCCAATGTCAGGACTTTGTGTCTGCATCTTCAGCCTGATGCCCATGATGGGGACAAGAGGGACATGGACTCATAAAGGGAAGGAGCTGCACTGGGCCTTGCCCTCTCGTCCATGTGTGCCACAAGTTTGCCCTGACCAGCTGCCTCTCCTAAAACTTATGTCCTTGATTGCAAGCTCCCTTGGTTTTTGAAACTCAGCTCTCCTACAGACCCTAGGTGTTTTCACGATTGATTTCCCCTGGAACTGTGGTGGTTCAGCAACTCTCACTGCTGAGATGAGTGTAGCTCATCAGGAACGCTTCTGAACCTCCAAAAATACGTGCAGATTGGCTTTGGTGTACTCATTTCTTCTTGTTTGAGCACTAAAAATGCATTCAGGCGGCCTCTTAAAGTCATACAAATAACAGTCATTGAAATGGAAAGCAGCAAAATTATGAATATTGTATAATGCAATGTTAAATTACAAATAAATAAAACATCTGGAGCCAGATGTTGCTGTTGGATTTCTGTGTGGAACTGCCATTCCTTTCAGCAGGGTTGTGTGTGCACTTCTGAGAGCGGAGTTTGGCCCTTGATGTAGAGAAGCATTTTTTTAATTCAATATTAATGGAGGATGATTTCTCCACTAAACACAAAGTACCTTCCTAGTTGGAGAGATTAACATATTTTAGAAAAAAACTTGAGGGTTTCTCTAGAGCAACCTTTAATAACAGTGTGGGGGTTGTGTTTTGTTTTTTTTTTTTAAGGCTAAAAGGACAGAAAACAAGACTGAAAGAAATTGGAGAAACCTCTACAGAGTACATCTGGTGAGAATAGGGAACAGACAGTATAAGCAATTTACTTGAAGCAAGCCTGAGTGTTCAAACATCACTCAAGAGTTTTAAAATATCAAAGAATGGTGAAAATGTGTGTAGGAAGAAAAAGACATGTCAAACTTTCCAGCCTCAGGTGGACTTGTCAAGTACTGAATTCCCATTTTTCCTTTTTAAAAGTCTGTTGAATCTTTCCCCAATGCAAAATTTACTAATACCCCTGGGTCAGTTACAGGAGAAAAATGGCCATTTAATCAGAGAAAAAAATCCCCTTAAGAGGTTTGCATTGTTTGGTTGTGGGCAGGTTTGCAGAATTTGACCTGTAGTAGCATCTGGAAGATCATTTTGCACCATTTTGCTGATTTCTCTGTAGGTTCCAGTGATGCTTGTGGTTGCACGTGCTGCTTTGTCACCGTTTCTCCTGCTCCCCTCCATGCCCCTGCCCGGGCTTGTTTGCTGTGTGCTTTTCAGAGCTGGCAGAAAGCCTTTGAGATTGATGGCTGTTTATTTTGAAATGTCCTGGAAGGAGTTAACTTTTCAAGAGACACATCCCAGTTTCCAGCCTGCAGCCCAGCTGGGTCCGCAGAGCACAGCGCACCCAGGCTCAGCGCTGCTGTCAAACCTGTGGATGACCAGTGAAAGAAATCAGAGATCAGGCAGCAATTCTCTGCTTTCTGCACATCCTTTTGAACATTTTATTAAGGTGCTCTTAGTCTCCATAAACAGTTGTCCACTTGCTCCTGCCAATTCCCTGCTCTGCATCACAGGGAAAAGAGGATTTTGCACCATCCAGCCCTCGAGCTGTGCCAGCAGCCTGGTGCCCAGTAGTCCAGCCAGGGGAACCTGGCAGCTCCAGTCAGATTGTGAGCTCCCAAGTTTCGAAATAAAGGCTCAAGTATGTGAAACTACATTGCAAAAGCAACAGCATGCATCTGACCCTGGACAGCATCAGCAGTCCGTGCCTCTGGAGAGGAATTGAAGGAAAGATGCATAAAAGTCATCTATCTTTGCTAGAAGTTATTTATTGAAACAAAACCCAAACAATCAGTGACCAAGAGAAGACTACAGAGTATTTTATTTATTAGTGGCAGAGAAAGAGAAAACTCACTTTCTGACAGTGTCCCTAAAGTTTTACTGTCCTATCTTCCTGCTGCTGCTTACTCTTCTCTCTTCTTGACCCATACCAGCCTGTGCAAACTCAGTCTTCTGCTCAATGTCCTCTCTCCATAAAGTCCCTTAAAAGAGCTGACTGTTCTTGGCCTGTGGTCTTAACTCCTCACTGAACCTACCTACAGATGACAATTTCCCAGGTCAGGGCAAAAAGCCTTCTCTTCCAAACAAACAATCCTTCAACCTGGAAATCCTTTTCTGGCACAGCAGGGGCAGCATGTTTGCTGTTTGCTACTTTGCATTTCCTTAAACTGAAGGATGAGATACAAAAAAAAATCGGCTCAACAGTGTTTGGTCGCTGCTGTGAGAAATGACATCATCAGCAACCCAGCCAGATGGGGCTGAGCACCGTGTCTGTGAAAATGTTCACAGGAGCAGTGAGCACCTTCAGACAGACGCTTTCCATTAGACTAAACACAGGTATTGCTTTTTAAAGTGTGCAAGGAAATGGAGCTGGAGACCAAAGCCAACAGTAAAACACAGCTGTTCTTTAGCCTTGCTGGCCCCCCCAGTTATTTTTCTTTTCAAGGCGTGGGCTCAATCAGGAAAATGGAAAAATGGTGGAGAAGTTCTCTGTATGTCTCTTCCACACTCTGGATTTTATAAGGTAAGCTTGAAGTTTCTCCTCCAGTTTGTCTTATCCAAATGTTATCTATACAAAATCCAAGTGCTAAAGCTGGAGGAGGAAAATTGGATATGCCACTTTTTGCGTGTAAGAAAATTGTGCCAGAACTTTTACAGGGCCTTTAAAAATGGTGTCTCTAAATAACACCTGCACTATACATTTTATATGCCAGTGTTTCAGTTTATGAAGTTTCCTTTGCCTGTGGCTGAATGCTATCCTGCTTTTTATATTTGACAAGAACTTCTCTGCCATGTCTCTGGAGTTTTTGGACTTCAGGGTGTTAATAATGAACATCATTTGCTTGTTTCGGTGCCCATGTCTGACAAGAACAGCACTGGCTTTTAAAAACCCTGTATCTGAGCGGAGTGGAAAATGATGTTCCCATGCCATGGGACTTTCCTGCGTCTTCGGTATTTTCTCTTCCTATGCAGAAATAAAATGCATGCTAGGTTTGTGACAGATTGGTGTGCTGCAATGTAATTTTGGTTTTTGGTGATGTCTGCTCCTTCGCACAGAATTATCTGGCCAAAAGGAAATGAAAAACGCCCTCTCCAACGTGTGACACTGGGTGCTCTGCCCAGGCAGACACAGCAGCAGCAGCAGGTGCTGGTCCATGAGCCCATCCCTCTCTTTTTCGGGTCTCTGTGCAAGAGCAGTGCCGTTCTTGCAGCTCTGAGGCATTTCCCAACAGGTCTCTCACAAGCCATGAGTTCCTGCCAGAAGAGTTTGTTTTCTTGAATCAGCATTTTCAGACTGGGAAGAAGAAATTTCGATTGGTTCTGCTCATTACAAATGGACAGACTGAGAGTCCCTGGGAGAGGGTCTTTACCCATCACATCCAGTTCAGTGTGGGCCTGGGAAATACACAGTAACCAATTAGCTTAATGGAAATCTCCCAATATCTCAGCGTGGAGAAGAGATGATACTTTTAAAACAATTGCATGTTTAAAAATACATGTTTCAGTCATCTCCAACAGCCTCATGCTAACAGCATAGAGCTGTTCCAGCAGCATAAAAAAGAGAAGGTTCCATTATCAGACACTTCAGCTTTTTCCCCTGGCTAGTCTAGAAAGAGAATACCAAAATCACTGAAGTGCCCTGGGCAGACATTTTATAGCAGTACAGGCTATTTCATTGCTGGAAGTAAGTCTATAATAGCCTTTTAAGCATTATTCAGCCTGAATTATCTGCTTAAGACATGTACATAAATCTTGCTATATTACACAATATTTTTTTGCCCCCTTTCTTGAATTTTAGTCCTCCAGCTCAAGTTCTAGAAAAGGAGCAAATTAGTTTTCCTTCAGTTACTCATCAAAGCCAGTGGGATGACTGAGTTATGCCAAGAATTTTTGGCCCAGTTTATCATATTCAGAGGAGGGAAATTCTATCTAATGAAGTGGGAGAGGTGTAACAGAAAGAGGAGGCAGTAACTGACTTATTATTGCTCATTTCACCTTTATTGATTTTATGTCATTTCTCTGCGTGTGCTCTACACTGTTGCAGTACCTGGATGATCCATTGACACTCATCCTCACACCTCCCTTCGATGGAGGCTCATGTCCTAATCATGGACCATTAGGAAAAGGATTTTAACCACATTAATTCCTAATCCCAGCTCTAATTTCCAGATGTTTCACATAGGCATAGTTCTGGAAAGGGGAATAAACCCCACTGCGCCTGCTGGGGCACCTCCTGTGAGTGGTGCAACTCCAGTGTTTGCATAGCAAAGCCAGGATAAAATATGGAAAACCTGCCCAAGGCAGGGAAGAGAACTGAGACCCACCTGTCCGGATAAATGCCCCAAGCATCAGCCTGCAGAATTTACCTTGAATGCCTGTCCTCTCTTGCTTTGTGAAATCTCTCATTCTCACTCTCACGGGGACAGCAACTCAGGAAAAGGCACTGTCTCACCTGAAGTTTCAAAGATAACTTAAATCTTAGAAGTTGAGTGAAAATTGGCAGTTATTGGAGACCTCTGGATTACAGCCCCACATAAAGACAGGAGGTGCCAGTTCCTAGCATGCACCAGGAGGGCAGCAGTCACCTGGCCCAGACAGTTCATGGCAACTTGGAATTGCTGAGGATGGAGATTATGAGGAAGAAGTTTTCGTCGTGTGGGCTAGAGGGCAGAAGACACAAACCCAGGGAAAACTGCCTCTTGTTAGTTCTGCTCCACCAAAACCAATGTAATGTTCTCTTTCTGGGTGCTGCCTGTAGGTTTTACTCTCATTGTAGCTGCTTGCTGGTGTCAGTTTTTCCAGGAGTTCTATATGTCCCTGTGCTGCTGCTAAGCTGAAGCAGAAGCCATCTATGCTCACATATACACAGGCAGAGCTGTCCAGATTTGGTGTAGGAAAGTCTGGTGGATCTATTCCTAGCAAACTGTGAAGTATGAGGAGTGATATACTGGGAAATTTTGGCATTGAGGCTGCGAGGCAGTGCTGCTTACAGCCCCATTCCCTCTGGAGCTGGTGCCTGTCTGTAGGACTGTCCCTCAGTCCATTGCAGGAAAGAAGATGCTTCTTTTTACTGGTAGAATGGAGCAGAGAAGAAATGTAAGTCCATTGCCTGTTTGTTGAGCTGAGCTGTGACCTGACCATGCACTAATTGGATCACACAGCCTAAATGGGTTCAAGTCCTACATGAGGGCCCTTGGGGCATGGATGTGTCCATAATGGGTCCATAGCCGAGAGCTGCCCATTGCCTGTCAGTGTGCTAACTCCTGAACTAATCTCCCTGCCTGGAGTCAGCACACGTGAAGCGTGTTCAGGTGACATCTCTGGAGCCTGAAGGTCACTGCTGATGTCCTGCAGCACTAACGCTGGAGGGACACGCTCTTCTAGTGATCCAACACTAGCATCAACACTGGAAGGACACGCTCTTCAGCCACCCATCCTTTCCTTTTAGATGTGAAGAGCAGCAGCTCCTGCTAGGAGTGAGAAGACAAGTTTCTTTCCATAAATGATCAGACTGCCAACAAAAATCCCAGGCAATCTGCAGCAGGGTTTGTACGATGCTGACAAATGCCCACTGGGAGCACGGCTGCCACCACCACCTCGTTCTGCAGAGGCCATCGACAGCTGTCAGATGATAACAACTTTGGATAATTAGTGTCCTGAAGGGCTCGAACCAGGGCTCAGAAATGAAAAACTGCATTAGAGAGCAGCTATTGCCTCCTCACCCCTCGAGACTGGTTGTGTACGTCGAGCTCAACAATAACATTAATAAAAAGCAATCCCAAGAAAAGCAATATAGCAGGCTAAATTGCCTCTGCTTCGTCTTGGGCTTACATTTCATTACAAATACCTTCTTACTCAGGGTATGGTCTTTTTAAGTCATTAAGACAAGTCCTGAAGTCCTTTCTCAGTTTTCACTCATACCTCGGATTCTTTCTCATTAACTTCAGTGGATGACTCTTTGTCTGACTGGAAACTGAAAGGGGGTCTTGGGATTTGAACTGCTGGGAATTTTGCTTGAGTAAGCAGCAAGAAATGTGGCCATGATAATAACCTTTTCTTTTTTTTCTTTTCCCCAATTTCTTCATGCTGCTTTTCTGACAGCTCTGAAAGAGTGGGAGGAAAGCTGTTAGGACTCACCGTTAGGACTCACCACCTTTTTGGTTTGTTTTTGAGGATTTGTGAAATGTTTTTCTTTTGAATGTCTAAGCTGAAAGTCATTTCAACTGAAAAGCCATCATATCTCATTTAGAAAATGTCAATTAAAACTGGTAAGGGCATTTTTCAACTAAACCAACATGAAGATATCAAGATAACTACCAAAATGTTTAGACCAACAAAAATCTGGCCTTTGTTTTTGATTATGAAGGCCACAAAAGTTTTAACTGATTTTTTTGCCCTGTTTTAAATTAGAAGTTTGGCTAAATCATTCCCATGAGACTGTGTTCAAACAAGGACATGTTTACATATCTGCCTCTGATCATACAAGATAGTGCTGGATTATGGGATGTGCTGGCTTTTCAGCCCCAGAAAGTGGCGTGTCCTCCCCACAATCCTGTCCCTCACCAGAAACATGGACTACTTAGATAAGAGCAGCTTCACTCCTTTCCTGACCTCAGGAAAAAAAAAAAAGCTTTTTTTTTCTCAAGGAGAAAGTGAGACCAAGGGCAAAACTGTATTTCAGCAGTTCTGGACACTGCAGAGAGGCTGCCCCAGTTTTATCAACAGAGGGTGAAGTGTTGCATGGGAAAACTTTGTCATTGGAAAAAGTTTACTTCAGTCTATTTTGAATTTGGTTTAGAAATCACCAAGAGGTTACTAAAAGTCAGCAAAACCGTGGACAGATTTATCTAAGATGAAATCAAGAGTGGCCAGCTCTGGAAATGGGTTATGCAGGTGTAGGGAAGGCAGTCAGCAATCATAGGTGTCTGGGACAGGAGATGCTCATGGGAGGGCCTGGGGAAACGCAGAAAGGTGACAAAAATCTGTTGCAGGGCAATAACAGCTTAAAACGAACACAGCCATCTCTGCAATTAGCCTCTGAATGTGCTTAACTGTTTCCTCTCTTTTACCTGTGGTTTTAACCTCAAACCTCTTTAATCCTGTTCCGTGCAGCTGTACTGCTGCTTCACTACCTCTCTGCTCTGCCAAAGGAGTCCAGAAGAAGCTGTGGCAGAAATGACCAGGCATCTTGAGAGGATGGCCGTGCCAATCTGCACGAAGTAAGTCCTTTTTCATACACCACGATGTAATAATGTGTAATAATGGACACCGGCCCTCGCTCAGCCTCATTTAATGACCCATAACTGAGTGAATAATTCATTCAGCGCCTAGAGATCTCTCGTGGAGACTTGTTTTACCACAGGGCCCCGGGGAATGAAAACAGCAATAAAGTTCCAGCTTTTAACCCATCCATTTACAAAGCCTCCTGATATTATTGCATCCACGATCAATTTAAATGAACTTGTTGGAGGTTTACTAGCAGCCTTCCTGTATTTCATGCCTCAGTACATATTTTTCAGAGCATTTACAGCTTTTACTTATTGTTAGTTTGAAGGGAACAGAGAAGTCTCAACCACAAAGTCACACTTTTATTTAAAGCTTTAATTGCCTCTAAGAAGAGCCTGTCTGAAACCCAGCCCTTTCGGAGTCACTGATGTCGTTTATTATCCAGTAAACTCTTTTAGGCTTTGGGACAGGTTAATACTCCTCAGCACCAGTATAATTTTTCTTAGGCTGTGTTACTGTGTTTATACGAGGATCTTCATTTTGCTTTGGCAGCAGAATTTCTTTTCTGCTTCTGCAAATTAAAAAAAAAAAAAAGAAAAAAAAAGCCTTCCTAAGCTGGATCGCTTTGCAGCTGTGAAAACCTATAATAACTTCAGTCGGATTACAACTACATCAAAGGTATTATATATCCCTGAGTAACATATTTACTGGGCTTTTCAACAGCTGTATAATTAGCTCTGGATGACTACTTTTTTCCTCCACATCTTTAAATATCCATATTCCAAATTCACAGACATTCAAAGGGAAGGTGGTTTTCCCTTTCACAGAAGGTGCAGCCCACCAGATTTTTTCCTTAGCCTTTTTATTTATTTTTTTTTTCCCAGAAGAAAAAATAGGCTTCAGCTTCCCTGTGCCCTGGTAACCAGACCCAACGTGTCCATCACCCCTCCCGGCTCACTGTGGCTGCCTGATTGATGAGGGAAGTGCTTCAGGCAGGGGATGGGGACGGAGTCCTTTGTGGCGTCCCCCAAGGAGGCAGCTCAGAGGCAGCAGCAGCTGTCCCCAGAGCCGGTCGCAGCCCCCTGGCACAATAGGGGGTGGCAGAAGGTGAGGGAAACGCTCGTGCCTCCACAAGGAGGAATAAAGGCTCCATATGTCCCGGGCCCCAACAGATGCTCCTGCGGGCTGACCCTCTTCGCCGTCCCCTCCCTGCCGCCTTCCACCCGCAGCATCTCCATCCCGGCACTGGCAGCTCCCATTCGCAGGGACATTCCCAGCCAGGGTGGCTGTCGCAGCCCACCAGCACGGCGGCAGCTCTGGGGAAGGGGCTGTGAGAAGCGCTGGACCCGACAACGCGAGGTGTCAAAAACCCTTCTCCCACCGCACACGTCCGCTGTCATTCCCTCGCAGACGCTTTTGTTATGCAATTACCTTTATTCTGGCAACAGGAGGGAAAAGAGGCTTTAAAATTCTCTTTAAGGCTAGCTGGGTTCTCCTTCCAGGTTTTTTTTCTTTGCCCTGTGATGAGTAGCAGAAGGCAGTGCTTGAGTGTCGATGTGGAGGGAAGTTTCTTCCCCCCCATGAGAATACATCACAACCTGCTGGTTTATGTTGTGCTGATTGCTCATTCCCATGGCCAGGACGGCAAGGGAAGGCGTGAGAAATGCTTTTACACGGCCTCAGTAGAAATGCTGATTTCCTCTCTTAATTTTTTTTCCTCAGCTGATGGGACTTTGAACTCAGTTTTCTCCTTAGGAAGATTTCCTAATGTGAGCTCCTAGCCTGGAATTGTCTGTTCCCAATGGCCTTGCGATGTGTTGGCTGGCTGGCTCTGATGTGCTGGAAAGACTCAGCTGGCTGAGCACTTTCAGGACAAACAGATAAGACAATTTACTATCTGATTTTATGAGAGCTATCTACACTTTGCAGAATTTTTTAAGCAGCAAGCCCTTAAAAAGCGTATTCTGAGTGTGATACCTAGGAGAATTGCACACACATTTCCTGTCAGCAGCCAGAGAACAGTGTCTAACACCTGCTATGAAGAGCTTGAAATATATTCTTAAATGGCTTGATTGCTCTGCATTTCCCCTGAGATGAGATGAGACATTATGGCGCAGTTTCTTTTCCTCACGGAGACCGACTGCAGACACTTCTCCAGCGAAGCTCCGGAGCAGCCTGGCTGAGCCTGTGCTCGCTCATGCTTATACCCCCTGGAATTGGAGCCTGTGCTTAAAATCCAGCTTATGCTCGCAGGGACCCTCAAGACCAGCAACTGGGAGGCAGCAGACACGGGCCAAAGGCAATTTAGGGCAGGATTCTGCCCTACTAGGGTTGACAGAGCCATCGAGAGCAGGGCTAAACACCAGCAGAGAACCCCCTCGAAGTGTCCTTGCTGCCAGCATACACCTGTGGCTCTGCAGTGTCTCTTCCTCCTCTGCATCATCCCCGGCCACACTTGGGAAGCCAGCAGCAACAGAGACCTGTTTTGCAAGAGAACTGAAAACACCCACCTTGGTTTCCTGGCTGAATCTGCTGTGTCAGAGCATCCTGCTACTCCCATCCAGGTGTACTGCAGTGGCATCAGGCGGAAATCCTCCAACCCCTGGCCAGGTGAGAGCCAGCATCCATTGGGGGATGGCTGAACACACCTTCCCCTGCATCCCCCAGCCTCTGACACTCCACCAAACCACCGATGACACAGTGAATATTCAGCTACCCAAGCACTGGATGGGTAAACCAGAGAGCCTTCTAGACAACACATCCCAAGGACTTAAGCCCCAGCCTCTTTGGTGCACAGCAGGTGGGAAGGAGGTGTACTGAGAGTGAGACACACCTTTGTAGGGGACCTTTATATTTCAGCATCTTGAATGGGAGCACTTTTCCAGCCATTGTCTTGCAGTTCTTGCACTCCTCCGTGCCAGCTCACCCCACCACACACCCACCCTGTGGGCTGGTTTATGGTGTTCTTGACACCGTGGTTTCAGCTGCACTTGGTGGGAGCTGGGAGCTTTCAGCCCCACAGAAAAGACAGTGCAATCCAATATCAAATTTATCTGAAAAGAAAACCTCAGCGATTTTCTACCGCAGACTGTTTGTGTTTCCAGACACCTGAATATATACTCTGCAAAGGAAAGAGAGAATCTATTAGGTATGTAAATATTAATATTTATGAAATAAATCCCAGAGTTTCAACTCTTCTTTGGTTGTGGATGTCTTGAAGCTTATTCCATGGAGGATAATGTTTTTCTACTAACAGGTAAAATGGTGGAAAAATCAGGACAGGCAGAAACTCATTTAGCATTTCAATTAACAGGGAAAAGGCCCTGGAATTTGAGTAGCAATTTTTTTGTAGCTTTCAATGAATATTTTCAAAGCTTTCTCAAATAATGCAGTTTTCTTTGAACTTCAGTTGCTGGAAGATGCCCAGGAATTGCACACAGATAACAAGCCTTTCTCCTCACTGCCACTCCTATACCTGCAGGATGGTTCAGTTGGGATTCCTCATCCCTGTCTCATGCTCCCTGTGCTTTTATGTGGACCCTTCCCTCCTTGCAAAGGCAGCTGGCCTGGATGCTGCAGTGAGGCTGCTGGGATGCCAAGACCCACCAACTCCAGGCTTAGTGAGTGTATTTTCCTCTTGCAAATTAAAAAACACAAACAAAAAATGAAAAAGGGCAGGCATAAGGATGTGTTTATGGGACAGCTACAGACCTTCTCTCATCATTTTTTGGTCTGTGGAGGAGTACAAACTGATCCTTGCATAAGCTTTTTGCAAAATGGAATTGAGCCAAAATGTCCTTACTTAGGGGTCCCTCCATCTGGCAACAACAGGAAGATTTATCCTAGATTCTGTCAAAGTCTTCATGAGAAGGCCCTGTCAAACATATGTGATGACGACAAAACTGCACATTTCAGTTTTACCCACGCTTCCTGGTCAAATGCAGTAAATTTTATTGTCCTTGTGCCAAATTTCTGAGTTTTTGGAAAGATAACAGCATTCTATGTAAAATAAGGTGGAAAAAGCCAGCTTGGGAACCAGCTCTGGTTGATCACAGAGAGTCACCCTTGCTGTCAGGCTTCTCTGACCACACCACATGCTGTTGTTCATGCCCATCATTCCTGCATTTCAGAGCTGGGCAGAGGGGATGTGGCCAGTGGAATTCAATGCCCTTGATTTCTGATTTACAGCCACAAGGATTTGGATACACCTCCTCGCTGCCCCTAAACTATCTCATTAACCAGCACAGACCAGGAAGTTTCCAGGGTGGTGTGAAGCCAGCTGTGTCCCAGCAGAGCACAGCACTTGGCTCAGGGAAACCAATCCCCCCTCCTCATGTTGGTGATGCTGTGATCTTCAGATGCTGTACAGATCTGAGATGCCTGTAGTTAATGCTGAAATATTAGGTGGATACATCTGTTTTAAAGGAGGAGTCTAATTTTAAGCCTTTAAATTAATAGTCAACTTCTCTGTTGTGGTTTGGCAGGCAGGGGAGAGGAACAGGGCCGTCCCTTCCTGCATGTGGCATCGTATCCCCAGGAAAAGGGCCCGTACATCAAAGCAGCCCTCACGTGCTGGGCTGCTGGGATCCAGGGTGCACATCCCTGGGGAAGGGCTGCTGCACATCCCTGGGGAAGGGCTCTTTCCCCCCTCGCTGCCAGCACTGCCACGTTCCCCCGGCTGCGTGCGGCCTCACATGTGGCCACGGCACAGCCTGTCCTCTCTGGGGTTCCTGCTCCACACACCCCACAGCACGTGTCCCACAGCTGAAGCGAGAGGGAGTGCTCAGCAGCCAAAATTACATCCAGAGGGAAATCTGCAAAGGGCATCCACGAGGCTGATGCTTCTTCAGCTGCCATAGATTGGAGTAGTCCCGTTGCTTATCCACAGGGTGATGCCCCCTTGCACCAGGTGAGGGAGTGGCCCATCTCAGTCTGATTTGCAGCTGTGCATTGACCCATGGACTGATAGAATGGTGTGTGTTGGAAGGGACCTTATAGATCATCTCATTCCAACCCTCCTGCCATGGGCAGGGACACCTTCCACCAGACCAGGTTACTCCAAGCCCCATCCTGCCTTGCTTTGAGCACTTCCAGGGATGGGGCATCCACAGCTTCTCTGGGCAACCTGTGCCAGGGCCTCACCACGCTCACAGGAAGATTTTCTTCTTAATATCTAATCTAAACCTGTCCTCAGCTTAAGCCATTATCCATTGTCCTATCACTCTGTGTCCTTGCAAAAAGTCCCTCTCCAGCTCTCCTGCAGACCCTTCACGTACTGGAAGATGCTGTAAGGTCTCCCCAGGACAGACAAGAAGCTACTGTGGCTCTCCTGACCATGGCCCATATTAGAGTCCCTGAGTCACCTTGATTTCCATCAAGCAGCGTATTCAGAGCGAGAAGCTCTGAGTTTTATCTTCTGTGTCACAGTGACATTTTCAGCTTCAGGCTTGTGCAGGGTGAGGCAATGAGGAGGTCTCCAGTTACTTGCAGAGTACTTACCTTTTAATGGAAACATATTGCACCTCCCAGTTAAGGGACTCAATCCCCTTATCCACGTGGGAGTATGAATGACAGTACAGAAAGGTAAGAATAAGGGCAAGCATGCTAATTGCATGTCCTCAAGATGTTGAAGAGAAAAGACATCGAGCTTTGGGTTGGTAACCCTACATAAAAATAGATTATAATATCATGCAGTCAGTAAAAAAAGAAAGAAAACAAAAACAGTTAGGGGAAACAAAAATCAGAAACTCTGCATGGTGGTTTGTAATGGATCTGACAATCTAGTGGCTACTTCAGGAGCATAAACACACATTCCAGGATGCATTATGTTTTCTATTGTACGTGTTAAAATATTTAGTAACTACATTGCTATAAACATTGTTTTGATCTCAAAGTGCACCATATTTTAAAGTCTGCTGTACTCCAGGAAGAATTATATTCTCCAGCCTCCTTAATAAAAGCCACAATCTATGATGCTCTTGATGTGCACGGACTACACAGTATGATAACATTCTTCAAGAGGCCTTTAATGAATTAATGCCTCTCCAAATGGTTTTAAGCTTACAAAAGAAGATGTGTGCATGGTCCTAAACCATTTGGAGCCATTTTATTCAGCGCCTATTGATTTTAGTGCCAGTAAACCTCCCTGCTGCCTGCCTCTGATGAGTATTACATTATATCCTCCATAGCACACAATGGGATTTAGCGGCGCCAAAAATGTAATTTCAGCACAAAATACAGAAGTCATTATGACATCAGCTCTCCCTTTTCTTCCAAACTTTAGGCACCTGAGGATCAAACTTCTGAGGAAACTGGTACTGTTTCTCTGAAGTGATTTCAGAGAACTTATTCCTCCATCTTTAAACTAATCTGTGGGGCTGAAATGGGCTTAAAAATAAGGAACTGCAAAGTTGGTGGTTTGTTTTTCCTTCAAACAGCCTTTATATGGACTCATTACTTTAATATTGGTAGTGGCACACAAGGATGTTTGTCTCTGTGCTTGTTATATGTTTTTAGTATGGAGTTCTCTCTCTTCTCCCCTCAAGGCAAGTCAGATAAGGTGCCCTGGTCAACAGGGCCAGAAATGCCATGCCTCCTTTTCTTTTCTTTTCTTTTCTTTTCTTTTCTTTTCTTTTCTTTTCTTTTCTTTTCTTTTCTTTTCTTTTCTTTTCTTTTCTTTCCTTTCCTTTCCTTTCCTTTCCTTTCCTTTCCTTTCCTTTCCTTTTTTCCCTCAGTAACATTCCCTACCCACACAGATATTTATGCTATTCTAGAACTTCCCCAGTGCATGCTAGCAGAAGCCTTTTCCCTTCCCTTTAGCTGCTGCTAAAGGTGAAGATGCACCTCATTTCCTCAGTTAATGCTGCATCTTCTTCAGCTGTGGCTAAGAAGAAGGAGGACACAGCCAGCATTCAACCTCCCAAAAAGTGCTGCTGAGGGGCTGGGGTTTCCCCAGCTCCGAAGTTCCATGGTTTTCCCACTGTGTCAGCCCTCACGGAAATGGCTTTGATCATCTCCAGCAGTAAGAAGAGATAAAAAGAGGGATCTCAGAAACAGAAGCCACAGGCAAAGTAATTCTGTACCATGGGAATAGACATGGATATAAGACCCATGGAGATACGGGGTCTATGGGAAATGGAAATATCATTCCCTTGATCTGGTCTCCTGATGTAGTACCTGACCAGAGAGGAGATTTGGGATGAATTCACCAGCCAAAGAGCCTCCCCAGTGGCAGATTGATCTCTGTGGTCGAGTTTCATCCCCATTCAGCATCCCAGGATGGAGGTGAGCAGGGGATTTGCCCACCACCTGCCTCGCTGGGCCCCTGCCTTCTGGTGAAGTGATGCAAAGCTGAGAGAGGCGGGTGTAAGAGCCTTTCAGCAGGCAATTAAAGCAGAATGTTTTCTGTAATATATAAACAAGCCCATTAAGCCTGACTTTAATGGGGCTGAGATTCTATGATAAATAATTGAAAAGAAAGCTTAAAGTGAATTTCAAAGATTTTTTTTCCCCCCTTAAAATGTATTTACAATGCTTCAGTACTTTATATAGCTTGAATGTTTAATCAATTGTCATTTATGGAGAGTTCAGTTCCTGGGGTTTTGTGATATATATGTGCTAAACAAGCCACTTGAATGTCAAAGCCACGGAGCAGCAGCTCTTGGGTGGAGACAGATTTGACACAGTTTGTAGAAGGCTGTGCATGGGAAAAGCTTGTTCTCCACATCTCTGCTGCTCTCTGTAGTTTAAAAGGTTCTTGAACCAGCTTGAATTCCTCCTGCTGTAGCACATAGAGGAACACTGGAGAGGGACCTGCTAATTGCTCACTTGGTCCCCAGGTCCAGCCAGCAGCTGGCAAAAGTTCTGGTTTTTTTATCAGCACTGAGGCAAAATCCCAGCCCTGCTCCAACAAGACCAGAGGAACAGGGATGCAGAACAAGTGAACGTATGAAAGGAGCAGCTGATGTTTATTGTGCACTAAACATACTTGTCAGGTGCCTTGTTGTAGGTATTTTTACGGGGCTGGTGGTGATTAAGGATGTCAGGGATGATATGCTATTCCCTTCTCAGCGAGCCAGCATTTATCTGGCTTCCACTAACACAAGGCCTGACGAGATGGGGATGTCCCTCCATGCCTTTCAACACACACATTTAAAATGTCTTGTAAATTAGACTCTGGACTTCCCATCCACTGCGCAGCTGCCCTCGCTGAGGCTAAACTGGCATTGCCTCAGGGACATCCCTGCAGCCCCCACCATGCTGTTCAAACCCCCAAAACCCTCTTCTTGGTACTTATTAGTCCTCTCTGACCTGTACTCAGACCAAAAGGACACAGATCTCTATTTTGCAGAGGAAAAACTGGTTCTCTCCAAACCTCAGAGGTCAAGAGCACTTTTAAGGCATAGAAGATTCTTTTAACAGGAGATGTTTTGTAAAAGGTCTCACATGTGTTTTAAGGTGCTGCCGAAGTGCTTTGGGACTTGGGGCACTCAGAAGCTTATTGATGTCCCCCCCAAGCTTCACCTCCTACTCAAACAGGACTCACTGGAGAACTTTCACAGTTTTGTTACCTTCATGAGTCCTTTAAATGATTCTGTTTCTGTGCTGCAGTGTTTTTGCTGACTGGGAGAATGCTTGTTCCCTGTCATTATACTGGGGTGTAAGCAGCAGTGACCTGCCCATGACATAGAGGGAATTGAACTGGCACCAGAAGAGTTAACCAGGAAGAGAGGCTCTATGAGATGTGAACAGATTGGCACAGAATTCTCCCTGCTCAGAAACACAGCAATAAACGTCCAGATGGCTTTAAAAATAATATACGTGTATATTTAAAATTATAAAAACAAGCAAAGGAGGATGCAAATAATTAGATACTCGTGGCAAAAGGGATTAAATCCTGCTCTGAGCAGCTGTGCTGGAAATGGTGCAGTGTAGTCCCAGCTTTGCACCAGTGTGCATGAAATCACAGCTCGTTCCCACAGAATCCCCTAATCATCCTTCCATTAACTCATATAACTGTGTGGGACTAGAGCAGATTTCTCAATAAAAATGATGGATAAGTAAATTGGGAGAAGCACTCTATCACTTAGCAGGTGTGAGAAGATTGACAGTCCCAGCACTGCTGAGGGAGGATTGCGTGCACTGATTCAAGGGTGTCGCTGTGTGGAAACGCTTGTGTGTGGCTGGGGAAAAACTGCCATGGATCTTTCATGAATGAGAAATGGTGGTGTTGGAAGAGGTGGTGCTGGAACAGGATGCAGAAGAGTTGCAAACACCCCGTGAGCAAACTGTGCAGCACAGCATGGGCAGCAGGCACGCAAAGAAGGACCAGGAGCCTCCAGATGTTGGGAAGAGAGAAGTTGTTGGAACAGGTTTCACAGGAAAGCTGTGGGTGCCCCATCCCTGGCAGTGTTCAAGGCCAGGCTGGGTGGGGCTTTGAGCAACCTGGTCTAGTGGGAGGTGTCCCTGCCCATGGCAGGGGGATTGTAATGAGATGATCTATAAGGTCCTTTCCAACCCAAAGCATTCTGTGACTCTCTGTGTCCCTGAGGCTGAGCAGGAATGCTGGGTGGAGGAATGCGGAGTGTGGAAAATGGCACTGGGGAGGATACTCTTGTCTGTGGCTGTGAGATACACTGGCCCTTGGAGAACCAGCAGGAATTCTGTAGCAGAAGGCTCAATCGCATGGATAATGTAGTAAATTAATGGGAAAAATCCAAAGGCCTGCTCCTCTCTCCTGGTTAAAACCCAGCCTGAGCTCCTGCCTTCTCCTCAGAGTGGGGACTAGGGAGAAGGCACAGCTTCTCTGCTTCCCCCAAGGGCTGGCAACCTATGGGAATGGGAGGAGATTCCCGAGGTCCCACAGCACACCTGGGTTTGACTCTGCTCACATGTGGCTCCTGCTAAAAGCACGGTTTGAGAGACATGTGCCTTTGACCCACAGGATTCCCCTGCACTGGCATTGCATCCTGCAGTTCCTCTTCATGCAGCACTGATCGCAGAGCCAGGGAAACCTCCTCGTACTGAAATTCCCACCATGGCTCTCCCATTCAGCATTTCTGAGCATTTATAACGTGCTCAGCAGCTAATTAGCAAATGTCAATGACATCACTCAAAGATGAAAACAGACTTCCCATCTTCTTGATGCCCCCAAAGAGGCAGAGACAAGTCCTGGGTCTCTGGAGGGGCACCGTCACTGTCCCCTGGCTGTCCCCACCAGCCCAGCTCACTGGAATGCACCTTCCCGGCGCTGCGCTGTCACTACAGCCTTGGGCTGGGGGGAGTGGTGGCAGGGAAACACCCCTGTTGATGAGAAAAAAGAACTGGAGGATCGGGATTAATTTTCATACACGGTGCCTGGAGAATTAAGCGTCTGTTGTAAAGATTTATTGAGTGAGAAACAATGCTTTGCCTAATCCCTTGGCAGGGGGAGCCGCTCTGGCTAACGACTGCTCGATAATCAGCGCTGGGAAATTCCCCGCTCCCTGCTCTGCTCTGCCTCCGAGGTATCTCAGGCACTATCAAATCTAACACCAAATTGCACCCCAGCGTGGCGAGCAGGTCTCGCCATCCTGCAAGCCTGGCAGGGCAGGGCAGCTGTCTCTGCCAGCTCCAGAGACATGGGTTTGGGGCAGGGGGGTTGGCTCCTGTCCCTCCCCTTGGCCACCCTTCAGCTGCACTTTACGACAGTGACAGAGGCAGAGGAGTGCTGACAGCCCCAGGACACACGGACAGGCTTCCTGGGACGCCACAGAGGCCAAGAGACTTCCCCGAGTCTGTCTCCCCTGGCTTTTGCTGGGTTTTGACGCCTGGCAATGCCTGTCATCCTGTTTTAAACCCAAAGATGGTTTTCCATGTACCATGTTTGCCACAGGTACCCCATGGGTGGGGGCACCTCCACCTGGGCAGGGTCAAAAAGGAAAAAAGCATTTCTCAAGTCCAAGCACTGAAAAAAAAGGACAAACTGCCTGTTATATGGATCTCATCCTGTGAGTGATAAAGGTGTGAAACAGGGACTGTCTCCCCCTTTGATGGCCACAGCATTGCTGGAGCCACATCTGCTGGGAGGGAGGTGATGCTCCTGTCCTAAGCCAGCATCAAGTGCCATGACATGCAGGGAAAGGCAGTGGTCAGACCAAAAAGAGACAGGTGGAAGGACTGCAAGTGTCAGGCAGTGTGGGCAGCTGGAAACCACTGTGATCACACTGTATCATCCACTGGGTCTCCGTAAGTGTCACTCATCTGTTGCAGTGAGCAGTTCCCTTACAGATCCCGAGGCAAGCGGCAGCAGAGAAACCCAAGATGTGCTCTGGGGTTGCACAAGAATCAGGCAGAGTCCTGCTGACAAACGCCCCGAGGCTGGGCTCCGCAGCACGGCTGATGTGCAGCAGCGAGGAGCAGCGATGGCCATATGGTGTGTCAGCACCACGCATTTCCCCTCTGCAGGTGTCCAGGAACCGGCAGCCGGGAAGGTATTAAAGGAAAATGACATTTGCAGAGTAATTCTCCAGTGTTGGTCCTGAGTGAAAAGCACTAATCACTTGGAGAAATGAAGGTTATACCTGGCTCTGGGAATTTGTCCTCCACCTTTTGCTTTTGGAATCTCAGCAGTTCTTGCTGCAGAGCAGCACGGATTATCCCAGAGATGCAGTACCCCATCAGCCTTACTTAGGACTAAGGTGGGTGTCTATAAGCTATTCCTGAAATACATTTCTACAGATTTTTTCCTTCTCTGTCTTTTTAAATGGCAATGCTCTGACAAAACCATCCCCATGAGCCAAGATTAGAAGTGACTAATGGTTTGGATGGCACTGGTTGGGTGTTTGTGAGACGGGGCTACTGAGGGTATCACTGTTCAGAACTTGTGAGACACCTCACACTTGGGAGAGGCCTTGACCATAATGTCAGTATTATGTTGTTTTAGAAGTCACACAGCCAGGACAGGCAGAAGAGACTACCCTCCCTGATAAAGAATGAACCTGGGGAAGGATCCAAGAGAGAAGATGTGTTTTGGGACAAGTTCCACAAGCACCTAGACATGAATCCTACCACTGACCCTCATTTTCTTCTGACATAAAAATGTCCCCATGCTTTTCAAATCAAGTCATCTCCCCTGGAGCACACTGTGCAGCTCACCTGATCCATGACAGGCTTTTTTCAGATGGACACTTACAGAAGATTTTCAATAAGACTGCCTGCTAATAACATTTTCCATGCACTTCCCAGTATTTCTGGCGAGCTTTTCAGCTCACTTGATATATTATTAAGAGTAGCTATGAAACTAATTAACTGAGGAGAATGCTATTTAACTGTCAATAAACCTTTGGATCTCTGCCCTCTTTCCTCCAAATTTAGACATTCATTCTGCAAAGCCTTCTCTGTTCCCTACCCCACAGCTTCTCTCCCTTCCCTTTTCACAGCTCCTTGGTGGCACCTTTTTGCTTCATCTGGACCAAGCTCTTTGTCCTTTGCATTGCTCCAAAGCCTGGTGGCTGCCTGCTCTCCATCACAGTTTGTCAGGATGCTATGCCCCACTGCTGCTGTGCCTCCTCCAGCCTCCCATCACCCAAAACGTCCGTGGGGCTTTCTCCTAGGCCCTGGAGTCTGTCCCTGATGCATCCTCTGAGACCTGTTCCTAACAGGGTTCTGCTGGGCATTACAGTGGTGGCACAAGGTGAAGGTTGACAGATGCAAATGGAAAGAGTAGAGGGGTGAATTTACCATCCAAGCACCAGCGAGCTCCCTACAGCTGCTCTTGCTGGACTGTGTAAGTTTAAGCCTCTTTAAAATACAGTTGCCTTTATTCTCCTGACTCAGAGGGCAACAGTTCCTTTCATTCCTCCTCAGAACCTGCCTTCCAGCAAAGCTCATCACTGCTGGTGCTTATTCCCCCTCCCCCTGGAAAAGCACCTCCTGGATCCGCTGCCGTGGTGGTGCCACTGCTGAAGGAGCCCCAAGGATTGTGTGGTTCCCTGGAATGGTGCAGAAAACGCTCCTGACATACAAATAATGCCCCATTTCTCTGCACAATGGCCCCATGCATACAGTGGCCTCACAGAGCACAACAGATGACTGTAGCTTCAGAGCAGATGTGCATGTTGTCCATGTCAGGGGCTTTGCAATGGAGATCTGGAAAGGGAGGGGAAAGGCAGATCTTTTGTGGGAAAATACAAGGAGCCTGGTAAAAAACCCCACAGTGCAGAGAAAAAAATAGCTCTGGTATCTTCATGTGGCAGGCTTTGAGGACCTTGCTGATTCAGGGCTGTCTGAAATGTGTTTTCCCTAGAACATAACCCTTTCTGTATTTGAGAGGCAGAGCAGACCCTGACTTTAAGGTGCAAAATTGCTCCTGGATTTGCGAAGATCAGTGTAAGGAACAATTTCTGTTGCCTCTGGGAGAAAGTAGCAAGGGCTTTGCTCCCCTTGCAAAGCTCCTCAAAGCCTGGAAAACAAGATAGTGACCTGAACTTCTTTGGTTTAGTTCTGCATGAACTATATTAAACCATGGCACTGTGGAACTGGACTGTCCTGAATGACAGCAACCAAAGTGGCTACCTGGGAATGGACTTTTTTCACACTTGAACCCTGTGCTGGTGTTTCCCTGCTGGGTCTCGAGGTTGGTACATCTGAGTTTAGGACCAATAGCCCGGCTTTCTTGGACACACTGCAAGAGACAATATGGAAGAAGCAGCAGCCAAAATAGCAACAACAGAAGTTGCAGCAGGCAGAGTAGTGGCAGCAGCAGGCTCTGATCAAGCTGTTCTCCTGTCACCATTTTGAGTGTTTATTGTTTAACACTCCACACTGCTGCCGCTTACAGGGCTCTACCAGTGAGAAGGGATAAAGGGCAGCACAAAGCCCCTGTAGGAATGCACGAGCCCACCCCCGGAGCTGGATGCCTTCCCTCCCCTTCATTCGCAGCGTGCTCGGGCCCACCTGACTCCTGTCCAAGTCACACGTCCTGGGGAAACAGTTGATTTTTCTCTTTGATAATTTGGTTATAAGCCCGAGGCCTGGAGACAACAAAGGTTCTGCCACTGAACCACCCGTCTGCCCGTGCCCCCTGCCTTTCTCAATCTGTTGGCCAATGCCAGAAAACTTTACAGGGAGCTATGAAATTCCTGCAAGTTTCATAAAAACTGGAGACTGCGTTGAGGATGGAGAGCTGAATCAATGCCCGTGCATGCCCCTGCAAAGCTCCTGGCTGCTGCCCATCCAGAACTTTGTCCAAAAGGCAGAGGCAGGGCACATGATCAGAGCACTACCATGGAGTGCTGAAGGGAAAAAAGTGCAGAGGGCATGAAGGTGGTCAGGAGAGACCCTTGGGAAGGAGGTTCTGTGTAGAAGATGCTGTAGGAGGAGATCTGATGGATTTCTGTGGGAGGCTCCAGAGGCAGATCTGTAGGAACCAAGCTTAATTGTTTTTGCTGCCGACAGAACAACTTAATTATGCACCGAGGGTCTCATTTGATTTGGCCTCCCGGTGCAAGTCCAGATAAGGAGGAGCACAGCTGAATGCCCTTTAGCTCCCCGGTTATCTTCAGACAGATTTCACTCTGATGTGCTGATATGGGATTTGGGGGAGGAGCTGCAATTCCTGTTCGGGGATGATCCTACCCCGGAGCAGCCTTAAGCGAGCCAGAGATGCACGTGACTCCCAGGATCTTCGGCTGTGCTGGAGTGCTGTGAGCCCCCTGTGCTCCCCACTGCCAGAGGAACGTGATCCCCCTCCCACCTCCCACTGCTGTTGGAGCTCCTGTGGCCTAGAGGGCTGCCTTCCTATTTTAAATAAAAATCTGCATTTGTGAGAGCTGATAAGTCTTTTCAGGGTCTGCAGCTGGACTGTGAATAGGCTGTGAAGCCCTAATTTGAGTTCAGATGAGAGCCGTGTTGGGCTTTTCCCGTGAGCCCATTCTGGTCCCTCAGGGACACCCCAGCAGGCTCTGCAGGAGCTCAGATGAGCTGGGAATGGAGTGCAGGTCTGAAAGGGAAGATTTACTTTTTTTCTCTCTCTCAACTTTGGAAAACAAAATAGAAGACTAAAAGGCTGTAAAACATCCAGTCTGCCACCAAATTGCTTTTGTAAATGTCTCCATCTTTACAAAAGTTGCACGTATTGCCATTAGACATCCCTTTCTCTGTTACCTACTTACACCTCTTCGAAGTTGAATGGAAAAATTAATGCTGAGCCTCCTTCCCCTCATAATCAAACATTACAACACTGAGAAATTCAGAGTGAAGATTGCACAGAACAGTCATTCCATAACAATAAAATTATGATGAAATAATTTTAGCATCTGTGGTCTGAGATGAGATTAAATCTATTTTAAAGAGACATTAGATGGGCTTTTTTCTCCCATGTTTTTTTCCTCATGGCGCCATTACAATGCAGAGAAAAATTGGTTTTTTTTTTAGTTGCCTCACTTTGTGATTTTTTCTTTGCAAGAAATCAAGATTCTGTGCAGGGAAAACAAACTGAGAGTATTGCAAAACTTATTTTTGTCCCTAAATTACCGATACACTCCCTCCATCTCAGCTTCGTGCTGACAGTTTCTTTTTCCTGAGAATTTCTGCTTTTCAGGTTTTTTTCCCCCCAAAAAAGTATTTCATATTTTCTGCATCAGCAAGGTTGCTGAAGAGTTGATTCACCAACCTTCTGAAGCTGCCAGGGAGCTCATCTTGCTGTATTTATAGCAGCTCTGAGTCACAAAGGCAGCACGGGGTGGCTGAGGCAGTGCTGGCTCTGACCGTGGGCTCCAGCCGCTGCTTTGGAGGGCTGTGCCCCTGCAGAGTGTCTGGGAATGGCACTGCCTGTCACTCCTGCAGCTCCGTGCCCAGCTGTCCCTCCAGCCCTGCCTCAGTTTCCCAGGACTCTGCGTGACCTGGGGGTGCAGCACCATGCTTTTCAGGGTGGCTGTCGCAAGGCCATAAATCCAGAAGGTGTCTGTTCAAAAGGTCTTGGACCACATAATATTCACAAATTATTTGCTCTCAAGTGAGCTAGAAGGTTTGGTTGCTTTGTCTTTTGTTCTTTTTTTTTTTTTTAAACAAGCCTTATTTTGATGGCAAAGTCTGATCTGATCGCAGATATCAAAGTGAACCTAAGGCTCTTCAGGGAATGATATAGTTTAAAAAGGTGTGGGCTGTCTCCATCTCAGCTGGGGAGGGCTTTTCTGTCTTTGCTTCATTTACCACAGCTTCTTCCCAAAGGCAGCCTCTTTCCTTTGATCCAAAATAAACTCTGGGAAACTGTTCACTCATGGATCACCTTCTGTGGCATCCTCGGTGAGTTATCTGGCCAGCATCACATTGAGGGGCTGACCAGCTGCCTGCTCTTCCTTCCTCTGTTTTGAAGAATCAGGTGGACAGATGGAGAAGACCTTCCAGGGGAGCAAATCGGTTCCTTTGATAAACTGCTCAGCTGTGAGGGCAGCTGGAGGCTTCAACTCGGGTACCTCTGCAAGGGATGGGTTCACACACCCATTACCATCTCTTAAACCTACCAGGACAAGGTGCTCCTAAGGCACCAAATCTGGTGATAACTTGCTCTGCAAGAAAACAACAACAAAAAAAAGGATAAAAGAGAGCTGCATTCATTGATCAAAGCAATGGGAAAAGGGATGGAGCTGATGATACGGATCATCAGCCAGCTGCCTGAGTTGGAAAAAGGGATGTCATGTTTTTTGCCTTCAGAGCAAGAAGGTCTAATCAAAGACGTGCCAAAGAAAGGGAAAGCCCCAGTCCCCATCTGAAGGCAGAAAGGAGTTCCAGTGAATCGCTTGGAGCCCTTGAGTTAAATGCATGCTGAGAGGAAACTGATAAAGATAAAACACAGCAATGGAAACCTGACTCAGAGAGAGCAGGTAGGTCCCAACTGTCAACAATAATCTGAACCTGTAACAAGCGCTCTTGTTTGAAAATGAATCCAACTGAAAATGAAAGATTAAACAAGTACAACAACGCAAGAATAAATTGCACATAAATCTCTCTGGTATTCAGGATCAAAGGAAGATTAAAGAACAAGTTATGGAAATGTGGTAGAGGCAAAGAGAACCTATTAAGTGATATCATTTAGTGAGTATATGAGTAATAGAGAGCTCACATCTAAGTTTAGAGGAAAGGGAATGAACCTGTAGCTGTTGAAAGAGACTTTAAATGATATGTGGCATGAATGATATATGATGAAGAAGGTTCTGTAGACCAAACCCAACAAAAATATGAGCCGGGAGCTGAGCTGCTAAGAGAAAACTCACTTACAGTTGTGTTTTAAGGGTGATGGAGAGGGACAAAATTATCCCAGTCTACCCTGCAATTTTCAGAATGTGATGTGGACACCAGCTACGTGAATTCCTGTAGTAGGAATGACATCCAGGTAAGGATGCAGGTGAGTCCCCAGGGCAGGGAGTACTCCTGGGATCAGTAGGGTCCTTCATCTTCCCTTAGAAGCTCTTCTTTCCCTGTCTTCCTCTGTGCTGGGCTCAGGTCACAGCCTATTCTCCACTGATGATGCTTAGTAGGGACTGCTTTTCCTTCGGGAAACCACACCAAAGTACTTGTCTGTGCGTGTAAGACTATACACATCTATGCAAGTGTGCACTTTTACAGTGACCATACTAACACCAAAAGGCCCCATGTCAGGCACTTTGACCTCATATTTAATAACCTTCTGACTCTTACAACAGAAATAAATCAAAATGGAAATAAAAGAGACCCTCTTCTCCCCAAAGAAGCATCTTGTCCCAGCTTATTCAGAGTCTACATCAAAATCAAACTTGAACCCATCACAGAGTCACAGAATCACGGAATATGCTGAGTTGGAAGGGACCCACAAGGATCATTGAGTCCATCTCCTGGCTCTGAACAGGACACCTCAAGGGTCACACCATGTGCTTGAGGGCATTTTCCAAATGCTTCTTGAACTCTGTCAGGCTTGGTGCTGTGACCACTGCCCTGGGGAGTCTGTTCCAGTGCCCAACCACCCTCTGGGTGAAGAACCTGTTTCTAATATCCAGCCTAAACCTCCCCTGACACAACTTCAGGCCATCCCCTCACGTCCTGTTACTGGTCACCACAAAGAAGAGATCAGTGTCTGCCCCTCCTCCTCACGACCAAGTTGTAACTGCAGTGAGGTGTCCCCTCAGTCTCCTCCATCCTCTGAGAGAGTGATCATACAGTATTAACAGTAGCCACTTCTCAGCAGCAGTAAACTGCTTTTCTCTTCCACAGTTGACCCCTGGCCCAGGAGCTGTCACAGGGAGCTGTGTGAGGGAGGGAAGTACAACTGGATAAGAACCAGAGCAGTGCTGGTTTGACACAGAGCTCACAGCTGTACAAACCCCCATCCCCCTCGGTGTGGGATGGTTGGAGATTTCTGGCACCTCCTCACGGTGCTTTTTTACTGCAGAAAACACTGTCTGTCTCTATCTTTGGGGGAAGAGGAAGCTATATTCAGGACAGAGGGCAAGAGGTGCCTGGGTCAGCTGGGAGGGCTGAGGGACTTCACCTTCCTCCCATGTGGATGCTCGACCCTTATCATCACTACATTCAAGAGATAAGCAATGAATACATTGATAACACCATGTCTGTGCTAATTTCAACCATTTAATTTGATAAAATATTTTTTTCAAGATGAATTTTTTTTCTGTGTAGTCTGTAGTTTTCTTTATAAAAATTTGTCAGGCGAGTTTAGGAAAGGAAGAAAATGCAACAAGCTTTTGTCAATATTTTCCCATAGTGAAACCAGCTGGAAATCGAAAGAGACCAAGGTGGGGAAGGTATTTGCATGTGCAAAGGATGATATAAGTGCAGCTGAGATTATATCAAAGTAAAGACAGTACAAGGCAGTCAGAGGGAGGGTTTTGCCTTCGCTTGGCCTCCCAACCCAAGCAAACAGCAGCCTTTGACAGCTTTGAAGATTATTCCTTGCTCACACCTCAGATGGGTGTGCGTTTGCTAAGTGCATCGCCTGGGGGCAATCTGATTTACGTTCAAATGTTTGCGGTACATGAGGTGCACGCAAATCTATTTTTATATATGTTTTTATTATCAAGGCATGCAAAGCACAGACTTTTCAGCCTACACTACACAAAACAGCTCAAAGCTGTGCCTGGCAGCAAAAAAGCTTTGTGGAGGTCCTGACCCAAGCCATCGTATAAGTCCCCCTGCACAAGCCCAAACCCGAGCAACAAAATGCCTGGATGTAGATGCTCATATCAGTGTCTTGACCTGTTGAATGAGTGAGCCAGGGGAGGGAGCAGGAACTGGGTGAGGTGCAAGTCTGGGGGCAGGGGTGGAGTGTAAGCATCTCACATCACACACAGGGGAAGGGAAGGCCACGTCCCAGCGCAGAGCTCGGAGCTACCACTGTGCTACTGCTGCCCCTGGGACCTGACCCCACGGCCAGCACTGACCCCGCCAGGCTTAACCCGCCTTGAGGCACTGAACACTGCTCCCAGAGAGGAAAGCTGTTCATTTAGTGGACCCAGTGCATGTCTCATGAGACAAATTCTCCATTGCAGTGTTTGTCTCTTCATCCTTGTTTGGACTTGCATTTTTCTGGCTGTTATGTAGTCAAACTGCATAAATAAAATATATCCAGCATTTTTCATCATTAACAGACTTCTCACAGCGCTTTTCATTTTTAGACACTTCACCTTTTCAAATCACTCATTAAATATTAATAAATTAATCCCTCTCACACTCCTCTGACGCATTCAAGACATTTTCATGATGATCATCTTATGTTCTGTTTTTTATTTGAATATGAAATACATCAAGTAGCTGTATCATTCAATACAATTAGCTGGCAGTTATAAACAGTGCCAGAAACCAAGCATGGCAGGCTGATTTTTCCTACATGTGTTCAATTGGCACTTAAGTACAGGAAGTGAAAAAATGAAGAGCTAATGGCATGAATGACTTTCTGAAAGTTTGTGTTCTTCAACAGATTGTTTACTTGCTTCCGTTTCCATGAGTAGTTTTTGTGGAAGTTATTAAAACCACCAGTAAGATCAGCAATTTTTGCTGGGCTGAATGCTTGTATTGGGATTGCATGGCAAGGTTTTGGTAAAGGGGGGGCTACAGGGGTGGCTTCTGTGGAAAGCTGCTGGAAGCTTCCCCCATGTCCAACAGAGCCAATGCCAGCTGGCTCCAGGATGGTCCCACTGCAGGACAAGGCTGAGCCCATCAGTGACTGTGGTAGCACCTCTGGGATACTGTATTTAAGGGGGAAAAAACCCTGAACAACAAATGGAAACTGCACTCGGAGAGAGGACTGAGAACAAGAGAAACAACTCTGCAGATCCCAGGGTCAGTGCAGAAGGAGGGGAGGAGGTGCTGGAGCAGAGATTCCCCTGCAGGCCATGGTGCAGCCCATGGTGAGGCAGCTGTGCCCTGCAGCCCATGGAGGACCCCATGCTGGAGCAGAGGGATGCCCAAAGAAGGTTCCAACCCTGTGGCAGACCCATGCCAACACAGGTTTGCTGGTAGGACTCGTGTCCCCATGGAAGGAACCCACACTGGAGCAGTTTGTGAGTATTCGCAGCCTGTGGGAAGGACTCACCTTGGAGAAGTTCATGGAGGACTGTCTCCCGTGGGAGAAACCCCACCCTGGTCCTAGGAAGAGTGTGAGGAGTCCTCACAGTCCTGAGGAGGAAGGAGCATCAGAGAAAGAGTGTGATGAGCTGAGTGCAGCCCACATTCCCTCTCCCCGTGTGCTGCTGTGGGGGCGGATGTAGAGAATTTGGAAGTAAAGTTAAGCCTGGAAAGAAGGAGGAGGGGGGGAAAGGTGTTTCAAGATTCCATTTTTATTTCTCATTATCTTATGCTGATTTGATTGGCAATAAACTAATTTTTCCCCAAGCTGAGTCTGTTTTGCCTGTGACAGTAATTGGTGAGTGATTTCCCTGCCCTTTTTTCTACTCGTAAGTCTTTTGTTATATTTCCTCTCCCCGTCTGAGTGGGGGAGTGACAGAGCAGCTTTGATGGGCACCTGGCCTCCAGCCAGGCTCAACCCATCACAGAGCTCACCTACATCTGGGTAAGATGCTGCAGCCACAGCAGCATCTCTGGGCTAAGCAAATGTCTGTGTGACATCCCTGGGAAAGGGATTCTGCCACCACCCCCAGCCTGGCAGGGAAGTTGGGAGTGGAGCCTCTGTGCAGAGAGCTCCTTTAGACCTAATCATACAAGGTATTTGTAAGGCCCAGTGTGGAAAACCATGCTATCCAGACCCCTTTTCAGGAGTTACAGAGAAAATGTACTTCCAGGCTGGTGACTCTACTCCAGGGACTGGTGGCCAGGGTTTGGATGCTGATAAGGTGAGGACACCACTGATCCTGGAGCCAAGTACACCTTGACAGCTGACAGTGCTGTCTCTGCACTCAGGAGACTATTTCCTGCAGGACAGGAGTAGGGACTGGCTCCAGCCAAGCCTGAGCTCATTAGCTTTAGTGTACATCTGAGGACTTAAAAATGGTGCAGCAATAATTGGGAAAAGATGCCCCATTCTGAAATTCGGGGTGCCTAGCAGGGGTTCAAACCAGTTCACATGAAGCACAGCCTTCCCTGACCCTGATGGTCTCACTCTCAAACAATGACGAAATCTGCTTGTGTGTCCTGGCAAAACCCTGGCTTGTGAGAAAATGCTGAATATGTGGAGTGACAGGCAGGCGGTGGCTTCCCAGGGAAGTGTCAGCACTGCTGCCCATCCGACCCTTCAGATCTACACAGCAGCCTGAGGCTCGTGATTCAGCTGGAAGCGAGGCGAGGTCTGTTTCTACCACGCCTTCTGTTGGGTTTTTTGCCACGCTGTTTAGCCTTTCCTTGGGAAGGTGATGTCCCTCTGGTGGTGCTCATTAGCAGGCTGCTGGGCAGGCAGGATTTCAGCAGTGACAAAAATCCCTGTGGCAGGATGATTCCACTGGCATGACACAGTCAGCCACTGCCCTGCCACCAGGTACCCAGGACTCCTTCATGGGGAGTGGAGGCTGTCACTGCTGCAGGCACTGTAGCCCTGTGGAGGCACTTTGCCAGGCTGGAACGTCTCTGTGCATGGCTCAAGCTGGATCCTGCCATTTTCCTGGTCATCCCCTGCCCCGCTGGAGGTGTTGGACTCTCTGGTAAGACTTGTCCCTGATACCTGAGGGCAGCAGGCTGCTGGGAACAGGAGCAGGCACATGCTAACGTGAACCGATGGGATGATATTGATTCTTCCATGGCAGAGAGCAGGGATCTGGGCTGCCTGCAGGCCCGTGGGAGCCCCTGGGTCAGGCTGAGCCACCTGCCTCCAAGCCTCTCACCAGGATGAGCTGTCGCTTTCCTTTCACACTGAATGGAAAGCAGGCACGTCCGAGGTGCGATACACCTGATCTCCCTCTGACATCTGCTCTGGAGTGCGACGGATCAGCCTCTGCCGGTCTCTCTTGGCTAACTACGGGGGGAGGTGAGGGTGTCTTGCTCCAGGTTAGGTGAGGTGAATCCCAAACTAGGTGGGCAGCACCTGTGTCCTGCTTTTGGTCATCCTGCTGCACCTGAGCCCAGCTGGCTGTCGCAGCTGCGTGCTGGGTTGGCAGAAAGGTGCTGCCTCTGGAAGTCACAGCTGGAAGTGAGGAGGCTGTGGAGGACAAATACACATGGGGATGCAGGGAATGGGGGGGAAAAGGCTTTGCTAAAACTGCACCCAGGCCCCATGTCAGGCCCTTTTGAAGAACCAGCTCTTTTAGAATTTTATTTTGGTGAGGCAAAATGTAGGATAAAGATGCTAAGATTGCTCTCTCAGCAATGTGGTGTTCAGGAATCACTCACAGCCAAAAAATACTTGTTGAGAATGGCATCGTCTATTGTCTGAATTTCTACCTGGTCAGCATCATGCAAGACCTTGTCTGCATAATGCAGAAGCTTTATGCAGCCAGTTTTTGAAGAAGTCACTCCATGTGCAGCTCCTCTCATTCCCATCTCCAGCCAGGCACACCACGACTCACGAGCACTTGGCATTAGCAGAATATATGAAGTTCCTACGTGTTTTACAACTTACTGGGCACCCCATCTCATAACTGTCAGATGGTCCTGTGTGTCTCCTTTGGGCATCACCACCCCAGACCATCACCCAATTGCCTCTCCCAGCTTTTGTGACTAGTGCCACCATGGCTCTTGCACCTGTGGCCACCTGTAATTACCTTCCGGCTGATAATTGTTCTGCTGCAGCATCCCGCCTTTCATCCCCATTCAAAACAACACTCCAGCACCAGGGAAGTTTTTACTCTAGCACTCTGAAGTTAGGAAGTACAGAGCAAAGCCAAAAGGGAAAGCACTTAAATAGGAGGAGGTTTGCCAAGCTGTGATGTTACAAACAGCTGCTTTGTTGACAGCTCTGTCACAAGGAAATTACCTCCCCCCGTGCTCAGTGCTTCTAGAAATGGTGTTGCTGGAGCAGATTGTGTCTTTTTGCTTTTGAAAAGCTGTTGGGTGCTATACTTTAGGAGAATATGAACTGGAAAAATTTTGATACCCTACCAATATTGTAAGGGAAAGGAGAGATATGTGCTTGCTTTGTGCTTCCTGCCCCTTTTCCTCTCCTTCAGTGCTCTCACACTGACACTTGGCTCCTATTAGAGCCAAATGCTGTTTCCTCACATAGGGACTGACTCTGTTTAGCAATTTTTAATGTAATCCTGAGCCAGAGAAACAACACGAAACAATATCTGCCCCTTGGTGGAAGCACTGGTGAGCCGCAGCACTGAGACAAAGAGGAGGCTGGAGACTTAAAAGTTTACAACATAGCTAAAAAAAGTCATTATGATGCAATTCAGCTGCTTGGAGCAGATGTTTGACCTGCCCACTGCTTAAAAGGGAGGCATAGCTTGAAGAGAGCACAATCTTGGTCGCAGATGATTAGCACAGAAAGCAATAGCCTTGAGTATCTAAACATTTACAGTGAGACAAAGGAGTCAAGGGCTTTGTCCTTCAGCCTGCACTGTCCTACTGCTAGGAGAAGCTCTGGCTACACATCAGGTGCTCACAGGTGGGATGTACCCAATTTTGGCAGCAGGCTGTTAGGAGGGGGAGTTCAAAATGACTTGGTGAATTCAGTCTCCAAACTTCATGGGTGTTTTACTGCCCTAAATCATCTGCTTACCTGGTTCTGTCCAAAACCCATCACACCCAGCCCTGGAGGAGCTGAGATGGGCAGGAGGAGCTTTTCTTCACCTCCTGTTTGATCCGCAGTCACCTGACACCACCAGCAACCTTTCACTGCTCCTCTTTGCTGCAGCTGCTGGAAGTAGCCCGGGTGTGGTGCTGGGTAAGAAACCAGCTGAGCTGCCCTGGAGAGGCTGAGGGCTTGTGGACTGCTGATGGTTACAGCTTGACTGAGCAAGGAGCCAGGTCTGCTCTTGTGCAAGGTGAGGTTAAGGGAAAGGATGTTGACACAAACCTAATTACAGGCGTCAGGAAGTTTTAAGTCTCACTGTATTGGAAACCCTTTTACAGCTCAGCTCTTTTGTAGTAGTTCTGTATAGTTTAATTAGCGTGTCCTCTCACTCGTGAGGACAATTTCAGCTGCACTATAGCTCTTGCCACAGCAGCTTTGTTCCATGGATTTTACTTCCTAGATCCCAGCTGGTTTTGTATTCCTCATATAGCTGTTCTCCTGTGCATATATGTACATATTTACATGTATATCTGTAGCTATAAAAGGAGGAGAGGCCAGGAGTCCACGAGGAGATGTGCACGCTCTGCACAAGGGCTGCAATAACCCCAGTCATGGGCACAGGTTGTGACACGTCCCCCTGGCCAGCAGCTCTGCCAAAAATGACTGAGGTTGCCACATCAGACTTCAGCCAGCCCCACGCTGCCATTTCAGATAAGGCAAACCATGTACCAGGCTATGTGGCCACCAAGTGAGAAGCTTCCTCCCTCCTCTGCTTGGAATTCATGTGGAATATTGTGCCCAGCTCAGGTGTCCTGGTTCAAGGTGGTGTAGAAAAGCTTGAAAGGGTCCTGTGGAGATGGACCTTAGTACCCATGAGGAGACAAAAGGCAACTGGACTAAGTTTTCCTGACCAAGAGGAGGCTAAGGACTAAGTTGGGAGTAGCCTACAGTAAACATGGTTACACCAACAGGGGAACCAGGCTGTTCTCAAGCGCAGGGCAATGGCCTTGACTGTGATTTGGGAAGTTCAGGGTGGACAGAGGGAGAAAATGCTTTGCAAGCAGGGTGCTGCAGCCCTGGAGCAGCCTGCTCCAGCCTCTGTCCCTGGAGATTTTCATAGCTCTCCTAGGAGAAGCCATGGCTAACTTGATCCAGTGCTGGCCACAGTCGTGTTCCAGGTAGGAGGTTGGACTAGAGACCTTGAGGTGACAGTTCTGGCCAAGACCACTGTGACCACACAGAGTACCAGCACAGCCACACCACACTGGCTGTGCTTTCCCTGGATTGCCACCAACAGCTGGCAGTAAATATTTATCACTGTTTTTCCTTGCCTAGCTATGATTCTGTCCGTGTGGATGAGATCTCTGGGACACAGGTCATCTTTAGATCTGTATCTACCATGATCCACAGCACAGTTGGGTACCACGTACAATTCAAAACCAGATAAATCCTGCAAAGGAACATGGCTGCAGTTACTTTCCACTGCATGAGTAACTCAGCAGAAAACAGAATTAGGACTTCACCTCCGGCAAGATTTGCTGTAACCACTCATCAGCTGTGTTTTCAGGTGTGCTTTCCCTGCAGCCAGGCACCTGCAGCCATTTCCCCATCAGTGAAAGTCTTTTCCAGTCAATCAATCTTATATTTATCCACCACATCATGAATGCCTGTTGACTCTTTAGCAGAGCCTGACCCTTAAATATGTTTGAAATTAGAGGCTAAGTCATGTGGGTAGGTGTGTACACGTGTGCATCTTTCTCTGGATGTGTGCGTGATGGAAGGGAAAGGTCTGACCAGAATCAAAGAAAAATAGAATCCTAATCTCTTTTCTGTGTAGAGCAAATTGGAGCAGATAGTTTCCAAATGAAATCTGAGATGATGCCAGCTGCCTTCAAACTGTACCTACTTTAAAAATAAAATCCCACTGCCTGTAAGTCATCCTCAACTATGTCTTGTCAAGTACAATCTCCTTTTACCCAGACTGTCCCATAAGATGTGGGTATTAAAAGCCACCATTTTGAATTGAACAGGGCTGATTTTAATCACTGACTGGGGTAGGACTGTAGCCCCTTTGTGTCCTGCTTCCTTCAAGGACAATCCCCTTCTTCCCCAGGAAAACTGCTCTCCTGCAAAGAGAAATTAGACAAGTATCAAATAAGGACTGGACTTCACGCATCTTAAAAAAGCCCCTATGTGCCACCAGAAGATCCCAAGCAGCAGAACAACTTGTGTGAGCAATGAACAGTGGAAATGTTAAAACAGCTTTATAGGAACAGTAGAAGAAATGAACAAGCCATGAAGCTCAAGCATATTGAATAAATGCTTTGCACATTGATGTAATGAGATTCAGCTGACCGAGACATTTATACGGGGAAGAAATCACGGCCTCATTGCAATCAATAGACAAGTTGCCACCGACTAATGGAGCTCTGCTTTCATGATGTTTATATTGCAACATAAGCCAAGATGCCTGTGAGCTGTCAAAACCCCTTAGAGCCATTTGTCCCAACAACCCCACAGTATCATCCCCTAATACTCTATTATGCGAAGAGACCCCTTTTATTTTTATTAGAGCTAATTCACCAGATGGCTTCTCCCCCCCCTCCCCTCCCTGCTTTGATGTAGCAAATGCAAGCAAGTGATTTTGCTGACTACAGATCAAGGCACAGATCATTGCTATTTGCTGTGCACAGAACATGAAAAGCGGAGCAGGGACTGTCGGGTAAATCTAACGTGTTTGTAAACAGCGAAGAAACCTTTGCAGACACGTGGGAGGTGAAGCAGCCCCGCTCCCCTGGTGCTAGGGTGGGCTGTAGGTAGGGCTCCTACAGCCCTTCAGGGAGTCGGGTGGGGAAGGGGGTGAATTTCTGCATATTGATGAGAGATTAGACCTGCTGGTGACACTGAACGAAAATTAATGAGGGAGCGGAGAGGCGCCTTCAAAGAGGAAGGAGTAGAAATAACGCAAATGGGCGACTCTGTCCTACAAAAATGGGCATGGACAGACAGATGGATGTGTTCCAGCGACCCAGCCCAGGTTACAGTGCCAGTATCATGGTTCTCTTTTCATGTAGCAAGGCTCTTAATTGTAAGTTTTAACAGAAACAACAACAGAAAGCAAATAACGGAGCCAGGAAGTCCAGCAGCCAGAAAGAACCTCATTAAGAAATAAAAATTCAAACTCCCTACCACTGTGAACACTGCCTTAGCAATCCTCATGGAAACCGTGTCCTTCGCTGCAAAAACTTGTTAAAAACAGAAGAGCAAAAAGAACAGTCCCCAAACATTGTGTAGATTGGATTTAAAAGAAAGCCCTCAAAAGCAAGCAAATTTAATGCAGAATAAACTACAGCTTTCTTCAGGCTTGCAATGCCATGCTCTGAGGTGAGAATCTGCCCTGGGAGCAGAGTTTGCTCCATTACTGACGGTGCAGCCGTGTTTGTAACAAACTTCCCAGCCCCGTATGAGGAGCTGCTTTGGCTGGAGGTGAAACCCAGATGCCTACAGCCATCAGTGGGCGACTTCTCTCCACAGTTACTTTCCCTGCCTGCAGCAAAAGGTGTTCCAAGGACACATGGAGTCAGATGTGGGACCTGCGTGTTCACTCCATTTAGAGTCCATGATCAGGAATGGTGCACATCTCCTTGTGCCACACACAGGGCATAACAAATGCCCTGGGTAAAGGATGGGCACATGTTTTTATGGCATATTACAATGACTGACGTGGTTTAAAAAAGATATGTGTCTTTAATCCAAGGCCTTAGTTTTATGCAGTGCTGAAGGCAGCTGGGCTGGGCTGCAGAGCAAGCAGTTGCATGAGCAGAACACAACAGCGTCCTGCTCATTTATGCGTGTCTGCCTCCTGCATGGACTCTCTGCTGTCTAATAAGGCTGCAAGCCACGAGTGAAGGTTTTCCAGCTGTTGGGACATGTTCGCTGCTACAGATTCCCCCGTGTCTAATTAAGCTCATGGCTCATACTCCCCTTTGGTGATGGTGCTAACAGGTTCTCCTCTCCTGCGGTGGCTGCTTATTTTCATGAGAAATGGAGTGTAAAATCACTGGGACCTCTGCTGCTCTGGGAGATCTGATTAAAATCCTGGGTTTCAGGATTCATTAGGAAGAGGGAACTGGCTGGCAGACGTATAAATAAGTGGGGCATTGACTTTGCTCACAATCATGTTGTTCTTGTCAGGAACCAGGCTGAGGGAACCCTGATGCAGCCCAGGCTCAGGAGAAGAGCCAGAGCCAAGAGCACAGCTATCTCAAACAACCAACCTCAAAGAACAGAAAGAAGTCCCTGGCTTTAAACAGGGTGAAATCATCCCTAAACATATATGCCTTGTTTACTGCCTTGCTCTGGAACTGTCTGCCACATAGCAAAGTCTATTTCAGTGAATCCCCTGAAGATTGGATTCCCTGACAAACAGTTTCATGTGCGCCTTGTAAATTGAGGCAAATGGGTAACGTTTTCCAGCTTCACCATTAAGTGTGTTCCTTCCTGGAGAGGAGGATGTGGAAGATCTCAGGACAAACAGACATGGTACATGAATCAGAGAGATCTGATGCTGCCCAGAGCACTTGGTTTGATTTTTTTTTTTTAGGCAGTATTTGCACTGCCATAGAGGGTAAAGGGATTTGTGTGCCTGGGAACCTGCTTAAGGTCTGTGGGAAGACACAATTCTTGCTCTTCATTTTGCATTGCTCTGTACAGCAGCACAGGAGGGGGAGTTCAGAGCCCTCTTTCTGGGAGGCAGTAGGGCCTCCCCACCACTGTCCATATCTTGGGAGGTCATGCAGGAGCCCACTGAAACCCATCAACCATTCTCTGGAGAAAGAGAGACCTCCACACTGAAGAGACCAGGGAGTCTCATTTAATCAGTAAAAATTCTCTTTCACACCCAACAAGTGAAGCTGTGTAAAACCCTTCTATACTGCTCTTGGACTTGTCCCATCAGAAGGCCCCAACACCTCTCCAGAGCTGCACGTTTTCACAAACAAAGTTAAACTGCTTGGTTTCCATTAGTAACACGAGCAGTAAAAATAGAGGACAGGTGTTTCTTAGGAGGTGTGAAAGATTAACGGGATTTTCTTGGATTGTGGATGATGCTGTCACTGTAGGCTATCTGCTTTTTTTTTTTTGCTCCACCAAAGAATATAAGAAAATTTTCAATAGCATTTTCTGGTGCTTAGTGAAGCTCAGGCAGGTTTGTGCCTGCTGTGCCTGCACTCCCTGCAGGCAAAGAGGAATTGCAGCAAATAACCCCCTCCTTTGCCCATGTGCATCCAGGTTCTCCTTCCAGAGACATCCTTGCCAACTCTCAGGAGCAATTAGCACAGAACCTCTGTGGAGGGAATTGCATGGGGAGTGAAGGACCTCAACACAAGCAACTGAGCCCTGGTAGAACAAATGAACAGGAAAATACCCAAACTCCTGTGTGAGGTGAGTTCAGCCCTTCATCTGGGTTCTCCAAAAGAGCTTTTAGTCACCCTCAGGAAAAGGTGATGCTCTGTGTGACACAACATGCCTGTAAGACATGTTCAAGATGCATTTTCCCAGCTCCCACCCTCGAGACTCCCTGCACTGGAAGTCTGGAAGACTTTTCCATGCACCTTTCTCTGAGCATCTTCTCCCAATATCTTGCACTGAGTGTTTACCACAGTGGCTAACAGGTGGGAAGAGCAAGGAAACAGGATGGCTGCAGCCCTTGTGAGTTTACCTTTCTCTCTGTGCCAGAAGAGCTGTGCCTGTGCACTCCACAGGCTCTGGAGAAGGGCATTTTCTAATGCAAACCAGCATCAGCAAATGCCATTAAATACCCCCCTGGCATCAAATGCACAAACAGTCTGAATGAAGCAACTGGGCCCCATAGTTGTGTACAAATCTTAAATATCTTGCTGAACCAGCTGAAAACACCACTGCGTGCGAAAGCCAGCCAGGCATTTCCCCCCCTCCCTTGCTTTGTTTACCTCCTGCTCATGTCAAATGGTGTATTAGGGCTGTAGTGTAATATACAGCATTTGAACTTCTCCTTTGTAGTGAACAATGTCAACAGACTGCTTTTCCTGATGAAAAGATCCCAAGCCCATAAATATCACCCCGGCGTGCTGTACGTTGCTCCCATTGTATAAATCTCCCCACAGTGCTCACCTCTGCTCCTGTATCATAGCGAGATAAATGTGGTGCTTAAGGCCTGATTTATTTCAGTCAAAGGACAAATAGTTTGATATCAAAAGGGGTTTCACAACAATTAACATGACAGGCAAGGAGGATTAGCTGTTGTGATTTTCGGTGTGGCATAAGCAGGCAGGTGCTGTTATTTGGGCTGCGTCCCTCCCCCACACCCCTTCTCATTAAAGAGATAGTTATTGTACTGCTGTGAAAAGAGCAGCTGCTGTGCCTGAATTTCCCTATCAGCCACTGTTTCTAGTGTCGGTATGAATTGGGGACACATTGTTGGGCTTTAATTAGCCCCGAGTCCCACCGCCACAGGACTGCCCTGCTCTGACACGCACCCCATGATGCTTGAGTTGAATGTGCATTAATCTCCTCGCTCCTGATGGCTGGGACACAACCTCTCCAAGGAGAAAAAAAAAAAAAAGAAAAGATACCTTTATAGAATTTGCAAAATGCTTGGCTTTATGCTGAGCAGCCAAATTAAATATAACCTTCGCTCTTGACTTCCCCGAGTCCCATTGCAATTTTTGAGATCTCTGCTGTTGGTGCTGACTCTAAGGTTTCAACAGATGAAAACCTACTTTCAAACAGATGAAAACCAGTTTCCAAACCTGAGCCTAAACTTCATAGGGGACCAACATTTGACAGGCACTATTTGGCACTGACTTCTTCCAGGGATTTGCGTGAAGTTGGCTTGTGAGGCAGAGTGGGCACATTAAGGCAAGGCGGGTTGCCAGCAAAACTAAGAACGACGGATCCCACATAATTACTGTGTTTTCACTGTTATCACCAAAGGTTAGTTTAAAAACAAAGAAAATCCCAGGAACCGTGGACTATCCAGAGGATCAAAACAGTTGAGGCACGTTTATTGGCAAGAGTTTCCTCAGCATCTTCCCTGATCACACTTCTCTTTCCCTCTTTGCTCTATCAGGTGAGAAGAGCAGACCCCATTTCCAGACCTGGGATACTGCCAGCTGCCTTTTGCCGTGATCCTGGTACCTCTCCTAAACTGAAAATTGGGGCCAAATCAGGATAGGGACAGGGCATTTCTGTAACACAGCAGAGCACTTGTGCAAAGCCTTCCTGGTGGCCTGCTTCTGATCATGGCCAAAAATCAGCTCCTGCATAAGGCTGTAAGAGCTGGAACCAGTTGCTCCAGCAAAGCCATACTGGAATGAGTTACCAAAGCAGTTATGCTGGCTGCCTATATCTAGATGAGGATTTTACAGCTGTTGTCTATCTCTAAAACCACTTTTCAAACTCTTAAATACATTATGCCTACTAAAAACTCCCACCTAATGCTCTTTTGTCAGCCTTTATCTCAGATTGGCCCTGAAAACACAAAACACCTGAGGAAAAACAGAATTCTTGCTGAGCCCTGAAGAGTTAATCCCTCTGCAAATTGTCTGCCAGCTGGTAGGAAGATCTTTGCAGCACAGCGATGTTTTCACCTGCTGTTTGTGTAGCCTGTAGCAAAGATGTGAGCTGGAGCATTTTTGTGGGGAAGTTTTGCCAGCCCGGACTCTCCCACAGGGAGTGCTCTCCGGCCGAGAGAGGGTGTGCACGTGCATGTGGGAAGACCACAAAAAAAAAAAGCCTTGCTAGAAAAATATTGCAGGATTTCTCAGGTTGAGAGTGCAGAGATGTTCCAAACAGCCTTGAACTTCAACCGAAATCCTGATGTTTGCTGCTGTTTTTTTTTATCATTTTTGTCTCAGTTCTGCTTGGGGAAATTCAGTTTTATTGTCCTCTGACTGAGGTCTATTCAGATCAAAAGTGGTGCTGGTATGGATTTGGTCACAGCTGGTCCATGAGAGATGAATTTGGCTCAGAATTGGTACAATGTCAGTTATTGATATTCTGTTAGTCTTCAGCTTGAAGGTGCATGGATGTTATTTTACTGCTTCTTTCGAGGAGATCGATTGTAAATCTATGTTTTTCTTTCTGCCCAGACCATACCTGCAAAAATAATAACAGCAGAGTTAGTGTCTTCCCAGTGACTGCTGAACTCTCTAACACAAGCTCTACAGCCCCATAACAGTAGCTGGCATCAGATCACAGCACTTGATTTAAACTCCACTCCTTGTTCAATAGACCAAAAATAAAAATAATGCTGAGAGATGAATCAAATCTGAGTTTGTGGGTTTCAGGATTTTTTTTTCCCCTTTCCCTGAACATAAAGAACAAAATCTGGTTTTTAGTCTAGATGACTTGTCTTCCAAAGAGATGAAAACAATAAGAAACTAGTACCAGGTCCCCCAGGAATAGACAAGAACAGTGACTCGCTTTGTTACATTTGTTGCATGCACTGAAACATCCACTGTGGGGTCTTGCTGAGCAGGAGATAATTTCTCCACCCTGCAAATACGGTTTTTTTCAGATTAAAAAATAATCCAGACCTAAAGAGAGTAAAAACTTCAAAAGCAAAACATATATGAGAAATGAAAATCTGAAGAAGTCGGTACACATCTAAGAAATAATTCCCTTTGACTCGAAGCATCCCTCGTTTTAAAATAACTTTAGTCTCACAAGAGTAATTAATTTTCTAGAGAGAAAGAGCAACCAGCTTATTTTTTGTTTTAATATGCTGCTGCTAATTCACTGTTTCAAAACTCTCTTCTGTAAAGGGAAAAAAAAGGGAGGGGGAGAATAAAAAAGCCAAAAAATGCATCAAAACTGACCATTTCCCACAAAGCCAGTTTTCATTTCTGCATATCAGCGTTTTCGAGCAAGACAAAGCACTACACAACTTTCTTGAGCAGCTCTATTCAAGCAGGACCCGAGGCCAGCAGGGACACTGCTTTAATGTCATGATGTAGCTGCAGAGAACAAAATGATTCTCTTTCCCCCCAGCCTGTATGGCAGAGAAATTATAAAGGGGGGGAATTACTATGGTAATCACCACATAGCTGCTGCGTGTTTATGCAGATTGATGACCAACGAGCCAAATCCCAGGGTCTTTACGTCAGTAGAGCTCTGCCTGCCTCCTAAAAACTGCAATCCAAAGAATCTGCCCAAGAAATTGGGGGAGAGGTATTTTTTAAAGTGGATTTGAAAATATTTCAGTGGCATGTAAACCCCATTCTTCTTACACGAGGGCGTTATTTTGAACACATAAGAACTGTTTTTCCTAAATGCGGAAGGGGAAACTACCCCGAGTCCCCTGGAAATGGCCATTGCTTAGCCTGGGATTAAACATTACCCATTCAAGCATCAGGGTTTTCAGGGTTAAAATGACAGGGAAGAAAATGGGATCTTGCCTGTTCCCATTCCCAGTAATGTCTAGCCAAGCTGACAGGAAAGATAAAGTTCACTCTTCCCTCCACTTAACTGGTGCTGGGAAAGAGATTCACACCCAGGAGAAAAGGAGACATGGCATCAGTCGTGACTTCTTGGCATAAATGAAAGGAAATTTTGACAGGCATAAAAATGTTATTTTCTCATGAAAAGCTGCTGCTTCAATACACGAATGGGGATGCTTCTTGGGAAAGCAAAAGAAAGGGGAAAAGAAAAGAGCAGTCTCGGTCTGGTGCCAGTTTATAATAATTCACAGTATTGCCCATTTCTCACTGCATAATGATCTCAGGCAAAGAAAATGATGAACTCTTATTTCTGTATCCACATTTTAAATATCAAAATAATTGGGCCAAGGAAAGGTCATCCCTTCCCACTGCTGTTAGCTGTCCTCCTTCCCTGGCAGCCCAGGGCTCTTGTGATAGCTTTTAGCACCTTGGAAGGGTTCACACTGATGGTAAGACCAGAATCATCCTGGGAAAGGGGCTGGGAGACTGCTGGAAACTGGAAAATGTGGGTTCCCACATGCTGCTGGAAATCTTCATGCACCCAGCTATGAGCTACCTGTTGTGTGCTGGGCTGTGGTGCAGCCAGCAAGGCTTGGTCCCTTGTGTAAAAAATTAATCCCAGGATCTCACTCAACCATACTTTGACCTTACCTCAGGCAAACATCTTATCTTCAGCTTTGTCCCTTCCTGGACACCCTACGAGCCAAACTCATACCCATGGCCTGAAGAGCAAGGTGTGTGCAGCTGCCCTGACCTCATCCTGGCTGGCTCTGCACTCCTTGTCACTAACACCAAACATGGGGCTGTGGGGGCTCCTGTCACCCTAATTCTTCTTCATCCCCCTCTGCATGTCTCAGCACTCACCCAGTTTGAAGAACCCCACACACCCCTGCATGGCCTTTATCCCATCAAGTCCTCCTTTTCAGCTCTCTCCAGACAAACCTATGGGCCTCAGTCTTAAATCTTGCTAGTAGAGACCAAAATGTGATCCAGACCCAGGACAATGTGAAGTCCTACTTTAACCCTAGGCCAGGGATCACTAAACACCTACCCCCAACCTTAAATAATTCAGATGCTTTCCCCTGTTCCTGCCTGACTTCAAAGGAATCCATCTTTAGTTGTTTTCTCTAATCCCAGCACCTTTTCTCCAAGCCTGACGAGCCCCAAGACGGGGCTCAGCAGAGCATCTATAAATCAGCCACAGAAAGAATCGCCCCTGCAATGACTGAAGCTCTTTGTGTGTTTGCAGGGCATGTGTGTTCTTGTTTGTTTGGTTTGCACACACGCAGAGCATGCACAGGCACTCTGAGAGCCTGTGCTCTGCAGAGGAGACAGCAAATCTGCACTGCCCCGGAGGCCTGGGGTGAGATTAACTGTAGGACCTGTGATTTGTTGCTACCTGAATGGTGTGCATGCTGTCAGTTTGGTGTGTCTTTATTTCTAAGTGAGTCATATTATACAAATCTATTGCTAATTCAATTAATCATGAAAAACATGTAAAAGGACATCTCCAGGAGCTGATGTAGAGCATGTTATGTATGGGTGATTGAGCAAAGAAAGTTAATCTGGGTCAGAAGACTTTGATTTTTAATTCCTAATGTCACAGATTTCCATTCTTTTGAACTAAAATCTGACTTACAATTTATTTTTCCGAGGGTGCAGCTTTATAGCTCCATTGACATTGGCATGTGTGGTCATGCATACTGAGTCTGTTCTCTTATGCCTGACGAATAAGAGCTTTTATGGATGCACAGATCAATACAAGCTTAAGATCTATACAGGGCTGCTTGGCTGTATTTATATCCAGGACACATCTCATTGCATTTATCCACAAAGTTGTTTACAGGAGATTAAATTATGATTTCATTGCATTCTTTTTTACCCATTCTGTGAGAAACAATAAATTTTGATCTTTTGTGTTGCTTTGCAGTTTCTGGCCTAAATCTTACTAAAAAAAAAAACCAAACACAAAAAACAACAAACCCCAAACCAACTCAAAAACACCAGGTGAAGAACATATGAGTCTGTTGTGCAAAATAGTGCCTCCATCATAATTTGTATGGAAGGCACTCCATATTCAATGGAAAACACTTGTCTGCACCTCTTGCAGTAGTGTAATAGGGGTATAAAGTGACTACAGTCCATTGTGGGGGAAAACTCGCAGGGTGGACTCCTCCTAGAGACCTGAATTAGAAATCTTCAGGGTGTAGGAAACTCAGCCATGCCGAATCAAGTGTCAAAGATTTCAGGCTTAGATGCTAATATATGCTTTAGTCCAAAATAGGATGCTGAGTTCTGTCCTGACAGCATGAAAATCTGACATTTCTGTTTTGTGGATAGCCCTAGGAAAGAAACGGGGTTATAAATAACGTGTGTGAAGGCACAGAGTTAGGAGAAGAGGTTCAAGAAGCTCCTACTTGTCACTGAAACTATAAGCAATCCTAGCCCCTGCTTGTCCTTGAACATGTGAACTGCTGCCTGGCTTCTGGGAGAGCCCTGGGGACAGTGGGACCCTGGCGCAGGGCTGTGTCCTTCCTGTGTCAGCTGCCAGTTCCAGATTCCCTGCTGCAGTCTTGGGAGAGTCGCCCTGACCCAGCCAAGGTAACCTTGGCCAGCCAGCAGGTGATTCACCTCCAGTGGCCACCTGAGTGATGGAATGCACACGTGATGGAATGGAGATGCTGCTCCACCTGAGAGAGATTCCTTGGGCTTGTTGGGAGGGAGGAGGTACACAGCCTGCACTGGGCAACACCACAGCTCAGGTCAGGGAACTGATACAGCACTGGGGTCCAGACAGAGTTATTAATTCTGTTTCTCCATCAGGCTTTTTCAATGAGTCAGGCCGATCCCCAGACTGGAGCTGGTTGCCATCCTGGCAAATCTGAGTTAACTCACCACTGAGAGGTGGTAAGAGGCTAAAGATAAGGTCTTACTCTAAAAGGTAAGATCTGCAGGGAACCATTACATGGAGTTTAGCAGGCAGCTGCTAGACTCCCTCCCATATATGAGATGCAGCATTTGGGTTTTCCCAGATAAAGCACAGCATCATGGAATTTGAGAAAACCACAGGCTGGAAGTGATCTCAGGAAGTCCTTAGTGTGATCTCCTGCTGGAAGTGGTGCCAGCTGTGAGACAAAAAGACTTTCACAGTGGGTGCTCCAAACCTGGGTGGACCAACCTTTTAAGGAAATATACGATGAGTAGCAAGAGATATGATTATTCTGGGAAGAAAGTTATTAATTCCAGATGAGGAGAAATCCCTAAAGGACACAGACTGTCTTCATGACTTTGAAGGTCAGCAGCAGAGAAGCTGTGCATGGGGAGGTTTCCAGTTTCAGAATGAGATTTTCTTCCAACATAATTGAATATACCCAATGCAGGGGGTTGGAAACAAATGTGTTAAGGAGGCAAGTACAGCATTAACAACAGTTCATAGAGCAGAACTACTCAAAGAACATGAGCAGGTAATGCAGGTGATGGTGATGCATTCCCTTGTCACTCATCTGGGTAGAAATGGCTGGGCTGCTATTCTTCTGAAAGGCATGGAAGCACTTAGATGGATAATCAGAACACAAAAATGACCCTGCAAGAAGAGCACAAGCTGCTGCCACTCTTTGTAGCCGTGCACCCCTATTGCTGCTTCCTCAGAAGGAATGTGGTAGGCAAAATCTCTTACCCAGAACTTGATGTCCTGCAGCCCCAGTGAGGAGAGGAGATCTAGACCGAAGTCCCTTTTTAGCTGGTTAAACAGCACTGCTCTGATTATACCTTGGATCAGGCCCTGCTTCCTCTGTAGCACATCTTCCAAAGGCAGCAAGTACCCTGTGCTCTGATCCTCTCGACCCATGAGTAATGTTAAAATTTGAGGCAAAGACTATATGACAGGTCAAACAAATCTTTGATGGCAGAGCTGGAAAAGACTTTAAGAAGCCACTGAATCTGTCTCCCTGTTCCCATTTCATTGGCAAAACATGATTCTCTGATTAAAGTAAAATTAAGCTTCTTGAACCCACCAAAATTGATTTGTAAAACAATTAACCTAGCTGTCCCTGGTGGGCCTGTAAACCAGGATGGTGCAGAGAGGCCAAGCCTAGAGGAAGGCAAGCCTAAAGCCAACAAGAATTTTAATCTTCTGCCTTTATATTCCTGCAATGAGTGCCGAACAGGTCACCATGTTCAGGAATTTTCCTGGATAAGTGCAAAAGTTTAAGTGATTGCTTGTGTGAAGTATCCAAGAGAAGGTTTGAAGAAGGGTGCATGCTTCCCTATCAGTAACCCTCTGCACACATGAGCACATTCAGTGCCTTTCTCCTCTGAAATGAACATAAATAGTTCATTGCAGATTTATTCCCCATATATTTCCCATTCACTGACTGACTAGTCAATGTGACAAAGGTTATATTGCTTATTTCTTTGCAGATGCCTAAGAAGATGAAACAACTTAATAACTGGAACAATTAACCACAATAACTCATCGATGGAATTGGTGATCTCACCCAATGGCCAGTTAGGTCAATAGCAAACCTGGCCTTTGGCTGTAATTTACAGCTGCCTGCACAGCTGGAAACTTTGATGATTCTCAACAGAATCCTTCCCCAACGTTGGTACAAGATGTGGTACACTCAGACACTTTGTACTTGGAAAGCTTCGGTTCTTTCATTTAGAAAGACCCAATGATCAGCTTGGAGCCTTCCAAATTCCACCTGTCTTGCTTTGATGAATGTAGTTAGGAGAGGGAATCTTTTTTTGTAAACATCCAGCTTTACATACCTGGAGCTTGCAGTACTGCATTGGGGTCACAAACTCCTCGACTATGGACTTCTCCTCATCTTCACTCACCCTTTTACAGCTGCTCTGAGACATGCAGGGCTCTGCATGTTCAGGGCATGTCTCCCACTGACATGACTGCTCTGCCTCAGGCCCGCCAAGGGAGGCTCCTGAAGACTCCCTCAAGGGCGACTGTTATTTGGGTTTCATTGTGTTTTATTAGCTTTTCTGTTAATACGCACTGTACATTTTATTAAAGATCCTGCAGGATAGCTGAATGTTGAAATCGGGACCTGAAATAGGTTTGGTCTTGGAGTCAGTTTCCTGTTGGGCTGCAGTGTGGTGCTGATGACCAAAAATCAAGCCTGTTTCTTTTCCCCTGCCTATTTCCCAAATCTCAGCACTCCCCACAGTGGCAAACGTCTCCTTCGGCTTCCTGGGGAGGAGGAAAATTCTCCCACAATAGACATTGATCTCTCATTAGACTCCATCCTGTTAGTTAAAAGCTGTTTTTACTCAGACAATTCAGAACTCATTTCCAATCTTAAAAGGGTACACTGCTGGATACTCACCGAGGGTATAATTTTTAACCACTCTGTTTACCAAACCTACAAAAGTAGTTATTGGAGCTGTTTGTATACAGTAATTTTTCCTTAGGTTCCCAAGAGCAAGAGCAGGTGACCCAGCATTGCTAACTGTGGTAAAGCTTTTTCCTATTCAAAGGAGACAATATTATCCCATTTGACAGAAAGGCTGTTCATGCCAGGACAGCCTGAGGAGACTTGCTTAGAGTTGCACGGGGCAGACCAGGGCCAGTGTCCAACCAGGGCCAGTGTCCAACCAGGGCCTGTCCCTGGATCTCCTCTCCGAGTCAGGCAGATGCAAAGCTGCTGGATCAGCCCTTATGGTACACTCACTGGATGAGCTGCTGCTTTCATGCAGATAAAGCCTTAATTCTTAGATATGCAGTAAAAAACTTCCACACCATCAGGACACATAAATGCAAAGAGTGATCAGTGAGGTGCAGCTCATTGTCCTGTTGTGTGTACATAAACACAGTCCTTGCCTAGCAATTAACTGGCACATAACCGAATGAAACCCACATTTTAACTCAAGTCTGCATGTGTTCCTTATAGCTGCAATGTAGCTTAAGCATCAGTTATTGAGTTTTTAGGAGGAGATACCAGTGACACAGATCAGGTCTGGACAAGAAGTCAAGGACCTATCTGGGAGCAGAATAGCTTAAACTGGCTCTGTCTGTCCTGGCTCTTCACCCTCCTTCCCTGTGCCACCATGTCTGCACCCATGGCCAGGGATGCTGTGGCTTCAAATTAACTCAGCAAAAGGCAGAAAAGTCTTCTTTCTTGGATGTGCTCAGTGCTCAGTGCATCTGAGTGTGTGAGAGTGAGCACTGGGACCACCTACTGTGGCATCTCCAAAGATGCAGTTGTTAAGCCTGGATTTGGGGCAGGGGAGACCTTTATGGCTGGCAATTTTATGCACAGGTCCTACATCAGCATGCAAGTTTGACTCATCAGTTTCAGTTAAGAAGCCGGCCTTTTATTTTCTCCTCTTAATGAAGTGACTAATAACGTTTTTGACAAACATTCTTCTCTTAATACTTTTTACCCCACTCTGCTGTTTCATTGTCTTTTTGACAATGCCAGCTGCTTCACTTCAGGAATCGGTTTTCTGAAAGTGAAACGCCTCTCATCCTGAAGCATCTCTGGATGGTATCCATTATTGATTTGGAGCTGATGATGGCTGCAGTAGCTGTCTCTGACTCCCTGAGCCACTTAGGGCATTTCTCCTTCAAGATAATAATAAGCAGCAAAAAGCAAGGAAGAATCCAAGGCCTGGCTCTGTACTATGACTGTGCATGCCAGGCACACCTAATAGAATGCATACCAGGGCAGCTCCATTCTCTTCCATTTCCATGGGGTACTGTGGGATATTATTTGATACATATTTTACCCCTTAGAAAGGCTCAGAACACATTCACTGAGCACAGTGCATACATTTTCAAAAGGGGCAGTTTTGACTGACATGACATTGGCTCACAAGGAAAGAACACCCTTTTCTTGCAGAGGACATCAGCTGCAAACAGTTTCCGAAATACAGATGGTACTGGGAACTCTGGACCTCTACTTTCCTTTTTATATCCTCAGGCAACAAGGACAGCCCCATGCCAGTTGGCCAAGTACCTCCAGGCTAAAAATAACTCTCCTTAACCAGAGCTCTTGCTGCAGATGCTGTGAGAAAGTGACAGCTGAATTTGTCGATTCTCCATGGGAAATCTCCTTGGCAAGGTTTTGCTAATGGCCAAGGATGCCACACAATGTTCATCTCCTGGGATGACAGGGAAGAACAGCATGTGGGCAAGAGAGAGCTGCCCACAGCTGGGTACAAATGCTTCCAGTTTGACCTCTCATTCCAGCAGCTGAAGCGTTTAGGTGGAAAATGAAGAGGAGGAAATGCTTCTTGGCCTATTTAGAAGTGGAAATGCAGAATTAATAAATGCCCAGGAGATCATCTGCAATTCTGCCATCCGTACAAATTATTTTGTTACTGACTGGCCAATGAGAGCTTTGAGCCAGAGGCAATGCCCCTGTGCAGGCAGCAAAGAGCTTCAAGAAGAATCAAAATTATGACCTGAATGGCAGGGAGTTTCCTTCTTAGTTTGCAAACAATCAGACTAAAACATATCTTTCCAAATTAATCCATCTGAATGCAGCACCCTCAAAGTGGACAAAGGATGGACAACTTGAGTGCTAAATGTGAGAGTGTGGGACCACCCTTTTGGGACTTGGACACCCGGTTGATCACAGTTGTCTGCAGACCCTGCACTCAGCGGGGTGGTGACAGTGTGTACAGACATCTCTACACAAGTTTTTGGTCAGGAACTTGACAACAGGGAACAAACAGGCTGCATTACAATGTGAAGTAGCTGCTGAAGTCCCTATGGTCCTGGAGATACCCAAGGGGTCATGACCGAACCTGCATTGCTTCTTCAGCACAGCTGGAGGAAGGTCAGTGGGAGCATTTCTACCCCTGCTCCAAACACTGTCCCTGGCTGCAGTGCAGTGAAAATACATCTGAGTCCTTTGCTTTGCTTTGTCTCATATTTATCTGCTCAGATCTCATTAGTAGACTCAGTAGCGGGAAAACTTTGTCCTTGTTTCTGTTTGGTGTTTTTTTCATTAACACATAGCCTTTCTATGACAAGCACTAATGAAGGTTTGAATAAAACCAAAAGAATCTCACAGCAAGCAATAAACCTTTCTAATGAAGTCAGAAGGTGTCTGGGTTGTGCTTTCAGAGGGGTGTGCCAAGGCAGCCACAGGGCTGTGGGGCACTGACAAGGCCAGGGCTGCAGCAGGGATAATTTCACGTGGTATAATGGACTTGTACAGGGCTTGTGCTAGTTCTTGTTTTTTGGGCATTTGGCTCAAAGCTGATAGCAGATTTCCCCAAAGGAATCAGTGTGCTCTCTATTAAAAGGAAAAAACTGATATTAAACGTCACAGTAATTGAAGCTGCCTCTTTCCAATTAACTTACCTCTTTTTCCAAGTCCTTCTACTGCTTCCTCTTTCCTGACACCTTTGCCTGCTGTTCACTGAGACTACCTGCAAGCAAGAGCAGAACAAACCTGCCAAAGACACAAGAGTCCCCCTGGGATTTCCCACTTTGTCAAAAGCTGCCAAGTTGCAGGTGGGAGAAGCATGCTGGCAATGATGTCATGGCTGCTACGCTCATCCCTGCTGATGGCTTTAAAAGGAGTATTTCCACATGAAAAAAAAGAGACAAATGCAAACCACATGACAAGGGAAGCAGAGGATCTAAACAGGCGAGCAGAGCTGCCTCCTAAAGCAGTCTGCAGGACTTGCTTCTCTATTCTCCTGCCGCTCCCCTTAGACACACTGTGAGTGGGGTCCAGATGTGGCTGGGGTCTGGATGCCACCTGTCCCATTCCCTTGATCCACGTGTTTGCAGAGGGCACTCCCTCCAGCTGTCACCCTGTCCTGGTTTCAGCTAGGGCAGAGTTAATTTCTTCTCAGTAGCTGTTACAGTGCTGTGTTTTGGAGTCAGAATGAGAATGGTGTTGATAACACACGGACATTTTTGCTTTTCCTAAGTTGTGTTTATCCTAAGTCAAGGACTTTGGTTTTTTCCTTGTCTCATGGACTTGGCTCTGCCAGTGAAGAGGTTCACAAAAGACACTGAGAGGGAGCATAGCTGGGACAGGTGAACTGAACTGACCAAAAGGATATTACACACCACAGAATGTCATGCCCAGTATATAAACTAGGGAAGTTTCCTGGAAGAGCATCCAATCTGGGCTCAGGAATCTGTTCTGGCATTGGTCAGTGCGTGGTGAGCAAGAGCATTGTGCATCCCTTGTTTTTTCCCTTTTTATTACCACTATCATTTACCATTATTGCTGTATTTTACTTTATTTTCAATAATTAAATAGCTTTTATCTCAACATACAAGCTTCACTTTGATTCTCCTCCCCATTCCACCAGGCTTGGTGGGGGGAAGAGAGGGTGGGTTGAGCAAGCATGTGCATGGTGCCTAATTTCCAGCTGGGCTTAAAACCACAACACATCCCATCTTCACCAAAGGCTTTTCCCAGCAGAAAGGGGAAATGTGAAGAGTTCTTGTGCCTCTGAACATATGCTGCAGCAGGGGGGCTTTCTCTGACTGCTCTGAGCAGGTATGTGTCCCACCACTGCTCAAAAACCTTTTTGTCACCTCACCAAGGGTTTGTCTGTTTGACCCAAGCAAACAGGTTGAAGACACCCCTCTGAGGGCCCCTGGAGGGAACCCAGAGCAAACAAACTTAGAGAAAAACATCACTGCAGTGGGAAAGGACATCATGATTCTATCATGTTGTGTCCTTGTTTCCAAGACACCAGTAAAAATAGCAGGAGGAGAAAAAAGTCTGGATGTGTCACTGAAGTCACTGCAGAGTCCCTGTTTCCAGCAATGAGCTTCCTGAATCAAAGTGTCTGATTAAAAACAGTTGACACATTCAATGTTTTCTTATCCAGTATCCTGCTCTTGGGTTTAGCCAACTTTTAGCTTCTTTTTACTGTCTTAGCTGGTCAACAATGCCTTTGCTGGAAAAGATGGGGAAGGGCTGGGACATCTCGTATCAAACAGCATTTTTTCTTGGTAGTATAGTAAAAGTGTTAAATCATGGCTTCAGCAATTGACTCAAAACTCACAGGTAACAGCCCTAACTGGGACATGAAGACAATTTTTGGTCACTAAATTATTCTTATTGCTGCTGGATGGCTGAAGAGCCACAATCATAAAACCCAGCAGCAGGCACTGCAGACAGATTTAAGATAAATCAGTTCCTGACCACAGCATTGTTTGGAGAAGAGCCCCATGCTTTCTTTTTTTTTTTTCTAAAGGAATAGAGCAGACTGAGGTGATGGATGTTCCCTTTCCTGATGCAGCTGATGTGGAGTCCCCCAAACCACAGGTCACCGTGGTTTCATTTAGATCTGCAATCTCTTTTCTCCGGGGCTTTATCCTAGGAGTTGTTATTTCAATACAAACAGTTTGCACGAAGTGTCTGGGCAGAACAGAGACCCGAGGCTGTCACTGGCATCCATGACCATAATAACCTTGCATGAGTAACGCAGTAAAGCCAAGCTAAGCTATCTTATCCTTGGACAGCTGCAGGGTTCCAATAACCCTCATTATACCACATTCTCCTCCAGGGAGTAGACACACACAAAAAAAAAAGTAATTTATAATATGTTCAGACTGGCACAGGAACACAGACACTGTACAGTACACTATTAATTGTGGGATTCTTTTTTGTGCCATATAATATTGATTTTCCTGCAGATAACCAGATATCATTAGTTTGATTAATGCTACCACAGCTTGGAATAACTGGCTGGAAAGTTCAAGCTAGGGCATTTTTCAGGAGAAAAAGATGAAGCACAGCTCAGACTTCTCTGTTCATACCTGGGAATATGCTGGCCAGAGAGTTTCAGGGGTGTTAAGCTAGACAGTTAAGAAAAAGCTTTGGAGAGGAGAGCTGGAACTGCACTACACAGCCTGTCTGATAATGTCAGGCAGTCCAGCTGCACTCAGGGCTGAGTTTATTTTGGTACCAAACCCCTAGGTTTTGTCCCTAACAAAGGTTGTCACATTTGCAGGCAGAGCTGAGTCACACAGGCTGCCTGAGCCAGAGTTGTGCTCCTGTGCTGCTGGGTGTGCAGGCATTGGGGTTGTGAACACTCATCCTCTCTGATTGCTTCAGAAGGAAAAGAAGCAGATGAAGCTCCCAGGGACCGGTTTATGAGTTGGCTGGTGCTCAGAGAGGAAGTGCTTATTGGCTGAGCATGTGCTCTGCCGTGCAAAGGAAATCAGCTTTACTCTGCTTGGGGACATCCACTATCTCAGAAGAAGAAGAAAACAGTGAGATGCATCAAGAGCCCCACTAAGACCCTACAGACTCATGATAAAGAGGTCATCTTGAAAAGAAGTGAAAGAAGTCCTGCAAAGGGAGCCAGGGACAGCACACATTGACGTATTCTGAGTGAGGAACCTATGACACATCTTAAAGTTTGTCAATGCTGCAGTCTAGGAGAAGGTATCTGATATGTGGGCTGAAACTACTGCACTAATTGATAGTTGTCAGCTCAACATCAGCTTGTTAACGTGTCTGGACTCCCGTGGCCCTCAGTCTCAAAATAATGGCAGAAGGAGCAGAACAGTCACTTGATCATCACACAGCTCAGGAAATGGAGGAGTAGACAGAGGAACCTACTTTCTTTCTTTTGGAACCCTGAGAAGGTTAAAGAGCATTGTGTGGTTTCTAGCCTAGGGGGTTCAACAAAAGACAGGGCAGAGAAGGTGATACTGAGTGGTATTTAGGCTCTGAGGAGGAGATAGTCACTACACATGAATGTAGAGCATCTACAGACCCCTACATCGCTTTCTAACTCATGACAACTATCCCAAAATTAGGGAATCCAAGAGGTCTGCTCTGAGGGTATGATGTGAGCAATGGTAGAGCCAGAGCCTGCAGGAAGGCAAAGCCTCAGCTCTAGCAATGTGATCTGTTAAAAGGTATCAGAATACATAGGTTTTTCATGTGAAAAATTTGGCCAGTCTGGGCAGGTAGGTCTATCAGGAGATGGAATCGGTCTGGTTGGGTGTATTTCTTACAAAATAGTGCCACTGCCCTTAATGAAGAAGAAACAAGTCTTGGTTTCATACGAAGCCAGTTAAAGAACCGGGTCTCCACCAGCACAATGGAAAGCGTGAAAACTTTCTTCCTCATGAGACTTATAGTATAGATCTGGTGTTCTCCTTGCTCTGAAGAAGGGCTTCTTAGTGCAAGCATTAGAGATATGAGACGATTCGTCCCTAAAAACCTGCTGAAAATTGTGCCATTGACTTCCTTCAGTTCTTCATCAGATGAGCCAGCTCTGCGCTCATAAACTTAGGTAAGAATCTAATTTGCAGTAGCTGACAAATTGAAGAAGGGCTTATTTATTGTTCTTCCTTAAAAATGTCTTTGAAAGCTTCCTCAGCATTTGTTGAGGTGTGACTGGTCAGCTGAGTGAGGAGTGTTTCCCAGTTCCTGTCTGTAGCACAGAACAAGCATTTCTGTGGGAGCACAAGAGCACTCCTGATGAGCATGTCAGTACTGCAATGTGCATGTGAACTCTGACTTCAATACCTGTTTGGGTTTTTTCTCTTTGCAATTTAGACAGCCACTGTTCACAAGCCTTTCAACTACCTAATCATTGAAATATCCTCCAAAACCAAGAATGAAATGTTTGTGAGTATTGTTGAAACAAAGCAGTTTCACAAACCCAAACGTACCCAACATTTGCTTTGTATTATCCCTGCTGTCCTCACATTTTCCTCTTTACGAGTCCAATTTTAGCAGCTCTGACCTTGTGGAACCTTTTCTCAGCCTCAAGTGTCAGTGATGAAGTCTGTCTCAAAAAAGCTGTGCAATGTAGTCTGTCTTTCCTGCCAAGCATCATAAAGTGCATTGATACCTTCTGCTGTTCCATCCTTTAGGCAACCACACCTCGTCTGCATTTATTGCTGCAGAGAGAGTGGGGTGATGTGACCAACACTTTCTGCAGGCTGGATGGGAACTGCAGCTGAGGATTTTGTGCAAATACAAGAAGTGCAGAACTGTCTGTCTCCCTTTTAGAGACACAACTGAACAATCACCTTTTCTTTTTTTCCTTTTTTTTTTTGTTTTCCCCATGAAGAAAAGTAAATCTCTTTTAACGATTTGCCAATCCTCCAAATAAGAAACTTTGAAACTCCAAAATGAAGTAGAGGCAAGTTTTGAGCTACTCTTAACAGCTACTCTTAGCAATTGTAAGCTGCCAAAGATTGATATTCCTTCCACCAGACAGGTTGGATATAATGAAAACACAGGGTAATAAGATAGGAAACTGTTATCTAGTCAGTACAAACTGTTAACTAAATCAATAAATTACAGACTTGGGAACTTCTGTAGGCTAAATTATTGCTGAATTACTTCTCTGGAGAACTACCTCCAATTTTAAAGTTCATTTACTTTTACAAGATATTGGGTCGGAGTCTGCAAGGAGAATGGAGCTGCTTCATATATAACTGAAGGAAGTTAAAACACTGAAAAGAAAAATTACGAGTAGTAGAAGTGCTGACCAGTATCTACATTTCTTACAATGTGCAATTCCCAGCGTGAGTGCAAAAGTCATGACTTACAGAAGTGATTTGTGTTTCTGGGATGCTCATTGGAATTACCTTACAAATCCTCGTTTTCAGAAAGTACTGAATGAAACTTCTGAACAATTAAGCTCCCATAACAAATGTCACAATGAACATTCAGTGTCACTAGTCATGTCTGTGACCTCAGCCTTGCTGTTGCCAGTAAGCGTGAGATCAGTTCAAATTCCCCACCCACTTTCCAACTGGAGGATTATATGGAGTGAATGAAATAGTTCTTTGCTGCCAACTTGATTTTAATTATACATGTCCTAACCTTTAGAAAATCTATTTAGATTTTAAAATAATAGTGTGGGGGAGAGTGACACGGGAAATGTATGCCTGAGCTTATGAAGGGACAAAAGACATTTTCTCCAAGTGATGAACAGATGTGAAAATGACAATAATACACATGAGCTCTTTGAACAAAGGGATCATCCAGATGAAGAATATTACGTTTCTGCAGTAGCTTAATCCTGTAATCCTCATGGGAAGCTTTGATTGCAGATTAATATGATATCAATGAGGCCTTTATCACTTGTGGTGCTGAGATAAGATTAAGTGACCTGCTCATAGTCATGGCAAATCTCTGGCAAGACTGAAGCTGACCCCATGCTTCCTGACTCTTTGTTTTCGTAAATTTTCAGGTAACAGCTTTTGTCTTTGTCTCAGTCAAAGGGCCATGAAAGGAAGGTGAGCATGAAAGGACTCCGAGGAAAAGGAAAGAATTATTTACATCCAGCTGGAGCAGGGTTGGGGGATGCAAATGGGAAATCTGCAACCTCTTGCTCTCTAGGTGTCACAATCAAATCCATTCCTTGTGTGGAGCAGAGATTTCTAGATCACAGCTTGCATTCAGATGAAGTTTTTACACAACTGAAAATATTTTCATTGTGTCTGCAAAAGGGGTGAAGTTGTTTTAGGTCATTGTGACATGTCACCTTGAACACCAGCAATCCAACACTAAGATTAATAAAACCGGTATCCAATTTGAAATATTTTGCAAACACCTTGTATTTCCATAATTTTAATTTCCTATCCTCTGCATGCATCCATATCCACAAAAACTCCACATGGAGTGCTCCAAAGCCAAGTTGTTTGCAATCAAGAGATACAGGTTCCTGAGGCAGGAGGTGAAGAGCAGGCAGAAAAGCCAGCTTGAGCATTTGAATCCATCACCATCACTTTTTCCAGTCTTGCTCCTGCCTATTAGCCCAGTGGTGACTCACAGCATCCATGCTGAATCAGGATTCCCATTGGTACCCACAGCCCCTCACATCTGAGAGTATTTCTATCCTCTTGACTCTGAGTACCACCTCTTTCCCCTCTCACCTTAGCTGGTAAAGTGTACCATGTGGTTCTGACCAGGACAACAGCAGTTGATTTAGAATCATAGGGTTGGAAGAGAACTTAAAGATCATCCAGTTCCAACCTCCTGCCATGGGCAGGGACACCTTCCACTAGACCAGGTTGCCCAATGCTCCATCCAACCTTGCCTTGAACACTTCCAGGGATGGGGCATCCACAGCTTCTCTGGGCAGCAAAGAGACAGAAGATTTTAAAATAGTGCTCTTGAATGCATACAGTATCAGAAATTTGTATTACCTCTGGATGACCAACTCCTGTGCCTACCCTTCCACTGCAAGAAATTAATGTATATCTGACTGAATTACTTGATCTCAAATACCAGATGCTGAGGAAATGTGGCCACCTGCTTGCAACATCTGTATCCTCTTCCTTCTGTGTCCGGCTGTCCTGGGCCAAGTTGGAGGACACAGGGATTGATGGGTCTCTGATGTGACCCAGCAAAGCCATTCCTCAGTCCTGCACTGAGGCTGCTCTTGTAACACTTACAAACTTGTCATTCTTTTTATGTCAAAGCAGATCTTCAAACTGGGATTGGAGGACAAGCCCAACAAACGTGAATGCTGTTTGAAGCTGGATCCAACTGCTCCAGCCAGCTGCCTCCAGATGTCTAAAGTGACTGACTTTGTTTTATGTGGCAGATATGAGGCAACCAAGAGCTGGTCTAATTGCAGATTTCCATATGGCAAAACTCCTTGTTTGAAAAGGGCATCAAAAGGAAAAGATAAAAAAATTCAGGGCCCCGTGGAAGGAAAAGGAAACAAGTATTTGGAGCAGATCTGGCTTCAGGGGAGCAGTGAGTCTGAGTCGCATTCTGGCATTGGCTGAGGATTTTGTCCCAGATGCCTTCACCTTGCACCCATTCCCAGTGCTCTCCAAGCAGCTCTGTTTGTTTGCTATTATCCCACACCTTTTTGTGGTTGCTTTGCTCTGTTTCAGCACTCCAAGATAGTTTCCTGGTTGGCACTGATGAGCATCTTGATGCAAATGTGAAGCCAGAAGTTTCGACACATGCTGACTGAAAGAAAGCTGAATCAGTAAGAAGAAAGAAATGTGAGACAGAAGAGCTCCATCACACTACAAAATTTCCTTTTCATCATCCTCCAATAGATGAGATTTTCCTTTGGCTTCTCCTGGGAATCTCTGGCACTAACTACATCAGAATGGTCACCAAAGGTCCAGCTAACACAGGATTTTTTTCTCAAAAAGTGGCTGAGGGTGGGTGCCAGATAAGCAATAAGATGGAGTCAGGTATGCACCGACAATCTCCCAACCTCCAGAGATCTAAAGCCCTATGAGGTACAGTCCCCTGCCTGCTGTGCCACACCACCTGCCTTCAAGAGATGACCAATCCATTCTTTTGGAGACTCTCACAGAAGCACAGAAACAGTCCCCATAGAACCCAAGGCCAGCATCCTCATCTTCATTATTGCTAGTTCATTGTCAAGGAAGACTCACTCCTTGGCTGAGTATTATAAAAGAACCATAGAATCATTTAGGTTGGAAAATACCCCCAATATCATCAGGTCCAGACATTAACCCAGCACTGCCATGTTCACCACTAAACCATGTCCCCAGGTGCCACATCTACATGATTTTTAAACACCACCTGGGATGGTGACTCCACTTCCCTGGGCAGCCTATTTCATTGTCCTTATAACCACTGTAAGAGGTCTTACTGTTGCTGCAAGCTCTCCAGGGGCAATATTCATCTGAGTTCCTTCACTGAAGTGGAAACTCTCCTGCTATGGGGCAATTTTTGTGGGGTGTTTATAAAGGTCACAGCACATGATAATGCACAAGTGTAAGATATTGTGGCTAGCGGTTTGAAGGACTGAAGTGTTTTAAACCATGCCTGTTGGACTACTGATTTCCCTGGGACATGCTTTTGGATAGCTGGGCATTTGCTTCATGTGACCTGACCGTGTGGCAGGACTTCAGAATGCTTTTCCAGAGATGTCTTGTTCTAGGCAGAGCTTCATCTGCATTCACAAAAAGCCTCACCAGTGGAATGACACAGGGAGTACGTGCAAACCTCCCAGGGAGGACGGTGTGCAGGGGTGGTTCTGGCAGGCTTTGGAGGAAACCAGTACAGGGTTGTATCCACCAGACAGAAAGGAAGGTCACTCTGACAGTAGATCCCTACATCCTCCTGTTTCGGGAACCCCTCCCACTGGCACACAGCCATGCCTTGGCTCCTTTCCAGAGCTACAGCATCTCAGCCAGGGAAAATTTGTACAGAGCCTGAAGGGAGATGGGGAGCTCTGTGAATCCTCCAGCCCAGACTGTTTCTGTTGATCCGTGGCAGCATGCGTTGTATGTCCTGGTATCAATGTGATGAATGTTGTGCTGACTTCTGCATTGTGTGTGCCTTGTACTAAATATTGTCTGCTGGAAAGTAAATAACAGCAGATGAGCAAATGGGGCTGTGATGACATTTCAGTGTCCATAATGTTTCCATCCGCAAAATGCAGCAGTTATGCATCATTTTAACAGTAGGAATAGATAAGCAGTCAGCTATCTGTATCCGGAAAATCAAAAAGGAAAGCAACATTAGAGGAAATAGATAGGCAGTGGGTGTTCAAGGGCAATGAGTCATCCTTGCCACAAATAAGGCTCAGAGTGAGGAATACTAATAATTAGGCAGCATATTTCAAAAGTTCAGCTCTTTCCTCCTTTTCCAAATGATCTTTTATGCCCTGGGGATATTCTGGAATGACAGTGTCTGCTTTGGGAGGTAGACACGAAGAAAATCCACTGTGGAAAGAAATGACCAAACAGCAGAGAAGAATAAAGTTGAGCTGTAAAGTTTCTTTTTTCCTGAAAATCAGATGGCAACTCCAGAGGAAACTGGCATGATGCTGGTCAGCCAACAGAACAAACACACCCCAGGGAAGGACAAAGCCTGTGGCCACTGAGCTCAGCACTTGCAGGAAGCATCAACAGCACCCGCTTTTTCCCTTTCCCCATGATACTTACTCCCCTGAGCTTGCTCCGCTCTGCTCTCGTTCAGGGAATGAAACGAGTCCCTCTAGTGGATGAATCCAGGAGGAAAGAACGTGCTTCCCATTTTGGTACACTGTCTCTTCCCCTCTTGAAGTTCTCACCTGTTTTTCTGAAGCTGCCTTGGGTTGAAAACAAAGAGGGTTTTGACCTTGAATCAGGCTGGGTCTTACCCTAGCCTAAATCCTGGACTGTCTGAAGTTGAAATTTCCAAGGAGCAGATTTGGAGGAAGAATACAGATCCCACTGTGAATGCCAGTGCTCTGGCTTCTTGTAAGTTGGAACCAAAGATAAATGACAGGTGGTGTCTTCACTTAGGAGCATTTGTAAGAAAGAAGTCTTTTTGAACCTTCAACATTTCTGAGTATGAATCACAGAATCAATTAAGTTGGAAAAGACCTCTAGGTCATTGAGTCCAATCTTTGACTGAACACCACCACGCTCACTAAATCATATCATAAAGTGCCATGTCTACTTGTTTTTCAAATACTTCCAGGGATGGTGACTTCACCAGTTCCCTGGGGAGACTGTTCCAATGCCTAATCACCCCTTCCACAAAAAAATTTTTCCTAATAGTTTCCTAAAATGACATAATTAACATTTTAGTCCTAAAACCTCTGAATCACAGAGATGTTTGGGCCTGTCCTAGGTAGAGACTAATCCCTTTCTGAACTGGAATAAGCCTTAAACCAGCGAACACGAGTTCTTGTGAAACCGCAGGGCTGCAGTGTCATCCCTGCTCCTTCCCTGCTTCCCTCTGCTGCAGAGCTCTGATTGCAGCAGCCTGACTTCAAGCACTGACAAATGTCATCACTGACACTGCTGTGGTGGGTGCACACCGTCATTATGATCTGTATGCATTTAGCCATCCCAGCATGATAAGAGAATGATTAGGAGAATAGTTAGAGAGTAAATTAAAAACTCCCAGCAGTTTCCTGTGTGAAGGTACTAACTTACAGGCATATTTTTTCACAGCATTACTGAAAAATGCCATTAGTTATACCTGTGAATATGTGTTAGATTTAAACCCCTGGTGAGAATTTTTATTAACATACAAATATGTTAGGGCTCTTATGCTGCTTAAAATGTAATTAACCATCTTCTGAAGATTAAGGGTGCATAATCATAAAAGAAGTGCACTCTTGTGCATTTAATTCTTCTAATCTGCTTTATGTTGATGTTAGTGTGGAAGAATAATCGCTAGTTTGCCTAAATAGTTTGGGTTTGTGCTGTAGGAAGAAATTTTTATAGGATGCACTTCTAAACTTAAAATTTGGTAGGCTTACAGTGATGGAGGATGATGAAGTGCACTGAGAGATTAGGAAAAAAATGCTTCTTTTATTCTTTTGCTGCCGTTGCAAATGCCCTGCAGTGGTAAAGCTGTGTTTCTGACAGTTTCATTCAGCAGACAAAAAGGAGGAAGGGACAGGCACACCCAGTGAATGACAAAGATAAGAGCAATAAACTTTCAGTAGTCTCTTTAAGTACTAATTTAAACACATAATGTGTCATGTGGAGATTCAGCAAGATTTTCTGAGAAGTATGTGGAAAATGAGCAACCAACACAAGGCAGAGAGAATTTTGATTTGCCAGGTTGCAGTATGAGAGCTGAATTTGTGAAATGCACTCTAAAAAAATAAATTAATGATTTTATGTTGTCATTAAAATATGCTCTTGGAGTAGTCCATCCTCCCAGGGCTGTCACAGTCCCCATGAAATGTCTGTTTGAAAAGGTTTGTTTGAAAAAAGGTGAAAACCTTCAGGGCCATAGAGCACAGCTCTTCAGGGGCAGTTTTTTCCTAGCAGTGTGATCCATAAAACCATTAGGTAACTTAGAGAGCTTCACAGAAATATTTTTTGTCCCACTTCCCTCCTAGCATGACTTCTTGCAAACTAAGAAGAGATAAAGAACAGTGAAAACTGTGGGATGAAGACATTTGCTGATAGTCATGACTGCATGACTACACACTGAAGTTGTGTAATAAGTGTGCAGCCTCTTCCTAGTGGAGTCAGTGGGGTGGAAACTCCCATGGAAAACACGGGATGAAGGAACCCATGCCACTCCTGCTTTTGTCAGGAGGAGTCAGAGGGGATGGAGAGTGGCTGGTGTTCCGTGAAGACCACCAAAGAAGGGAGTTTCCTCCTCACTCGAATAAGCAGGGGCTCTGCAAGGTCCTGTAGGAAAAGCAGCTTCCAACAGCAATTTTAAAAACTGAAAAGCAATTGTAAAATCATTCCATACTTTTTTTTTTAGAGTAATTCTTTGTGGGGCCAATAACACCTTGCAGATTGTCGTGACTGAGTGGACCCTGTTCCAGGGTAGACTGGTGACAGTGTGACTATAGGGAACAGGGACACACAGCACAAGAAGGGCTCCTTGGCTGCTTCGTGTTTGTTTGCATTATTTCCAAGTGAATGCAGAGGCATTAATGAAAGTTGCTTGTTTTCATTACAGCTTCCCTCTGACAGGTGTGACAGGCAGCATGGCAGGTTGCTCTGGGCCCTTTGCCATGCCGAGCTCTTGAGGCAAAGCTGCTTTCTGTGATTCCTTAAAGGAGGCAGCTGCCAGGCTCCTTGTGGCCACCTGTGCTGAGGGACCAGTGTGCAGCATGTCAGAGAAACCCTTTCTATGGAGAGCACACACAGCTTTTCTCCCTGGGTGCTGACAGGGAGCCACAGAAGCTGCTACGTGGGGGAGCAGTGGCAGAGAAAACTTCAGCTTCCCGAGTCAAAAGCCAGCAGAACAGCATAGAAGCTCCCCCAGGTTTTTCCATCAGGCCCACAGAGCGGGATGTTACACAAAGACCATACTGCATTTCTAGTCTTTAGCTGGAAGTTCTTTACAAAAATGCAGGGAAATACCAAAGGTTGTTAAAGCATGAATAGTGTTTCAGATCCATTTGGTGTTTTGTCCCAAGCTGATATTCCCCACTGCCTGCTTCCCGTAGCACTGGGCGCAGACTGCATCTCTGTTTCGACAGGTGCCAGAAGCACCAGCACAGAGCTGAAGGGTGCTGTCAAATCAGAGTAGGCTTCAGCCACATGCACACCCTGGCTTGAACCTGGCCTTTTCAGAGAGGCATTATGTAGGTTAAATCTTAAAATCTTACTTAAAATTGCATAAGAGTTGAGTGCTCAATTCCCTTAGGATTTTTGAGCAGGTGGAATATATATATATCCCAGCCAATGGAAAGAACACCAGATTCCCATTCCCAGCTTCTTCAAGGACTGCTAGTGTGAACAACCTTGGATAAAGTGCACTTGAGAACCTGATTAACTCTGCTTGCCATTCAGTCTTGCACTAAATAAGACATGAAGCTCCAGACACAAAACCAGCCATTCTTCTGTTTTAGCAGTTTGCTGTCAACACAAGACAATAAAATATGAATATTTTAGATTCATAACGCAGACAAATAGGAAATAGGAGCTGTATTGTGCTTCACATGCATGGCTAACTCAGTAATGCTAATGCGATTATCTCACTGAACTTTTGTGCTGTCGCTTAAGGGTAACTTTGCCTTGCTTAGCTGGGGTATACACACTTGTTTCACACAGGCCTAATGTGTTTTTTAAGTTTGTAGGAATAAGGAAGGCAAATTTCCCTCATTACAAGGTAGCATCCTTTCTTGGCATTAAAGTCTTGGGCATAAAAATCGTAAGACAGAGTTTTTGGTCCTTGGAGAAGTAAGGATGGTGGTTAGCAGAACTGCCATCCTGGACTTCCAGGGGGGCAGGTTTTTTTCCTGTTTAAGAAATCTATTCACAGAGTCACTTGGGAAGCAGTGCCAAGGAGTTCAGGAAGGGCAAAGAAGTTCAGGAAGGCTGGAGATTCTTCAAGAAGGAAATCTTAAAGGTGCAGGAGTAGGCTATATCCAGGTGCTGAAAGATGAGCTGGCTGGAACTCAGGAAAAAAAAAAAGAGTTCATGACCTTTTGAAGAAGGGACAGGCAATTCAGGAGGACTACAGAGATATCATGAATTTAGCAGGGTGAAAATTAGAATTGAAATGAGAAAAATTAGAAAAACATCAGAAATAGAAAAAGCCTAACTGAAATTTAATTTGGCTACTACAGTAAAGAGCAATAAAATATGTTTCTATAAGTACAAAAGGAGAGCTAAGGAGAATCTTCATCCTTCACTGGATGCATGCGGAAACATAACGACAAAAGATGAGGAAAAGGCTGAGGTTCTTAATGTCTTTTCTGCCTCAGTCTTTAATAGTAAGACCAGTTGTTCTGTGAGTACCCAGACCCCTGAGCTGAAAGACAGGGACAGGGAAATGGTCAGCAATGTGCTACACTACTTAGGCAGACACAAGTCTAAGCAGTCTGATGGGATCCAGAAAAGGATAGTGCAGGAGCTGGCAGAAGTGCTCCCTGAGCCCCTTTCAATCATTTACCAGCAGTCTCAGATAACCAGGGAGGTCCCAGGGGACTGCAAGTTAGAAAATGGGACACCTATCTACAAGAAGGGCTGGAAGGAGGATAGGGGAACTGCAGGAAAAGAAGATCCCTGCTCAGACAAGTCCTTCTGCCCTGCTTGGCATTGCCTACCCCTGTGCTCTTAGGAGATGGCTCTCCAAGCGCTCATGGAGCACAGGACCTTCAAAAGCAGGTTCCCAGGGGACATTTCTTCAGCAGCCCAGAGTCTGCTGAAATGCTATGGGTTAAGGAGCGGATATTGATCTGCTTTCGGCTGGGATACAGTTAATTTCTTGTCAGTAGCTGGCCCAGTGCTGTGTTTTGGATTCAGTATGACAGTGGTGTTGGTAACACACTGCTGTTCTGGTTGGTGCTAAGTGTCGTGATTATCCCAAATCAAGGACATTTTTGTGCCTTGTGCTCTGCCG